>ML660200.1:15197171-15750475 GCA_007570785.1 Antilocapra americana | reverse complement strand
TTGTATATTCTTGCCTCCTTTGTCAAAGATAAGGTGTCCATAGATGCGTGGATTTATCTCTGGGCTATCTATTTTGTTCCATTGATCTATATTTCTGTCTTTGTGCCAGTACCATACTGTCTTAATGACTGTGGATTTGTAGTATAGCTTAAAGTCAGGTAGGTTGATTCCTCCAGTTCCATTCTTCTTTCTCAAGATTGCTTTGGCTATACGAGGTTTTTTGTATTTCCATACAAATTGTGAAATTATTTGTTTTAATTCTCTAAAAAAGACCTCTGGTAGCTTGATAGGAATTGCATTGAATCTATAGATTGCTTTGGGTAGTATACTCATTTTCACTATATTGATTCTTCCAATCCACGAACACGGCACATTTCTCCATCTGTTTGTGTCCTCTTTGATTTCTTTCATCAGTGTTTTATAGTTTTCTATATACAAGTCTTTTGTTTCTTTAGGTAGAAATACTCCTAAGTATTTTATTCTTTTTGATTCGATGGTGAATGGAATTGTTTCCATAATTTCTTTTTCTGTTTTTTCATTGTTAGTGTATAGAAATGCCAGGGATTTCTGTGTGTTGATTTTGTATCCTGAAACTTTGCTATATTCACTGATTAGCTCTAGTAATTTTCTCGTAGAGTCTTTAGGGTTTTCAATATAGAGGATCATGTCATCTGCAAACAGAGAGAGTTTTACTTCTTCTTTTCCAATCTGGATTCCTTTGATTTCTTTATCTGCTCTGATTGCTGTGGCCAAGACTTCCAAAACTATGTTGAAAAGTAGTGGTGAGAGTGGGCACCCTTGTCTTGTTCCTGACTTCAGGGGGAATGCTTTCAATTTTTCACCATTGAGGATAGTGTTTGCTGTGGGTTTGTCATATATAGCTTTTATTATGTTGAGGAATGTTCCTTCTATTCCTACTTTTTGGAGGGTTTTTATCATAAATGGATGTTGAATTTTGCCAAAGGCTTTCTCTGCATCTATTGAGATAATCATGTGATTTTTATTTTTCAATTTGTTAATGTGGTGTATTACATTGATTGGTTTGCGAATATTGAAGAATCCTTGCATCCCTGGGATAAAGCCTACTTGATCATGATGTATGATTTTTTTAATGTGTTGTTGGATTCTATTTGCTAGAATTTTGTTAAGGATTTTTGCATCTAAGTTCATCAGTGATATTGGCCTGTAGTTTTCTTTTTTTGTGGCATCTTTGTCGGGTTTTGGAATTAGGGTGATGGTGGCCTCATAGAGTGAGTTTGGATGTTTACCTTCCTCTGCAATTTTCTGGAAGAGTTTGAGTAGAATAGGTGTTAGCTCTTCTCTAAATTTTTGGTAGAATTCGGCTGTGAAGCCATCTGGTCCTGGGCTTTTGTTTTTTGGAAGATTTCTGATTACGGTTTCAATTTCTGTGCTAGTGATGGGTCTATTAAGATTATCTATCTCTTCCTGGTTTAGTCTTTGAAAGTTGTACTTTTCTAGGAATCTGTCCATTTCATCCAGGTTGTCCAATTTATTTGCATATAGCTGCTGATAATAGTCTCTTATGATCCTTTGTATTTCTGTGTTTTCTGTTGTGATCTCTCCGTTTTCTTTTCTAATTCTGTTGATTTGGTTCTTCTCCCTTTGTTTCTTGATGAGTCTGACTAATGGTTTGTCAATTTTATTTATCTTCTCAAAGAACCAGCTTTTGGCTTGGTTGATTTTTGCTATGGTCTCTTTTGTTTGCTTTGCGTTTATTTCTGCCCTGATCTTTAAGATTTCTTTCCTTCTACTAGACCTGGGCTTCTGCATTTCTTCCATTTCTAGTTGCTTTAGGTGTAAAGTAAGGTTATTTATTTGATTTTTTTCTTGTTTCCTAAGGTGAGCTTGAATTGCTATGAACCTTCCCCTTAGCACTGCTTTCACAGTGTCCCATAGGTTTTGGGCTGTTGTGTTTTCATTTTCATTCGTTTCCATGCATAACTGAATTTCATTTTTGATTTCTTCTGTGATTTGTTGGTTATTCAGCAGTGTGTTGTTGAGCCTCCATATGTTGGAGGTTTTGAATGGTTTTCTCCTGTAATTGATATCTAATCTCACTGCATTGTGATCAGAAAAGATGCTTGGGATGATTTCAATGTTTTTGAATTTACCAAGGCTAGATTTATGGCCCAGGATGTGATCTATCCTGGAGAAGGTCCCATGTGCGCTTGAGAAAAAAGTGAAATTCCTTGTTTTGGGGTGGAGTGACCTATAGATATCAATTAGGTCTAGTTGGTCTATTGTATCATTTAAAGTTTGAATTTCCTTGTTACTTTTCTGTCTAGTTGATCTATCCATTGGTGTGAGTGGTGTATTAAAGTCTCCCACTATTATTGTGTTGTTGTTAATTTCCCCTTTCATACTTGTTAGCATTTGCCTTACATATTGTGGTGCTCCTATGTTGGGTGCATAAATATTTATAATTGTTATTTCTTCTTCTTGGATTGATCCTTTGATCATTATGTAATGTCCATCTTTATCTCTTTTCACCGCCTTTATTTTAAAGTCTACTTTATCTGATATGAGTATTGCCACTCCTGCTTTCTTTTGGTCTTTATTTGCATGGAATATCTTTTTCCAGCCTTTAACTTTCAGTCTATATATGTCCTTAGATTTGAGGTGGGTCTCTTGTAGGCAACATATATAGGGGTCTTGATTCTGTATCCAATCGGCCAGTCTTTGTCTTTTGGTTGGGGCATTCAGCCCATTTACATTTAAGGTAATTATTGATAAATATGATCCTGTTGCCATTTCTTCTATTTTATTGTTTTGGATTCAAGATTATATATCCCATCCGTGTTTCCTATCTAGGAAAGATCCTTTAGCATTCGTTGGAGGGCTGGTTTGGTATTGCTAAATTCTCCCAATTTCTGCTTGTCTGAAAAAATTTTGAATTCTCCTTCAAATTTGAATGAGATCCTTGCTGGGTACAGTAATCTGGGTTGTAGCTTGTTTTCTTCCATGACTTTAAGAATGCTCTGCCATTCCCTTCTGGCCTGAAGCGTTTCTATTGAGAGATCAGCTGTTATCTTTATGGGATTCCCCTTGTGGGTTATTTTTTGCTTCTCCCTCACTGCTTTTAATATTTGGTCTTTGTATTTGATATTTGTTAATTTGATTAATATGTGTCTTGGGGTGCTCCGCTTGGGGTTGATTCTATTTGGGACCCTCTGTGTTTCTTGGACCTGAGATGTTATTTGCTTTCCCAATTTAGGGAAATTTTCCACCATAATTTCTTCAAGAATTTTCTGATGGTCTTTCTTTTTGTCTTCTTCTTCTGGGATTCCTATGATTCGAATATTGGTGCGTTTAATACTATCCCAGAGGTCTCTGAGATTGCCCTCATTTCTTTTAATTCTTTTTTCATTTTTCCTTTCTGTTTCATTTATTTCTGCCATTCTATCTTCTATTTCACTTATCCTGTCTTCTATTTCTGTTATTCTACTGTTGGTTCCCTCCAGGGTGTTTTTGATCTCATTTATTGCATTATTTATTGTATTTTGACTCTTTTTCATTTCTTCTAAGTCCTTGTTAAAGCTTACCTGCATCTTCTCAATCCTTGCCTGCAGGTTATTGAGTTGCAACTCCAACTTATTTTCCAGATTTTGGATCATTTTCACTATCATTATTCGGAATTCTTTGTCAGGTAGACAAGCTATCTCTTCGTCTTTTGTTTGGTCTAGGGGATATTTATCCTGGTCCTTTACTTGTTGGGTATTTCTCTGCCTTTTCATCTTGTTTATCTTGGTGTGTTGTCCCTTTATTGTGGGGTTTCCTCACTATGGGAGGGGTTGGATGAGTGTTTTGTCAGAGTTTCCTGGTTGGAATCTTAAGCGGTCTGTCCTGCTTGATTTGGCACCTCTGCTGGCCCCTTCAGTGTCTATTCAGTGCTCTGGGGTTTGCCCTGCTCGTGGTGCCTGAGCTTTTCCTGCCCCCTCTGCTCAGGCTCTTGGCTGGCGGCGCACTCTGATGACGCAATTGGAGGCTGTGGCTTCTCCTCTCCCCAGGCCCAGCCGCTCGGCTCTTTCTGCTTGCAGCTGGGCGTGTCTTCTCAGATGTGCAGCAGCAGACTCTGGCGGCGCACTCTGGTGACGCAGTTGGGGGGCTGCGGCTTCTCCCCTCCCCCGGCCCAGCTGCTCAGTTTTTTCAGTGTGCGGCTGGGGGCGTTTTCTCAGATATGAGAAGCGCCGAATTCTGGTGGCGACTGTCCAGAGTCCCCAGAGGTCTTGGCTAGCACCCAATTCTGCCTGCGGTTTGGGGGCAGAAGCCTCGCAGGGGCCCTCTCCGTAGCCCGCAGCCTCCCTGTTCCACCCGGCTGTCTCGCGCCGCGGTCCGAGTCCCCGCTCCCCTTTGTTCTGTTTGCGAGCCTGGCAGGGGTCTTCCTCGGGAAGGCTAAGCACGAGCCTGGCGGGGGTCTTCCTCGGGAAGGCTACCCAGTGGTCTATCTCTGGTTAGCACCCTCGGTTAGGACCCTCAGTCTGCCCCAGGCGTTCAATCTCAGTCCTCCCCCTAAGCGCGTGGCCCGCCCCTCCCTGAGCAGTCCACTGGCTCATGGGGGATGGGGCGACCGGCCGCGGCTCCGTTCTCCAAGGGGCTTAACTATTTATCGGCTTCTAAGTCCCAACTTTTATGCTCTTTGAGATTCGCCTCAGATCTCTCAGTTCCACCAGTGAGAATGTTTCCTGACGTTCGTAAACCTTTATCTCTTTCGAGGCTCCCCTTCTGAGATGAATCTCAGTCCCTGTCTCTTTGCCTCTTTTTACTTTTTTTTTTCCTTTGGTCCTACCTTCTTTCGTCGGCAATGGGCTGTCTTTCCAGATGCCTGAAGACCTCTGCCAGCATTCAGATGTTGATTTATGGAGTTTGTTCGGTATTTAAATGTTCCTTTGGTGTATTTGTTGGGGAGAGTGTGGACTCCGCGTCCTATTCCTCCGCCATCTTAGTCCCTCCCCAGCATCAGTCCTTCTAATGAATATTCAGGCCTTTTAGGATTTACTGGTTTGATCTCCTTGCTGTCCAAGGGACTATCAAGAGTCTTCTCTAGGACCACAGCTCAAAAGCATCAGTTCTTTGGTACTCAGCCTTCTTCATGGTTCAGCTCTCACACTTGTACGCAATTACTGTAAAAACCAGTAGTGTCGGAGGTAATAAATTAGCTTAAGCTCAGAAAGAATGTGAGACTGAGGCACTGCATACAAATATCCACTTAGACTCCAAAAATGTCAACGAACATATAAAATATGGTCTTTGTTAGTAAACTGTCAGAAGCAAACAGTTACATATTGCTTCAATTGGGGAAAAAAAGAAAATTTTTGTAGGAAAAATTTTTTTTCTGGAAAGTAAATATATTCAAGTACCATAGTGTGATGGAAAGAACATGGTTTTGCATGCATGCATGCTAAGCCACTCAGTCATGTCCAACTCTTTTGCAACCCTATGGGCTGTAGCCCACCAGGCTTCCCTGTCCATGGGGTTCTCCAGGCATGAATACTGGAATGGTTTGCCACACACTCCTCCCAGGGCATCTTCCTGACCCACGGATCGAACCCATATCTCTTATGTCCCCCACATTGGCTGGCAGGTTCTTTACCAGTAGTGCCACCTAGGAAGCCCAAACGTGGTCTTAACCATGAGATAAACCTGGGCTAGAATCAAAGATGTACAACTAATTAAATGTGATAAGCAACAAAGATAAAACTTAGTTTCTCTGTAACTTCCTTATCTGTAAAAACATTTACTTTGTAAACAGGTTGTACAAATCAAATGGGATTGTGTTTGTAAAATAACACAGGCAATATGGCTAAGATGGCAGAGAAGGAAGACCCTGAACTTACCCTCTCCCAAATACCTACCAAAATTACAACTATTTACAAAGAAGAAGAGAACAATCTGAGGACAAACAGAGGAGATTTGCTACTAAAGATACAAAGAAGGAACCATAGCAAGATGTGTGGGAGAGGCAGAGACTAGATACAATAAAGATCCAGACCCCAAGTGGTTGAATAGAATAATCACAATTTACAGAAGTTCTCCCCAAGGAGTCAGGGGTTCAAGCTCCACATCAGACTCCTGAACAAGGAAAATTAAACTCCAGAATGTCTGACTTTGAAGGCCAACAGAGTTTGCATATGAGAGAGTTGGATGGCTATAGGAAACAGAGACTCCAATATTAAAGGGCAGGTGAAAATTTCACATGCTCCAAGACCCAATGCAAAGGCAGTAATTAGAAAGAAACCTGGGTCAGACCTATCTGCTGTTCTTGGAGAGTCCTCCAGAGAGGCAGGAGGCAACTGGAATTCTGCCTAAGGATAGAGATGCTGGCAGCAGCCCTTTTAGGGTGCTCGTTCTACCAAGGACACTGCTAGTGATAAGCACTGGGCCTCCCAGCTGATACAGTGGTAAAGAATCCACCGGCCGATACAGGAGATGTAGGAGACATGGGTTTGATCCCTGGTTTGGGAAGATCCCCTGGAGGAGGAAATAGTCCACCCACTACAGTATTCTTGCCTGGAGAATCCAATGGACAGGGGAGACTGGTGGCCTGCAGTCCATAGGGTCACAAAGATCGGACACAACCAGCACACACACACAAAGGTAAGCACCATTCTGTAGCACACTTTCTTGCCATTTGCAACAACATGAATGGACATAGAGGATATCATGTTAAGTAAAACAGTCAAACAGAGCCATAAAAATGATTTGCTTGTATGTGGAATCTAAAAACACAAATGAATAAACAATAACAAAACAGAAACAGACTCCTAGATAAAGAGAACAAGGGGTTGCCAGAGGGAAGGAGGTGGGAGGGGGAATGAGTGAAACAGACAAAGAAAATTAGGAGATACAAATTTCCAGTTACAAAATAAATTAGTCACAGGGATGAAATACATAGCCTAGGGAAAACAGTCAATGATATTGTAAGAGAATTGAATGGTGGCAAATGATAACTAGACATTTTGTGGTGAACATTTTATAATGTATAGAATTATTGAATCACTATGCTGTGTATCTGAACTAACGTCGTGCTGTCAGTCAACTATATTTCAATAAAAATAAGTAACTAAAAAGTATAATAGCTAGTCCAAAAGGTTTATATTAAAAGGCATATACAACCATGTAATTCTCTGAAGTTGTACATCCCAGAACAATCCAAGGATTGACCAGTTTTGAAGAAGAGCTGAGACTTCTCAGCCTCCTCTAAGTCAAGTGGTAGTGAACTGAAAATAGAATATATTCTCAGCTAATTAGGAGAGTCTGTGTTAGAAATTAAAAGTGGAGAATTGATTAGCAAACTTCACAATGTTCCCTTACAAGCCAAGATTCCCTGAGATTTCAGTGCCAGGAAATGAGGAGTCTTTTCACATTTTTCCTCACCATTATGTCTTTGCTGCATCCCATGTTTTGCTGCAGCAGAGATGGAGAGGTTAAAGGCCTGGCAACACAATTCAGATTGATAGTCAGCCCAGGGGCAGAAGTCTGACTTGTCAGAGACAATGCTCTCACCCTTAGTTTTGAGATCAAACTCATGTCTCAACATCTTGATTTAAAAGAGATCAATAGCATGTGGGAGGGAGGGAGGGAAACATATTTCCCCTTAAGATTCTCCTTCCTTCTCTGGAGTTACTGAATTTTCATCTTGTGTGCATTTTCCCATTATCAAACTGTACGAACTCAGTGTGGTTTAACAGGCACTGCTACTCTGAGGACCCTGGGCTCTGCATTCTGGGGTTATAAGAGTTCTCCATTTAATTTATAGTATGGTAAATATTTGTTATTGGAGTATAGTTGATTTATAATGTGTTGGTTTCAGGTATAAATTGATTCAGTTTTATATATTCTTTTTTATTCTTTTCCATTATGGCTTATCACAGAATATTGAATATAGTTCTCTGTGCCATAGAGTAGGATCTTGGTGTATATCCATCCTGCACATAATAGCTTACATCTGCCAACCCCAGCCTCCCACTCCATCCTTCCCTGTTGGCAACCACAAGTCTGTTCTCTGTGTCTGTGAGTCTGTTTGGTAGATAGGTTCATTTGTGTCATATTTTAGATTCCACATTAAGTGACATCATATGGCTTTTGTCTTTGTCTTTCACAGAAAATCTCTAATCTCCATCTTGCTGCAAATGGCAATAACAAAGCAGGTGAGTTAAAGCAACCGCTTCTTGGGGTTTTTCCCATGGAGACTGCCTTTGAAACAAGTCATTCATAGTTGAGTAAAAGGTTATTAAAATAATTCCATCAGCACCTCTCAATAAGAAGCCCTAGCCGACATCAGCACTAACTTAGCACTGCACAGTGACCCAGACATATAAGACCCAATTGGCTGGGCCATGACACCTGAGAAGAGCATTACAGTCACATGTCTTTTCATCAAGAGTCAGATAACAACTTCATTCATATCTCAAAGAAATTCCAAAAATATTTTAAAAATTCAACACCCAAGCACTAATTCCCCAAGAAGTAAAGCTTCTAGGTAAACTTAGAGAGTATTATAAAAATCAGAATTTACTAGAAAAGTGGTTCACTCTCACCAGGTAAATAACATTGGCTAAACAAATTAAAAATTGAAGTGTCAGCTTCTTCAACTGTAAAACACATAGATACCATGTTCCTACATGTTAATACAAACTACAAACTATGAAAGATATTATGATTGGTACTTACTCAAGAAATGGAAAGGACAAAAAAGCAAGAATGTGTACTAAGCAGGAAGCCCCTGTCTGTTTCTTCATTTCAATGCACATACAAGTTACAGCAAATCAAGCTGCTGAATTGCAAAGAAGTGCAGGCATTCTACAACAGATGAAACTGGGTGGGCATTTCTTTGTTCTTAAGTCTTTCTTGACAAATCAAGATTTCTTTCCACATGGCTATTGATAAGCATTTCTCTCCTAGGCTTTGAGTAAAACAATGGAAATCTTTATCGAATTAAAATGCGGTCTCCTTGAACTGATAGACTCCTCAAAAGAAGTTGGATCTTCATACCAATAAAATTTATCCAGATGAGTAATGAAAACTTCTAAATATCATTTAGCCTTCCCTTAAATGACATTTGATCTCTAAATAAAACTATTGGAAAATTTTCAAATTTGCAGCTATTTGGAGGGTGGAAGTGCACTGAAGAATATTCAAAAATCAAATGAATCACCAGAAACATTCCAAAATATTTCACATGCAGGATCAGCCATAACAATGCAACACTTCTGATCATCTAATAAAACAAACAGTGTCTTGGGTCTGTCAAACAACCAGCTGGTCAATCAATATTTTCCAAGTGTCTACTACATGCCTAGTATATGATATGAAATATCAAATGAATATAATATTAATTCTTGCTAACAAACTGTACAAGTTCCAGAGGACAAAGAAATGTCTAGCATGTTTCCTATGATGCTAAAGAAAAACCTAAAAACTAACGATTGTGATTACTGCCATGCCAGCAAACTAAAATAAATACTTTGACAATTTCAGGCAAACAGAACTAGCTAGCTTCTTCTTCAGGCCAAGGCAGGAAATTGTTGGGTGATGAGCTAAAACTGACCCTTAACTTTACTTTTTTTAACCTATTTTTTTTTAATTGGAGAGTAATTGCTCTGCAAAGTTGTGTTAGTTTCTGTTGTACAACAATATGAATCAGCTATATGTACACATATGTCCCCACCCTCTTGAGCCAGTCTCATCCCACCCACCCCCATCCCACCTCTGGAGGTCATCACAGAGCACTGATCTGAGCTCCCTATGCTACACAACAGCTTCCCATATACAAGCAGCTCATGAAACCCAAAAACACAAGCAACCCAGTCAAGAAGTGGCTGGAAGACCTAAACATTTCTCCAAAGAAGACATATAGATGGCCAACAAACACAAGAAAAAATGCTCATCATCACTCATTATTAGAGAAATGCAAATCAAAACTGTATTACTAGTATTATTTCCCCATAAAATAGCCACAAAGAGCTCTCATGACCTTGTCAAAAATTGCTTTGTTAGGTTAACGCATCCTTCCCAATGAAAAGCCCACTATGCCTGCTTGAGAGGAAGATAATTCTGATCCACCAGCTGCCTATCATGTCTCATCCAGATGCTGAGTAAGCAAATGAAGGGAAACAGCCCTTGGGGCCTCTTGACACAAATAACAAAGCTCAGACTCCTGTTGCCATGTCTGTGTGATTAGATTTATTCATCTAGAGCAGTGAGACCAAGTCACAGGTGTGAGAGCCTTCTTGCCACAGTTTAATGATACCCTATTTCCTTATAGACAGGGGGCTTCCCTGCCTGGTGGCTCAGTGGCAAAGAATCTACCTGCCAAACAGGAAACATAAGTTTGATCCCTGGCTGGGGAAGATGCCCTGGAGAAGGAAATGGAAACTCACTTCAGTATCCTTGCCTGGAAAATCCCATGGACAGAGGAGCCTAGCAGGCTACAGTTCCTGGGTCACAAAACAGACACAACTCAGTGACTAAACAACTCCTTTAGTCTGTAGAGGTAACTGGAGGAGAAGAGATACCAGAAAATTATTATTTTTCTTGGGGAGGGCAAAGAATGATCATTATGACCTAAGTGTACTATAAGATCATAAAAACACTTTCAAATTGAAAAACTACATACATAAACCTTATACAAAATATGTACAGGAGATATAATCAAGGTATGAGAGGAAGGAGACTTTGCTTTAATGAAAGACTATTAGCTGAAAGGCACATGCCTCAGGTTTCCCTCAAAATGGAAATAGTTACGTGTAATACACCACCATTGTCAGAGCAATAGAACTTTGTCCATTTTCACTTTGCATTTTAAGTGCTGCTGTCACTTTAAGGCTTGTTAGCTTTTCATTTTTTTTTTAAAGACCATCTGCTATCCTAACCATTTAAAACGCATGCTGTATCACAAGTATGGTTTTCCAATTAGCTGGGATGATGGATCAGATTCAGGACCACCTCCCACATCCAAATCAGTTTTACAACTGCCAAAGCCAATTGCCAGGGGCAAGAGAATCTGTATGGTTTAAGGATTTTATAGTGTTTGTAAACCCTGGAACATTTACAGTTTCCTTTAATTGGCCAGCTTATACAGAAATCACTCTTTTCACGAACCTGAAAATGATACATTTAAAACATGAAATAGATCATTTTCCCTCTAAAATGTAACACAAAAAATTAGCTAAATAGAAATAGCAACCATATATATTTTTAAAATGCCTACTGACCCACCTTAAATTAACAATTAATGGCTGAAAGTCGATTGGCTAGCATGTTAATACTAACATGAGCTGAATATTCTTCCACATGATAAGTTCTGTGATCAAAACTCACTAGTGTTTGTTATTGTATTCCCAGGGACTTTAGCATTATAGAATGTTAGCATATTCTAAACATACATATTATAATTAAATTGAATTTGACTCATCTACTCAAATCCTCAAAGTATTTCATTGTTAGGAATGTAGGATAAAATTTTAAAACAATAATTTTTAATTTAGTGATACAACAGATGGTCTAATTCTCACCTAAAAGGACTTTTATATTTTTCTTCTATTTCTTGATTTTCACCATTTCACCTAAATTTTGGACTCTGCTTTGCCCACTACCACAATTTTCATTTTGACCTTTGGCAATCCTGTTGAAATTTAATGCCTAGCTTAAATTCTTTTAAACTATTTTTTCATGAGAAAGTCATCAAATTAACCATAAAAGTTTAGCCCATATGATATTATTGTGCTCAGTTGCAAAATCGTGTCCAATTCTTTGCAACTACAAGGACTATAACCTGCGAGGGTCCTCTCTCCATGGCATTCCTTAGGCAAGAATACTGGAGTAGATTGCCGTTTTCTTCTCCAGTGGTATTATTAAGAGCCATTTTAAAGGAAATTATAAATCTATAACATAAAGGTAATTTTCTTACTCTCTACAAAAGACTCACTTTATTATTTTGCATAAGTTCAAGTTGCATAATGATGATTTGTTACACATATGTTGTGCAAAGGGATCACCACTAAAGGATTAATTAACACCTCCATCACCTTATCTAATTACCTCTTTTTTTGTAGTGAGAAAATTTAAGATATACTCTGTTAGCAACTTTCAAGTATATAATAGAGTGTGGTTGACTATAGACACCATGATATACATTAGATCCTCAGAATGTATTCCTTTTATAAATGAAAGTGTACCTTTTGACCAGCATTTTCTCATTTCCTCCACCTCCCAACTCCTGGCAAATCATGTGTGCATGCCTGTTACCCACCATAGGGGCAAACCTGACTCCTCCTGGGTCCCATGTTTGGTGCTGATGACAGAATCAAAGTCAAATGAGGCTGTAGTTGATCCCTTAGGGTACAGATCCTCTAGGTTTCTAGCTGGGACAATAGTCAGAAAGTCAATTGTCTTGATGTAGATATCTCTTTTCAAAATTACTCTCTTCATTGCATCCTCCTTGGACTGCCCTGAGGGTTCACAGTCCCCTACCTGAATCCCACAGCTGCCACAAAGGTACTTCTGCCTGTGGATGAATGTCAAGTTCTTGTTATTGATGGAGGATGGGGTAGAGGTGGAATACAAGCTAAAGATGTCATATAGATGTCGCTCCTCAGAGGTAACACTTTAAAACTGAACTTCCAACAATATAAAAGTGAGTTAATATCAACCCAAAGCCGTAGTATGAAATTGTTGGCTATTAGGACAAAGAAATATGAGGGTCACTGGTACCCTTAGGGGGTCCCATGTTGCTCCCTGTGCTCCCACTTGGTTTATTCTGTGTAGTGTTAGTAATATGAAATCTCTAGATAGAGCATTGGAAATACCATACTGTCCCAATATCATGACTACCGTCACTATTTATTTATTCAGCTTAATTCATTTTAGTTACATTTATAAATAAATCCTAAATAAAACTTTTCTGATAAAATTAAATCACTTTGCTTTGTCAAAGACAATACAAAGGCAGGCAATGCCAAAGAATGCTCGAACTACTGCACATTTGCCCTCATCTCGTATGCTAGCAGAGTGATGCTCAAAATTCTCCAACCATACCTTAAACAGTTCATGAATCATGAACATCCAAATGTTCAAGCTCAATTTAGAAAAGGCAAAGGAACCAGAGATCAAATTGCCAAAATCCGATGGATCATCAAAAAAGCAAGAGAGTTCCAGAAAAACTTCTGCTTTATTGGCTAGGCCAAACCCTTTGACTGTGTGGATCACCATAAACTGTGGAAAACTCTTAATGGGATAGGAATACAGGACAACCAGACCTGCCTCTTGAGAAACCTGTATGCAGGTCAGGAAGCAACAGTTAGAACTGAACATGGAACTACAGACAAGTTGTAAATAGGAAAAGGAGTATATCAAGGCTGTATATTGTCACCTTGCTTATTTAACTTATATGCAGAGTACATCATGAGAAATGCTGCGCTGGATGAAACACACTCTGGAATCAAGATTGCCAAGAGAAATATCAATAACCTCAGATATGCAGATAACACCACCCTTATGGTAGAAAGCAAAGAACTAAACAGCTTCTTGATGAGAGTGAAAGAGGACACTGAAAAAGTCGGCTTAAAACTCAACATTGAGAAAATGAAGATCATGGTATCTGGTATCTATCTGCCACTTCATGGCAAATAGATAGGGAAACAATGGAAACAGTGACAGACTTTATTTTGGGGGCTCCAAAGTCACTGCAGATGGTGACTGCAGCCATGACATTAAGAGACACTTTCTCCGTGTAAGAAAAGTGATGACCAACCTAGACGGCATATTAAAAAGTAGATACATTGCTTTGCCAAAAAACATCCATCTAGTCAAAGCTATGCTTTTTCCAGTAGTCATGTATGGATGTGAGAGTTGGACTATAAAAGAAAGCTGAGCACCAAAGAATTGATGCTTTTAAACTGTGGTGCTGGAGAAGACTCTTGAGAATTCCTGAACTACAGAAAGATCCCACCAGTCCATCCTAAAGGAAATCAGTCCTGAATACTCATTGGAATATTCAGTTTCAATATGATGCTGAAGCTGAAACTCCAATACTTAGGCCACCTGATGTGAAGAACTGACACATTTGAAAAGACCCTCATGCTGGGGAAGATTGAAGGCAGGAGAAGGGGATGATAGAAGATGAGGTGGTTGGATGACATCACTGACACAATGGACATGAGTTTGAGTAAACTCCAGGTGTTGGTGTTGGACAGAGAGGACTGTAGGCTGCATTCCATGCGGTCACAAAGAGTCAGACATGACTGAGCAACTGAACTGAACTGATTGTCAGAGAATGACTACCTAGAATGAGAAGTATCATCTTAATGAATGAATCAATCAAATGTATGGGGAGGTATGGAAGGACTATGAACTAATATATCTTTTTATGAAAAATTATATAGCTTAGGTATACACAAGACTACAGACTTTCAAAAATTACCTTGTAAAGCTGTATTCTTAGTCCAGCATAATTCTCATTGTTCAAAATACCTTTCTAATTCTCTTTATAGTTTTACCTCCAAAATCACTTTACATTCCACTCAAGAAAAGCAACCCCATTGTACTTGAATCACATCTGGGTTTTCAATCACCTGTTTCCCAATTTGATCTTCCATTTTATAAGAATGAGTCTCAAAGTTCTTGGAAGATTCCTACAATCAAATTCACTTTCACTTATTAAAGCAATTCGGCTTCCTTGATTATATGGAAAGCTCTCTTTGCTATACATATATTCCTCTCCAGACCAGGAGACAGGAAAAATTAGGGACTTAGAGGACACAATTAGAAAGACAAGTGACCATGTATTAGTTCAGTTCAGTTCAATTCACTCACTCAGTCATGTCCAACTCTTTGCGACCCCATGAATCACAGCACGCCGGGCCTCCCTGGCCATCACCAACTCTCAGAGTCTACCCAAACCCATGTCGATCGAGTCAGTGATGCCATCCAGCCATCTCATCCTCTGTAATCCCCTTCTCCTCCAGCCCCCAATCCTTCCCAGCATTAAGGTCTTTTCCAATTAGTCAACTCTTTGCGTGAGGTGACCAAAGTATTGGAGTTTCAGCTTCAACATCGCTCCTGCAATGAACACCCAGGACTTATCTCATTTAGAATGGACTGGTGGGATCTTCTTGCAGTCCAAGGGACTCTCAAGAGTCTTCTCCAACACCACAGTTCAAACGTATCAATTCTTCAGCACTCAGCTTTCTTCACTGTCCAACTCGCACATCCATACATGACTACTAGAAAAACCATAGGCTTAACTAGACAGACATTCATTGGCAAAATAATGTCTCTGCTTTTCAATATGCTATCTAGGTTGGTCATAACTTTCCTTCCAAGAAGTAAGTGTCTTTTAATTCCATCACTGCAATCACCATCTACAGTGATTTTGGAGCCCCCCCAAAATAAAGTCAGCCACTGTTTTCACTATTTCCCCAAATATTTGCCACGAAGTGATAGAACCAGATACCATGATCTTAGTTTTTTGAATGTTGAACTTTAAGCCAACTTTTTCACTCCCCTCTTTCACTATCATCAAGAGGCTTTTTAGGTCCTCTTCACTTTCTGCCATAAGGGTGGTGTCGTCTGCATATCTAAGGTTATTGATATTTCTCCCGGCAATCTTGATTCCAGCTTGTGCTTCTTTCAGCCCAGTGTTTCTCTTGATGTACTTTGCATATAAGTTAAATAAGCAGGGTGATGATATACAGCCTTGACATACTCCTTTTCCTATTTGGAACCAGTCTATTGTTCCATGTACAGTTCTAACTGTTGCTTCCTGACCTGCATACAGGTTTATCAAGAGACAGGTCAGATGGTCTGGTATTCCCATCTCTTTCAGAATTTCCACAGTTTATTGTGATCCACACAGTCAAAGGCTTTGGTATAGTCAATAAAGCAGAAATAGATGTTTTTCTGGAACTCTCTTGCTTTTTTGATGATCCAGCAGATGTTGGCAATTTGATCTCTGGTTCCTCTGCCTTTTCTAAAACCAGCTTGAGCATCTGGAAGTTCACGGTTCACGTATTAATGAAGCCTGGCTTGGAGAATTTTGAGCATTACTTTGCTAGTGTGTGAGATGAGTGCAATTGTGTGGTAGTTCAAGCATTCTTTGGCATTGCCTTTCTTAGGGATTGGAATGAAAACTGACCTTTTCCAAACTTGCTGGCATATTGAGTGTAGCATTTTCACAGCATTGTCTTTCAGGATTTGAAATTGTGCAGCTGGAATTGTATCACCTCCACTCGCTTTGTTCGTGGTGATGCTTTCTAAGGCCCTCTTGACTTCACATTCCAGGATGTCTGGCTCTAGGTGAGTGATTACACCATCATGATTATCTGGGTAGTGAAGATCTTTTTTGTATAGTTCTTCTGTGTATTCTTGCCAACTGGATCTAAATGTATCTGTTGCCATGTAAGGGTCTGAAATGCAAGAAAGATTCAAGCAACACTTTTTTTTGTATCAAAGACAGTACTAATGGAAGCACCTGTCCTGACTTGTCATTTAGAAAATGAAAACTCGGAGGAACTCCCTTTGATCTCTCCCAGATCTATTGTGACCCTGTCAGTGAAAAGAGTCCAGCACAAACTCTCTTGGAGAGTGCTCCTTAGAATGCCCATCAATGCAGCAAAAGCTTATCCCACACAGAATTGGAGACAGAGTTTAAATGGGAGTGACGGACTCAAGGCCTCAGCTGTTTGCTATTACAACACACAGGGGGCACTCATAAATTCCAAAACACACAGTTGCTCCTTTGATGTCTTTTCCTGAGAAAGTTGTTATCCCAAACTAGACAGGTTTTCCTCTATGGGTGCAAACTTGCTCTGAATTATTGAGAAAGAGAATCACTATTCAGAAAGAGAACTCAATCATATAAGACTGTATTGTTCAAATCTGGGAAAACATCTTACTTTTATTACTGAGCATATTCAGGCCAACAACACAAAAAAGATTCCAACATCTTCAAGCACACAGTTATTATAAAAGTAGAAAAAATTTTGATGCAATAATTGTGAAAAATATATTCAAATAGAGCCATTTCAAAATATTTAGAACAGCAGATGCTCCATGGGACTAAATTGATTTCTGAGGTAACTTTCAAAGGCAATGAGCAAGATGGTGGTTTGTTATAAAATATAGGTCTTATGATCTCATAGTGTATATACTTAACATTTATTCACTGGTTAAAGACACTTCTTCTAGACTCTCAGTAAGTATCAAGGAATTGTTCTGTGGCTTTCTGTTAGGCAGTAAACATGATTATGCTCTGAGTGAAAGTAGTCATTGACCATCTAATAGCATCAATTGGGGAACACAAAACTAAAATAAACTTCTTCTGATGCTATGCTTGTATAAAATCACAATATTGAGACACCAAAATTTCCTAAATATATACAAAGCAAATTTTAGGGAGATAAGTATACCCTGCAAGATAGCTAGCTAGCTAGCTAGATAGATAGATGATAAGTGATAGATGAATAGATTGATATATGGATTATGATAGATACATAATAGATGATGGTGGTCATTTAGTCAGCGCCATGTCCAACTCTTGCAATACCATGGACTATAGTCCACCAAGCTCCTCTGTCCATGGAATTTCCCAGGCAACAATACTGGAGTGTGTTGCCATTTCCTTCTCCACGGGGTCTTCCAGACCTAGGAACTGAACCCATGTCTCCTACATTGCAGGCAGATTCTTTACCACTGGGCCACCAGGAAAGCCTTTAATAGATGATAGATAGGCAGATGGCCTCATAATCCATCCACACTAGTGTTCCACTTTTTTAATATCATAAAATATCTCCAGACTTGTTTCCTCCTTCCATGGAGTTTTTCCCTCCCCAACTACTTATTTGTTACTTATACTCATGTACATGCTATAAAAGAGTTTTGTTGTATAAAGTATATAGAAGTGCATTAGGACAAGAATGTTGCTGAAAAATAATATAAATGGCTACAAAATTATGGTGCAAAACACATGCATAAGAGCCTGAGACAAAGCACAGAGAACTGCAGAGAGCAAGTTTAGTCTTAACAGGAGATGGTTCCATTACAAAGTTGCTCTTGTCTGACTGCAGAGGAATCTTTAGACAACTAGAACTTCCCTTTCCTGTCCTCCACCTTCATTTCCTGTTGTCCACATGAAATCTATGGATAGTGTCATCATTCAAACATCATTATTTTTTCCCTCATCACTACTTACTAGACCTAAGTTCCCAATGATCAAAGGTCTGTGTGAGAATTTGGAAAGCTTTGCTTACTGATGTAAAACCTAAATCTGTTACCAAACTCATCTTCCCACTTAGGAATATTTGTATACAAATAAAAAAATCTTACATAACCCAGCCTACTAGCTGCTTAATGAATGAGGTTTATACAACAATAAGAAGCTAAGGGAACTTCCTTGGTGGTCGACTGATTAAGAATGAATCCACCTTCCAATGCAGGGAAAGAGGGTTTGATACCCGGTCAGCTTCCCTGGTGGCTCAGACAGTAAACCATCTGCCTACAATGCAGGAGATCCAGGTTCGATCCCTGGGTTGGGAAGATCCTCTGAAAAAGGAAATGGAAACCCACTCCTTCCAGACAAATAGTACTCTTTTCTGGAAAATCCCATGAATGGAGGAGCCTGGTAGGCTACAGTCTACGGGGTCGCAAAGAGTCGGACATGACTGAGCGACTTCACTTCACTTCACACGGAACTAAGGGACTTTCCCAGTGGCTCAGATGTAAAGAATCTGCCCACAATGCAGGAGACCCAGGTTCGATTCCTGGGTCAAGAAAATCCCCTGGAGAAGGGAATTCTTTCCTGGAGAATTCCATGGACTGAGGAGCTTCCCAGGTGGCTCAGTGGTAAAGAATCTGCATGTTAACACAGGAGATGCAAGAGACACAAGTTCAATCACTGGGTCAGAGAGAGGTCTTGGACAAGGAAATGGCAATCCACCCCAGTATTCTAGCCTAGAAAATTCCATGGAAAGAGGAGTCTGGAGGTCTATAGTCGATGCAGTCGCAAAGAGTCAGACATAACTTAGCGACTAAACACCAACAACAGGGAACTAAGATCCCACATGCCACAGGGCAACTAAGACTGCACACCACATCTGGAGAAAGTCTGTATGCCAAAACAAAGACCTAGTCAGGCAAAGAAGGAAACTAGAGAAGGAATACTGGGGGAAAGGAGTGTGTCTCTGAACTTTCAAAAGTATTTCCATTTCACAGATTCAAATACAACTTTTGAGTTGGGCACTTCTGCAGCTGAGACAAGGAAGAACAGTTTTATTTCTGGGCTCATCCCTTTAAAATAGGAAGCCAAGTACAAAGCCATCATGGAGGCATCTAGCCTCTTACTAGATCTGCCTGATCATCCATTTCCTCTTCTGCAAAACAGGGGTAAAAGTGTTATCTGAAGCATTTGTTTGTGTTAAGGATTCAGTGAATGAATCTAAGTAGGGTGCATTGTCTGGCACATCCTAAGGACTCCATACATGAGAGAGAGTGAAAAGAAGAGGAAGACGCCAGCAGGCGAGGGAGGAGGAAGACGGCAGGTCTCTGGCAATCCTACCAGAAAAGAAGGAGGCCATGAATGCTGCCACAAGATCCCTGTCTGCCCCACTCTTGATCAATGTGCTCTTCTCCTTCAATTCCGATTCCAGGGATTCACAACCTTAGCTGTACATTAGAATTGACTGAAAGGCTTAAAATCCTGGTGCTCAGGCTGCCCTTCAAATCAGTGAAATCAGAAACCCTAGAAATTAAAAACTATCAGCAAGAATTTGTAAATCTCTGTAATGTTGAGAACAATTACTCTGTTCCCCTTGCTTATTTTTCATATTCTTAACCATCATCTATTGAGTGCTTATTGGCTCTGGGATGGGCCTGGTAAATCTAAAATATGCTGGAAACAATCTTTTTAATGATCATAGTCTTTTAGCAAAAGAGAGTGTATGTATTTAAGCACATAACTTTCTACTTCTTGGCATTGTTGTCTGCGTGCATGCTAAGTCACTTCAGTCACACTTGACTTTTCGCAACCCTATGGACTGTAGCCCATCACGCTCCTCTCTCTATGGGATTCTCCAGACAAAAATACTGGAGTGGGTTGCCATGCCCTCCTCCCAGGCATCTTGCCTACCCAGAGATGAACCCACGTCTCTAGTAGCTCCAGCATTGGCAGGTGGGTTCTTTACCACTAGCACCACTTGGGAAGCCCATGGTTGTCTATGTTAGGCTCATTTTTAAAGAGGAGCCAAGTTATCCCCTAACACTGTTGTTGTTGTTCAGTCACTAAGTCGTGTCTGACTCTTTGTGACCCCATGAGCTCTGCCCACCAGTGGAGGGTTGCCATGCCCTTCTGCAGGGATCTTCCCTACCTAAGGATTGAATCCTGTCTCTTACATTGCAGGCAGATTCTTTACCCTCTGAGCCACCAGAGAAGTCCCATCCCTAACATATTGACTCACAAATAAAAATGTCTCGACTGGGAGAAAAGAAAGTGAGAGGCACTCAGTCGTGTCCAACTCTTTGTGACTCTTTGCCAATTCTCCAGGCCAAAATACTGGAGTGGGTAGTGTTTCCCTTCTCCAGGGGATCTTCCCAACCCAGGGATCAAACCCAGGTCTCCCACATTGCATGCAGATTCTTTACCAGCTGAGCCACAAGGGAAGCCCTGGACTGGGAGAAGAATATATAATATAATTTGGAGCTCAAGGTCAGCCTAATATTTGAGGTTTATATGCAGTTCCAGAAGGAGAAATTTTAAAGTTCAGACCTTTAGGGATTTTTCCAAATGCTCCTTCAATAAAGCCTTGCTCTGGATCACTTACATGTTTAGAACGTGGCTCTTGATGGCTAAATTATGAGCTATAAAATATACTTGTAAAAATTACACAACCAAGCAAGAGTTCTCAGAATCTCCTCTCAGAAATACCATATGCAAATTTTTGTTTCACTTGATGCTGATTTGAGTAAAATTTATTTCTATCATCAATTAGAGAAATGAAAATAGATCTAAGTTTTGAAAGCATGTTAAAAAAGAAAAACATTATCTACCTGAGCATGAAAAGAAAAAAAGATTTATGTTTTCATACCACTATGGGAAAATGGTTACAATTATGAACAAGTCCTTTAAGGTAATAAATGAATTTTTCATAAGTCATCATTTTTTACTAGCTGTTATAATCATTTTCTCCTTACTATGTTCTCCAACTTGCCAATAACATCATTTTAACATTCTTGTGTAACCAGCTATGTTCTACTATGTGGCCTAATATTTCACTTTAATATCCATTCATTTTCAACAACTTGAGCTCTCTGAGGCTTTGCAGAAGCACTCCGTCTCTGGTGAAGTGTCAGCTGAAGTGTGATGCATTATTCAGCTCGGTAAAGGAGGTGTAACCACTCAGTGGCAATCACGATAATCACGGGAAAAGAACGTGTACAAACATCTGGGGCCCGAAAGTCATTTCACTGGCTCACAGCATCAGGGCTCTGCTAATGGATCTTATTTAAAGTACAGGACACTATTTATACATTTTTTAAAATCCTATACTACACAACTAAAAAGACATTCTATTTCAATTTCAAAACTGCAATATTGCACACAGTGCAGAAAGTGAGGTCACCAGTGCGACCTATGGAGAGTTCTGGAGCCGGAAACAGGAGGCAAATGGCACTGTCTTCTCTTTTCACAACCAAAGGCTCAATATTCATCTTACCAGATGTAGGTGAATGTTGCTGGCTTTTGTACTTACATAACAAGAAGACAGTATGCAGGCTGTGGACTCAGAAAGCCCAAAGCAAAATCTTACTTCGCAGCCATGGGCAAATCCTTTGTCTATGCCTCAGCTTCCTCATCAGGTACCTGATATTGAATTGGCCAAAAAGCTGTTTGGGTTTTTCCATAAGGCAGTATGGAAAAAAAACCCAAACAAACATTTTAGCCAACCCAAGAGTATTGTTCAAATTATTTGCTGCTTCATCCTAAAGGAGAATTATACTCTGTTGTGTCATTGTCTTCAGATTTGCATGTGTATCTTCTTTGGCCAATGATTTGGACAGAAGGGAAGATAAAATGGAAAGGCAGATAGTGTATGGTATTGACCTCCAGGGTAAGCAGTTTTAACTTTGTCCCATGGCCAGGCAGTTAGGGAAGGTTCATGAGCCAGGCTGTGACATACAGTCACTTCAACAACCGCAGTGATGATAATGATAGCTTTTGATTGAACACTCGCAGTAGGTCACACCCAGGGCTGAGGGTGCAGGCCTTGTTCATTGTATCTGGAGCATCAGACTGGAAGGAGTGTTCTGCAGTCCACAGAAGTTAAGGAACAGTCCAGTGGCACAGAGTCAAGTAGCAGTGAGTCTGGTTGGCCCCTGCAGCTGTTGACTCCAAAGCTGCAGTTCTTCAAGGGCACAGTGAGGTTGCGAGGTCGGTGGGGATGAAGGGAAGTGGTTTCAGTGCCATCACAGATGGGGAGAGTCGGGAGGTGGGGTGGGGGTTGCAGGTTGGAGGTCGGGGATCTGGACTTGGGTACCAGCAGTGGGCTTCCCAGGTGGCACTAGTGGTAAAGAAACGGCCTACCAATGCAGGAGATGTAAGAGACATGGGTTCAATCCCTGGGTCTGGGAGATCTCCTGGAGGAGGGAGTGGCAACCCACTCCAGTACTCTTGCCTGGAGAATCCCATGTACAGAGGAGCCTGACAGACTACAGTCCATAGAGTCATAAAGAGTCAGACATGACTGAAGTAACTTAGCACCCAGCACACACATGTGACACAAAGTGGCACTTGCTACTTTAGAGCAGTAACATTAAGAGCCATAGCATAATTCTACCACGAGCTCTCTTATCCGGACCACAAAATCGAGATGTCTGGATGGAAGCTGATCCCTTTACCAGGTTTCATAGAGCAAGACTGCCGCTCACGTGACAGACACGGTATGAGACGAAAATAAACCTCTGTGGGTAAAAGCCCAAACTGACTTAAGCCCAAACTGACTTATCCCTCTCACATAATGAGGATAATGATAGTACTTAACAAGCTAGGCTGTGTGAGTGCTAAATGAGAAAATAGACACAGAGAAATTACAAACTGACTGGCACATGGAAAGCATTCAATATTAGCCATTGTTATTATGGGCATACCTCAGAGGTACAGTTCCAGACCACCTCAAGAAAGTAATTATCACAACAAGGTGAGTCACACAAATTTCATGGTCTCCCAGTGTGTATATAAGGTATATTTGTACTGCATTGCCTTCTATTAAGTATGCAATAGAATTATGTCTAAAAAAGTACATACTTTAATTTTAAAATATTGCTAAAAACTATTAACCATCATCTGAATGAGCATTCGGCGAGATATAATCTTTTTGCAACAGTTACATCAAAGATCACTGATCACAGATCACCATAACAAATATAATACTAATAAAAGTCTGAAGTATTGTAAGAATTCTCAAGATGTGACACAGACATGAAGTGAGTAAATGCTTTTTGAAAAGTGAGGCTGCCACAAACCTTCAGTTTGTAAAAAAACACAATATCTGTGAAGTGCAATACATAGAAATGCAATAAAACGAGGTGCGATTGTATGAATATCACAAACATATCTAAGTCAAAGATGTGGGGGTAATGATGAGAATATCTGCCTCTTACAAATGTGATGGGCTTCCCTCGTGGCTCAGATGGTAAAGAATCTGCCTGCAATGCAGGAGACCAGGGTTTGATCCCTAAGTTGGAAAGATCTCCTGAAGAAGGGCATGGCAACCCATTCCAGCATTTTTGCCTGGAGAATTCCATGGCCAGAGGAGACTGATAGGCTACAGTCCATGGGGTCACAAAGAGTTGGACATAACTAAGCAACTAACATTTTCACTTCTATCCCTTCTTCACCAAAAAAAAAAGTCACAAATTTCAATTATGTCTTCTGTCCTTCCTGTCCACTTGAGAATTGCTAATCCAGTTATAATCATTCACTGATTAAATCATCTTTGTGACTAGATAGTGCTTACAGATTTAGCAAATTAAAATGCAAGATCCTTAGTAATGTTTTAATTTCAGATAAACAAGGAAAGTTTTTTAGGTAAATATATCCCCATGTAATATTTTAAAAATATGTTGTTCATCTGAGGTAGAAACACAACTGGTGTCCTGTATTACATTTGGTAACTATTAACTGGAAGAATGTGCATTCCTGGGCTGATAGCTACAATATGTCTTCCATCCCCTCTTTCTCATTAAGCTTTTGGATCCTGAAGTAGGTTGGAAAAAGCATTTGGCATCAAGAGGGGAGAACAGAGGAGGTGGTGGGATGTACTGGGAGATTGGGAGTGACCTATAAACACTCCAATGTATAAAGTAGAAAATTGATGAGAACCCACTGTATGGCCCAGGGAACTCTACTCATTGCTCTTGCGGTGACCTAAATGGGAAGGAAATCCAAGAAGAGGGGATTTATGCATAGCTGATTCACTTTGCTATACAGAAAAAACTAACACAACATTGCAAAAAACTGCAATCCAATAGTATTTTTTTAAAAAACTATTGGAACCATAGACACATTTTGTTGTGTAAATGTAACTGTGCCCGGACCATGCACCAAAAGAAACACTAGGTTAAGGACCAGAAAAACTTAGGTTTTAGTCCAAGTTCTGTGACTAACTGGTTTTGCATTCTTCAACAAAATTATTGTATTTCTCTAAGTTTCAGTTTCCTCATTAGTAAAGTAGGAAAGTTGGGTTTAACATTTTTCTATGGTATCTTTTAGTGTAAAATTTTAAAAATCTTCAAAGGGATATTTACAACAAAAACTTTTTATTTAAATCATAGGAATTCTTACAAAGCTTTCTAAATAGAAGGGTATAGCATCATGCTGATTAGGCCTTAGTCCATTAAGGTCTGTTCCCCTTCCAAATATAACTAACAATGGCTTAATATGGGCTTTCACCATGCCAGATACTTTATAAATATTAACTTATTTAAACCTTATGATTGTTTGATGAAGTAAATGCTATTAATGTATCCATTTTAGAGATGAAACTGTTGCCAGAGAAATTGAATAACTTGTTATGATCCCACAACATGTGTGGAAACCCCAGAATTTGACTCCAAGTAATCTGGCTTTATCTTCTCTGTAGGATAACATCATATACTTCTCACACAAGCATAAAACCAAACTAATAAATAATAATGTCAAGCTTAAAATAATTACTAAGCTTTATAGAAAAGAGTGGGTAAGTTCTAGCTTAAACAACTGACCTTCCATATAACTGTCACTTTGAGTGACAAAGAAGTACCTAGAGTTGTGCCCTATCCTAGGTATTAAGTAAATGCTGATGAATGAACATGTCAATAAAGAGGCTTTTACCTTGGACTGATTTCAGCTTCAGAGTTTTGAATACTTTGACTAAATTGCATAGAAACTTTGAAATTGTATGGAACAACTTTGCATGGTAGTTACAGTGCATCCTATTCAATGGTGGTCAAATTAAGCTGAAAATTCTCAAAAGAGCAACCATTTAGACTCAGTCACCATCTTTCATTGTACTTGAGCCATGAGCAGCTGAGACAGCAGCCCCAGTGAATAGTTCTATTTTCTGCGGTGGTCTTCGAGACCAGGGAAAGAGACACTCAGGATTGATGCTTAATTACCAGCTAACCAAAGGCCAGAGCATGCAGTGAGACTGTGATATAACATAAATAATGAGGGCAAACTTAGAGATTGAAGGAGGATTATAGACGTTAGTGACATTACTACAGGGTGCACAGTGGCAGCAAGTGGCAGCGTTAGTGTAAATCAGCAATGCTTCATAAATGAAATTAACTCTAATTTCTCATGAACTCATCTCACAGGATAAGTACCATTCTCCAAGGAGGCGCAAATGGGTTGTTGAGCCCTAAGGCTCACAGAGGTACTGTAAGAAATCTGTAGTCCATATATTCATCAAAATTTATCTGTATCCTGAATATATTATGTGTATCATACACATTGTTATGACTACTTGCCATATACATTTGCATGCAGGTGTGATTAATAAAACAAAAAAGTAAAATATTTAGAGAGTTTGGGAAGTTATTTTTCATTCTACTTTTATAAAATCCATCCATAGATCCTAGTATCATGTGGAGATCTGACAACTGTCTCACTTTTTAAAAGACTAAGAAGCCAGATTCAAAAGGTACTTGATATTAAAGCTATTTTCTACACAATTTGTTTTGAGAAACTTTCAGATAGGACTTTTGTTCAAAGATAGTCCCCAACCCAGATATTTTGAAATTTCACCCTCAGAGTTTCTAGTTGCTTTAAGCAAACTCAACATTTTGAGAGCAATTGTATTTAAGAAGCTGAACACTTCTTTTACACAGTCAAAATGTACACATCATGATGTATAGATTTTGTTTCTGAACAATTTAGGCTGCTATTATATGGCCTATTTTCATATTTTTAAAAGAATTTGTGTATGCAAGGCAACATGTGTATTATATTTTCTTCCAACTACCCCAATATTTAATGACAATATTTTATTGACAATCTCACATTTTGCAAGAAATAAAGAACCAACATTTTGTCAAGTGAGTTACAAATCAATACTGTCAAATCTTACTAAATTCAACATCCTAAAGGTATAGATGTTAATATTCTCATTTTCCCAAATAAGGAGAAAGAAACTTAGAAGCTGTCTGGCCAAAGGTCCTTTGGGCTAAGTGGCAGAGTCAACATTTGACCCCAGAGTTTTGAAGTCCTTCATATTTCCACTATAATTTAAGACAGGAGTAAGGTATGAGCCAAATCTGGCCCACCATCTATTTTTGTATGACCTGCATTGTAAATATTATTTTTACATCTTTACATACTTGTACTTTAAATGGTTAAATGACCACATGCATAATATCTGCGATTCTTTTCTCTTGATCCACACAGTCTAAAATATTTATTATCTAGGTGTTTACAGAAAAAGCTTGCCAACTCCCAATTTAAGGCCTCAAGAGCTTTGCACAGGGCTGCCATTAGGAATATTTATGCAAACCACACATGTAATGTAAAACTTTCTAGAAGATATATTTTAAAGGTAAAAAGAAATAGACAATAGAAAAGTACAATGAAATTAAAAGCTGGCCCTTTGAAAAGATAAAATTGGTAAACCTTTAGCCAGACTCATTGAGAAAAAACAAGTTGTTGCTGTTGTTGCTGTTCAGTCACTAAGTCGTGCCCGACTCTCTGTGATTCCATGAACTGCGGCACCCCAGTCTCTTCTGTCCTCCACTATGTCCCAATGTTTGCTAAAATCCATGTCCATTAAGTTGGTGAGAAAAAACGGGAGAGGTCCCAAATCAATAAAAATAGAAATGAAGGAGTTCAATCAACACCACAGAAATACATAAGGACTATAAGAGACTGCTATGAACAACTAGATGACAAGAAAATGAACAACCTAGAAGAAATGGACAATTTCTTAGAAAGGACAATCTCCCAAAATGGAACCAGGAAGAAATAGAAAACATCAACAGGCCAATCACAAGCACTGAAATTGAATTAGTAATTTAAAAACTGCCAACAAACAGAAGTCCAAGACCTGATAGCTTTACAGGTGAATTCTACCAAACATTTGGAATAGAGTTGACTTATCCTTCTCAAACTATTTCAAGAAACTGCAGAGGAAGGAACACTTTCAAACTCATTCTATGAGGCCTGTATCACCCCAATACTAAAACCAAAGAAGCCACAAGAAAGAAAAGTACAGGTCAATAACACTGATGAGCATAGATGTAAAAATTTTCAACAAAATATTAGAAAACTCAATCTAACAATACATTAAACAGATCATACACTGTGACCAAATGGATTTTATCTCAGTTATTCAAGGATTTTTTAATATCCACAAATCAATCAATGTGATTGATGTATTACATCAACAAATTGAATAATAAAAACCATGTGACCATCTCAATAGATGCAGAGAAAGCTTTTCACAAAATTCAGCATCCAAAAGTCTCCAGATAGTGGACATAGAAGAAACATATGTCAACATAACTGAGGCCATATATGATAAACTCACAGCTAACATCATACTCAATGATGAAAAACTGAGATTAATTATAATAATATATTTAATTTAATCTGATGGATCCAAAATGCAATCACCATAACCAAGTAGTTTCAACATGCAATCAACATAAAAAACAATAAGACATTTTATAATTATTTTCATAGTAAATCTTTGCTATCCAGTGTGTGTTTCACTCTTAGAGCACATTTCAATGTAGGCTAGCCACATTTAACATATTTAGGGTCCATGCCAGCCAGTAATAACTACATTGAACCACAGAGGTCCAGAGGTTAATAGCATTTTGTCCTTACAACTCCTCTTTTTCTCATTACGGATGTTTCATTAGTTTTTCCATTAAAAATTTAGCCCCAAAGAGGGACCACACTTAACATTAGAACATCTATGTTAGCACACTATTGTCACATTCTCCCCAAAGGCAAATGTTCTTGTTATCATTCTTTTTGTGTCAACTTTCATGATATTAAATGGATAAAAATGATCTTTTTAACATTAACATGATATTTAAGGTTTTTTTAATAATAAATCTAGGCTATAATTTGTGGTTGGGATAAGATATATAAAGCTTATCCAACCACTTTTTAGGTCTTTATCCTATTTCAATTTCTTTGTAGCATTCATTGTTTAGTCACGTGAATGTGTATTATGAAATCTCTTTGTGTGTTGTTTGTCTGTCCACCAGTAAAATGTGAGCACCACAGCTGTAAGGATCTGTAGGGTCTTGTCTGCCTCTATATCTCAAGGGCCTATAACAGTAGCAGACATATAATATCTGTTAAAAAAAAAAAAAAAACATGAGTCTGTGGACAAAGAGAGGATAAAATGATTTACATATATTAATCAAGATAAACAGAAATTGTCTCTGAAAAGAGCAATACAGTAAAAGGCAATAGCACCTAGTATGAATTGGTTTACTCAATCGATTTGGGTAAAACATTGGATTCATTAAACAGGAAAGGAAAGAACCTTGAAAGCAGAGGGGAAAAGAAAACTGATTTTGGTGGATATTTGACTTGTAATTTTTTTTCTAGAAGTGGAGTGAAATGAAGTCGCTCAGTCATGTCCAACTCTTTGCGATCCCATGGACTGTAGCCTACAGGCTCCCCCACCCATTGGATTTTCCAGGCAAGAATACTGGAGTGGGTTGCCATTTCCTTCTCTAGGAGATCTTACCGACCCAGAGATTGAACTCAGGTCTCCCACATTGTAGGCAGATGCTTTACCATCTGAGCCACCAGGGAAGTCTAACTAGCAAAATTAGTTACAAATGTAAAAGATTCTAAAAACACCATTGGTCTCTCATTTTTTGGATGGCTGCATCTAACTTTAATTAAACTAACAATATTTTCTACCACCACTTCCTTCAGTGGAATAGTAGGTGAGTGAGAAGAGAGTCTTGTTTTTCAGTTTATTATACACACCAGCTATTCCTCTTCCTAAAATTTCTACCAGCACTACATAGTGAAGTTAGACTAGCAAAATGGAAGTTACATTTAAATGCCCAGGAGAAAAGCCTTGAGAAAACTTCATGAAACAAAAACTTTAGTTTTCATTATATCCACCAGGCCTCAAGGTTCACCTAAGATTCCCTAAGATCCTCAGAGACCTTTTAAATGCAGTAAAATGCCTGCCTCAGGTAAAACTGGCAACACTTTAGAACAAAGGTTTCGTAAGTGGTGGTTTATAAGGCATGTAGGATTTGAAAAGTACATTTTTTCTTGTCTTGAAGATATGTCTTATTAAGATGGCATACCCCCTTGGAGGCAATATTACTTTTTCAATAGTTCAAGCTTGCAATAACACTATTTCTTTTGAGGAAGGTTGGACTATTTTTATTGAGAATAGAGTGATGTTATTTGAACAAATATTATTTCAGGAGATTGTAGATTTGCAGGTAGAAAGAACTAGTCAGATTTTCAGTGCAGAGCTGGGCTAAGAGTGAGTGAAAGAAAACTGTCAGCCCATTGACAGCAACATTCTGTGTGAAAGTCTCCTGAAAATGGTGCTCAAGTGAAAACTAAACCTTCTCACTTTAAAATTTCCTTCAGGATTCTCCTCATTGCAGCTATAGGGACATCTTAAAATTTTTCTAAAACAAAATGAATTAATCACATAATAAGTAAAAATTACTACTACCATAGACTCACTGTATCTAGAGAAGCATAGAGGTTTTTAATAATTTATAAAGCTAAATAATATATGTATATATGTATGAAAGTGTTTATTCATCTGAAGTTCCTATTCAAAGTAAAACTTTGAATACTAAACCATAATTAACTGATGTGTATATTATTTGTATATATTATATTATGCATATACATGAACAGAACAATAAATATTTATGTACATATACATTGTAAACAACCACTACTATTGCTGAATAATTCTAATGTTCTTTTGTCTTGGGGTTTTGTCTTTTTTATGGGCTTCCCTGATAGCTCAGTCAGTAAAGATTCCACCTGCAATTCAGGAGACCCCAGTTCTATTCCTGGGTTGGGAAGATCTGCTGAAGAAGGGATAGGCTAACCACTCAAGTATTCTTGGGCTTCCCTTGTGGCTCAGCTGGTAAAGAATCCTCTTGCAATGTGGGAGACCTGGGTTCGATCCCTGGATTGGAAAGATCCCCTGGAGAAGGGAAAGACTACCCACTCCAGTATTCTGCCTTAGAGAATCCCATGGACTGTATAGTCCATACAGTCCATAGGGTCACAAAGAGTCAGACACAACTGAGTGACCTTCACATCACTTCGCTTTATCTTTTTGGCCATGTCTTGTGTCTTGCAGAATCTTAGTTCCCCAAGGAGGGACTGAATCAGGGCCACAGCAGTGAAAGCACAAAGTCCTAATCACTGGACCAGCAGGGAATTCCCTCTTCTAAATGTGGAAGTGATTGAATTTCTGAATTGTCTATGGGCTTTTAAAATCCTAAGTCATTTCACAGGTGTTCTATACGCTTTGGGCTTCCATGGCGGCTCAGACTGTCAAGAATCTGCCTACAATGCAGGAGACTTGGGTTTGATCCCAGAGTTGGGAAGATCAGATCCCTTGGAGAAGGGAATGGTTACCCACTCCAGTATATTTGTCTGAAGAATTCCTTGGAGAGAGGAGTCTAGTGGGCTACTGTCCATGGAGTCACATAGCTGAGGACTATCACTTTCACTTTCTACATCTTATACCAGGCTCTTGGCCCCCTGATGTGCCTAATTCCAATAAATATCTCCACTTCAGTGACTCCTTGGGCCTTCTCAGGCATTGGAATTTTCCATTTTAGGAATCTTAATTTTAAATTTTTAGTATCAGAGCATAACTGGAATGCAGATAATTCATCAGGAAACTATGGAGCTCATTTCTGTATTTCACTGCTGCTAAATCTTTTATGAAACTTGTTTTGTTTGCTTCATTCTTAAGTGAGGCTCCTACTTATAAACCCTTGTCTTGTCAGCACCTTCCATTTCCTCCTACTTTTCTCCTTCCATTTATCCATACCTAAAAACCTAGGAAATTCACCCACTGTCCTGAAACTATACTGATAGTGCTGTGCATATCTGAAGGAAAGCATAGAAACTGGGTGATTCATCCATTGAGACTTTTGGTATCTAAAGCCATCTGGGGGCCCTCTATTGGCAAGTACAAGTTGTCCGTGACTGGCCCCATTTTTCATTATCCTAAAAGTCAATCTAATCATTCATCTCATCTTTAAGTACCTTGCCTGCAAATCTCACTCTTAGCATGATGCTCCCTGATTTACAAGTAGAATAGGAACTATCACATAATGTTCTCAACTTCTTGCCTCTTACTTACTAGTAGGTTAACATTTGAATATGTCTATGCAACTTTACCTCTGATGTTTTCTATGCAAAGTGAATTGCTTTGTCTCTGTGCTAAGACCTTTCATTTTTCACTTTCTATGACATGACTTTACATCTCTTTTTCCTTACCCATTGGCCCCATATCCTTCAACATATAGATGTATGCCTATTTCATCTCTTAGTAACAATGTTGCCTTTTATCTTGCTCTAAACCTAGGTACTCATTAGTTTTTCCGACAAAGATATATTGAGAAGCTGTAATGTGGTAGACATTAGCCTCTCAATAACCTTTTCTTCAACTGTGTCTTCAAAGGTTACATTGTCTTATTTACCTTCCCCTGCATCCAGTGATCTGTATATCAACCCCTAAAACTATACTTTGATCCTCACCACACCACTGGAAGAGTTTTGACAAAGATAATCAATGCACTGAACATATTTCAGCTTGTATGTTACATGCTTTATTGAATTTGACACTATGCACCACTCATTTATTAACATCAAGGACAATCTCTCTTCTCTTTCTAATTCTCTCTTCACTCCTTCTCAAGTTCCTTTCAAGTCTCAAGCTCCAGTACTTCTTAGATGCTAATGTTACCCTGATCTTTGTCCTCCATACTTTTTCTCCTCACCATAAGCAAAACTTTTTTACCATATGTGATTAGGATTTCCCAAACCATGGCTCCATCCAGGAGCAATCTCCTGAGTTCCAGGTGTATGTTTTCACTGTTATAGCATTCAAACTTAAAACTAACAATGTCTACTTTTTTTCCCCTATTTTGCTTGATACCCAAGCTAGAAATTTGGGACTTTCTTTTACTTTGAATTTATACTATTTCTATGAAGAATGAGTTAACAATTTCTGTGGATTCTCGTACCTAAACTATATTTTGAATCCTTTCTCTAATCTCTATCCTCACTTCCTTGCTTTATATTTCCTCATCACGTGGCTCCTAAGCTACTTCAAGTCTCCTAAGTGGTCCCTCTTCCATCCATGTAGCTCTTCTTAATCCAAGTTCTATAATGCTACAAGATAAATATTTTTAAAGTATAAATATGAATGTAATACTTCTCTGGGAGACCTTCAAAACAAAATAAAAATTCATTATTCTTTTATTCATTCACTTATTCAATATTTATGAATAGTTATGAACTGGAAAATGAAGCAGGCACCATATATGTAGTGACAAAAAACTGAGCTGGTCTCAGTAGAGTTTACATTCTAGACCCTATAAAACTCTCCACTCTGAGGTTCCCTACAAAATCCAACCCAGCTTTAATTTTCCAAAAATATATTTAGAATAAAACAAAACAGAAATTTTGGTGTCCAAGACAGTCTAGTCATGAGTTGAATCATTGAACGTCACGGGAATAAAAAGAAATAACCTGAGGAATGACTTATATTTGTCAAGGGCAGAAGGTGGAGTGTTCACAGAGAGATGGAGCTATGTGAAGGTAAGGATGATAAGTCATATTCTGTGATGAATTTATCTTAAAATCTGCTAAGAATTGGGATGTATTAGAATTCTTCAAAATTGATGTCATACTTTTGTACAATGAGTACTTATATGTATACTTTGCAGCGTAGCATGTAGATCACAAAATCCAGCCCCACATACCTATTACTATATCGACAACAATCATTCTTTACCTTTTTGTGAGGGTAAAAAGCTATCTTGAATAAAACATTAAACTAAGTCCTTCAAACAGCTATTCATCTAAACCCTTCTTTTAAAAACTACAGGACCTAGTTCACCATTGCAAAATTCAAGACAGAACAAAAAATAAGTAGGTACCAATCCTTCTAGTCTTAGAAAACTGTGTATCAGTTACTGACATCAGGCACCTTGAATACTTCATTACAGAAAATATTCATTTCTGTGCAATCTCTGTCAAAGTGTTCAGTTCTTCCTTTAGGATAAAATAAAAATAATACTGAATCTCAAGCAAGTCTCTAAGTTCATTCATTACATCTGAAGGACCCAAGATTGGTCTGGGGCTGGGTTGGGGGTCTGGGGACATCCTTAGAAAGAAGTGCAGGCAGTTGTGACTACAGATATTCTATGAGTATCTACCCCCGGTGGTGCATCCAAGGACAGAAAGTAGATTTTACACAACTGTCTGCATTAAAGAATAAATGCTGTCTTTTACTATAGAAAAGGGTTATATAGATTAGACAGATGATGATGATGAAGATGAATGGATAGATAAATAGATAGACATAGGAAGAAAGGGAGGAAGGATAATAAAATGAAAATGTCAGTATTTCTTCTGTGGGAGCTTATAAAGGTATTATCACTTTCTGTTACTTTTATTTATATATTCAAAGCAACGTCATGATTTTAAATAAGGCTATAAACTTCCTGCCCAGTTTTTCAAGTGTCTTTGGTTTTGAATGGGTCATTAAAAAGTTACTTTGGCTTTAATTAAATAAACAAAGAACTCATTGTATTCTTACATGAACCTCCAGGATTTTCAATTAGTTATTTATGCATTAAGCTTCACTGAACTGCTTACACTAATATGCTTTTATCATTTTGCCAGAAATAAACATGTGACTGGTTTACAGGACGACAGGATGCCTCCGACTTTCATACATCTCCTGTCATTGGCATTCTGAATGTAAGTACAAGTTCCACTGCTCAGTAAACACCAGTAATCTGCAGCTTATGCAAATCAGAAACCTATTACTTTAACTGTTTTAATAAGCAACAAAATCAGGGCTATTGTTAGCCCACTTATCTTGAAGAGATGTATTCTGTAAGAGCAGAATATTATTATGCTATTATGAATGGTATTGCTGTTACTATATTCATAAAATAGTACATGATATGAAGAGATTTCTGGATTAAAGTAAGATTACATCTGAGACAATTTTCTTTTTCAACAGCAGTGATAAATAGGTTACATTGATAATGTCACAAATACTTTGTTTATTTAATGCCATACTGTTTATAGTGTACAAAAATAATTTTATTTATCTTTCATTTTTTCCTCCTGATTCCTTTCATTTTTGGGGTGGACAGGGAAAGAAAAGATGGAAGGAAAAGCTTAATTGTTCTTAGGAGGATAACGAAAGTAAAGTATTACATACAATAAAGACATTGGACCATCAAGAGATTTCAAAGGCAGTATTAAAAAAAACACACAATTTCCTGAGATCCAAAACATTTATGTTCTTTCATTAATGAAGATTGTAACCTCAAGTGACATTAGGCAAATTCTCATGTGTGGGCTACAAATCCCAAGAGCCTCAAGACTTTCAATAAATTATTGCCATTGAAAACAAAAGGATTTCTCTCACTCAGAATAACATGGTAGATATTTGGTTTATGGAAGTATGTGCTTCAGCCCTGCTTCAGTGTAAGGCATTGAGTCTCACTCTGCTAATGTTTACTGTTTCTGGATTAGCACCTAGAATATGGAGTGAAATTACTTAAAAATTAATTCAGATTAAGTTTCAGTTCAGTTCAGTTCAGTTCAGTCACTCAGTTGTGTCCAACTCTTTGCGACCCCATGAAGAGCAGCACTCCAGGCCTCCCTGTCCATCACCAACTCCCGGAGTCTACCCAAACCCATGTCCATTGAGTCAGTGATGCCATCCAGCCATCTCATCCTCTGTAATCCCCTTCTCCTCCTTCCCTCAATCATTCCCAGCATCAGGGTCTTTTCCAATGAGTCAACTCTTCCCATGAGGTGGTCAAAGTATTGGAGTTTCAGCTTCAACATCAGTCCTTCCAATGAACACCCAGGACTGATCTCCTTTAGGATGGACTGCTTGGATCTCCTTGCAGTCCAAGGGACTCTCAAGAGTCTTCTCCAACACCACAGTTCAAAAGCATCAATTCTTCGGCACTCAGCTTTCTTCACCATCCAACTTTCACATCCACACATGACTACTGGAAAAACCATAGTCTTGACTAGACGGACCTTTGTTGGCAAAGTAATGTCTCTGCTTGTCAATATGCTATCTAGGTTGGTCATAACTTTCCTTCCAAGGAGTAAATGTCTTTTAATTTCATGGCTGCAAGCACCATCTGCAGTGATTTTGGAGCTCAAAAAAAAATAAAGTCTGACACTATTTCCACTGTTTCCCCATCTATTTGCCATGAAATGATGGGACTGGATGCCATGATCTTAGTTTTCTGAATGTTGAGCTTTAAGCCAACTTCTTCACTCACCTTTTTCACTATCATTAAGAGGCTTTTAATTCCTCTTCACTTTCTGCCATAAGGGTGGTGTCGTCTGCATATCTGAGGTTATTGATATTTCTTCCAGCAATCTTGATTCCAGCTTGTGCTTCTTCCAGCCCAGTGTTTCTCATGATGCACTCTGCATATAAGTTAAATAAGCATGGTAACAATAAACCACCTTGACGTACTCCTTTTCCTATTTGGAATCAGTTGGTTGTTCTATGTCCAGTTCTAACTGTTGCTTCTTGACCTGTATATAGGTTTCTCAAGAGACAGGTCAGATGGTCTGGTATTCCCATCTCATTCAGAATTTTCCACAGTTCATTGTGATCCACACAGTCAAAAGCTTTGGCATAGTCAATAAGGCAGAAGTAGATGTTTTTTTGGAACTCTCTTGCTTTTTCGATGATCCAGTGGATGTTGTCAATTTGATCTGTGGTCCCTCTGCCTTTTCTAAAACCAGCTCTAACATCTGGAAGTTCATGGTTCACAGGTCCTCTAAATTACGTGGGTCCCTTCCAAAGCTCTTACTGCAGTGTATACTTGCTACGATACATTATATTTTTATATTCTTTTCTTAAGGACAAAATTGCATGTGCTTTAGGCACCACAAACCTGGATCTACTTTTGTCTACCTATATATTTATATTATTTTTTTTCAGTTTTATTGAGACATATTTCATATACAACACTATATAAGTTTAAGGTGTACAGCATAGTGACTTCACTTACATATATTGTGAAGTGATTACCACAATAATCTTAGTTAACATCTATTATCTCATATTAATAAAAAAATCCTTGTGATGAGAACTCACAGTATTTACTCTCTTAACATCTTTCAAATATATCATACAGCAGTTTTAGCTATAGTTATCCTATTGTGTTCAATATATTACATATCTAGTACTTACATACCCACTCCAATTTTCTTGCCTGGAGAATCCCAGGGACAAGGGAGCCTGGTGGCTGCCGTCTATGGGGTCGCACAGAGTTGGACACGACTGAAGCGATGCAGCAGCAGCACTGCTTACATATCTTAAAACTGAAAGTTTTCACCTTTCTCTGTCTTCATCCAATTAATTCTCCCTACCCACATTCCTCACCTCTGACAAACACAAATCTTTTCCTATGTACACATGTATTCTCAGTCACTAAGACATGTCCAACTGTTTCTGACCCCATGGACTGTAGCCCGCCAGGCTCCTCTGTCCATGAGATTTCACAGGTGAGAAGACTTGAGTGGGTAGCCATTTCCTTCTCCAGGAGATCTTCCCAATTCAGAAACTGAACCCACATCTCCTGCCATGTAGGTGGATTCTTTCACCACTGAGTCACAAGGGAAGCCCCTCTTTCCCAATGAGTTTCCTTTTTTTCTTTTTTAGATTCTACCTATCAGGGAGATCATACTGTTTTTCATATTGTGTTTATCTTTCTGCCTGGCTTGTTTCACTTCACATAATGCCCTCAAGTTCATCCATGTTTCTGCAAATAGCAGACTTTCCTTCATGTATATGTATGTAACTTCTTTATTCATTCATCCATTGATGGCTACTCAGGTTATTCCTATGCCTTGGCTGTTATATATAATGCTGATGTAAGCACAAGAGTGCAAATATCTTCCCATGTGAATATTTTTGGTTCCTTTGGATATATTCCCAGAAATGGAATTGCTGAATCATATGGTAGCTTTATTTTTAATATTTTGAGGAGCCTCCCCCATACTGTTTTCTGTAGTGGCTGCACCAATTTACAGTCTCACCAACAGTACACAAGGATTCCCTTTTCTCTACTTTCTAACTGGCATTTTTATCTGTTGTCTTTTTGATGCCAGCCACTTCTAATGAGAGGATATCTCATTGTGTTTTTGATTTGCATTTCCCTAATGATTAGTGATGTTGGGAACCTTCTCATGGTGGGCATTTGTATATCTTCTTTGGCAAAATGGTTATTTAAGTCTTTTGCTTATTTTTCAGTAGTGGATATAACTCTTCGAGTCAATAAATCTCTGGTGTTTAATTAAATGGACATATGAACAAAAGAAGAAACCAGGCAATCATTGCTTGAAGATAGTATTTCATCTATACTCTACTTCACCTAGAGATAATCAAGGTACATATGGAATCTTTTTCTAGGAAAATACATCATATTTAAAATTCTCTAGCTCTAAACTTCTTTTACTTATATATAACCTCCTGGATTACTTCACACATTTTCATTCAATCTGATACATCTCCCACCCACTCATCTCTAGAGAGTGATATACTGAAAACTTTTCTTACATTCCTAGTTATCTGTACCCTTTTTAACTAATTTCTTCTCTGCTCAGCCTTGTACCCATGGTCAGCAATTTCAGGAACATTATGGAGACATTTTTTGTCCCTCTATTAAATCAACATTAGGTGACAGCTGAGTCTTATTGAAGAAAATTATTAAATGATATTAAGAATCTGTCTTAAATGCTAATATAGCCTTTTATCCATATCTTGTTGACCCCCTAGTTAGCCCTGTAAGTCCCCTGCATACGAACATATTCAGTTTCAGTAGCAAGTTCATAAGTCCAACAGTTCATAAATCCAACAAAATTAGCCTAGATACCCAACCAATGCCATCAACTATATTGGACTGCATTGTAATAGGTTAATAATACTTTTCAGACAAACAATACATTAAAAACAAACAAGCACAAAAATTAAAAAAAAAAACATTTTAAATCTTACAGTACAGTACCTTGAAAAGGATAGTACCACCAGCTACATTATCACTGCTTTTACGCTTGCTTCCAGACATCCTGGGCTTGAAATAAAGATACTGTATTACTGTACTCTCTGTTCAGTAAAGTACATAAGAGCATAACCACTTGTAGAAGATGCAGGCACGTGACAATGTATGCTAGACAAACTAACTTACGTAACTGGACATGCAAATATACGTTCACATCTTTGAAAGTTTGCAGCTTGAAGGTTCGTCTGTAGGCAACTTACTATATTCTAAATCTTTTCCGAGTGTTTGAGATTACAGAATCCTCTACTTACCCCTCACTCTCAGCTCTTGTATCTTCCCCTCCCTTTACAACAGGTACATATAACACTCTGAATAGGGAAGGACACAAGATCCATGAATGAAAGTTGAAATTACTGAGTCTATGTTCACTTGAAAGGAAAATCTTCAATACACAAATCTTAAATGGCATTGGCTATGAAAAAACAAAAATAAAAACAGAAATGCCATCATCATCTAATTGGGATTAATTAATACCATCCCCACAAAGAAGTGTTTTTCGGTTAAATTGAAAAGAAATGTTAAGGATACAGGTCACCAAAATATTACCAAATATTACTTATAAAGATTTTAATCCTAAGTGAATATTTACATGTTTTTCATAGAAGTACATAAATTATTACTAACTTCTATGGCTTTGAATTTCAGAGTATATTTTATATAGTATTGTTATTAGGTATATTTATGTGTTCATGGCATTCCTATATAAATTTAAGTCCTCAGTAAAAGATTTAATGCTGATGTCAGTAACAGATTGGAAAACAGTAAAACACAGGCACTAAACTTCTAACGGGAACTTTAATTTTAGAAAACTAGTAAAAATTCTGTATTTTATTTAAGTAGACAGGAACCTCATTAAAACTGTCATATATTTCTTCCCTTTTCACACACTGAAAGTATAAAAAATGTTTTGCTATAAAAAAGCACAGCTGTTAATTAGAAAGGACTTTAATTAACAGATCTACTTAGAAAAAGGTAAACATATTGCATTTCACAAATTTGAGAATTTTGTTGCTATATTTGATGCATACTAAATATTTTGTCAATTACAGACTAACTGATGCAAGATATTTCCATATGTATAATACTAGCTAACATGTATTAAGCTTCTTGTTAAGTATCAGATATCAGATTCTTAGGGCTTTATATGTATTTTCCAAACTAATCAAGGAAATATTGCTTGATCTTCATCTTGTAGATAAACAAACTGAGTCTCAGAGAGGCTAAGTAACTTAATCATGGTCAAACTGAGCTAGGTTTATGATATATGATTCAAGATATATGATTGTATCTTGATATGTGATTCAAGAGTTAGTTCTCTTCACCTGCTCTCTGTAAGCAAATATGCAGAATTTATTCTGAAATTTGTATTGTCATAAGTCAAGGATGTTACTGGAATCCTTTACATCATATGTAATATAGAAAAGATCATTATAACTAATTGTCTCATCACAGAAAGCTCAGTAGTTGAATAGATTATATTGGCAGCAGCAAGACCTAGTGTAAAGCTCAAAACATCTGGAATCAAACAGTTTTAGGATTCAAAGTTCACTTGTCAGTCAATAGCTGAGTGACTGTGGGTAAGTTTCTTAGCTTTTCTGAATTTTAATCATCTTACTTGTGAAATATGTAAAATAATGCCTCCTCAAGTTTTGCATAATTACAGATATAAGCTATAGACATAAAATAGTGTTTCTGGATATGCGACCTAGAAGCAGGTAAAGAATTTTTCACCATTTTGAAGGAATGTTTAGAATGATCTGATTTAAAATACAGTGTACATTTTATCCTTGAAACTCATTTTAGCTTAATGCTTCCAATTCTGAAGTAACCAGGACCCTTTTCCTGTTTCAAAAAGAGGATAAATCCTAGAAAAAATAGTCAAAACAGTAATAAAATTATTAATACAAGTTCTATGGTGAAATAAACGAAAAGAAAAATGAAAACCTCCTCTTGCCAGAAGTGAAGGAACCTGGAAAATCAGGCCTCTTCTTAAATGATGGACTTCAAGATTTTGGCTGTCTTGCTCAGGGAAGTGGCAGGAAATTGTTATCTTAAATTTATACAATTGATGGTTATGAATCAAATACTTACTACCGACATGAGGAGGGAATCCCAAACTATGAAATCAATGTAAACTCTGAGATAGTGGTTAAAGAACCCGCCTGTGAATGCAGAGACGTAAGAGACATGGGTTCGACCCCTGGGTCGGGAAGATTCCCTGGAGGAGGGCATGGCAACCTACTCCAATATTCTTGCCTGGAGAATCCCATGGACAGAGGAGCCTGGAGAGCTACATTCCATAGGGTCACAAAGAGTTGGACACAACTGAAGTGACTTAGCATGAACGCAAGAATGCACATATAACTGTCCTGAAACAAAGAACCCCTGGGTTTCAGAGTGGAAGCAAGAGTTAAACAGGAAAGGTTGGAGAATGTGGAGCACACAACACTCCCACAGGGGAGAGTCTCTGCTGAATGAGGGTTCACAGTGCAAATCTATAAAGCAAGTGAAAAATATTCTCCCCTGAAAGAAAGACAGCAGACACTAATTAATAATTTCTGGGGAGGGGGTAACAAGATGGCGGCTGAGACGGTGGAGCTTCATAAGCTGAAGCTTGCTGAACTAAAGCAGGAGTGTCTTGCTCGTGGTTTGGAGACCAAGGGAATAAAACAAGATCTCATCAACAGGCTCCAGGCATATCTTGAAGAGCATGCTGAAGAGGAGGCAAATGAAGAAGATGTACTGGGAGATGAAACAGAGGAAGAAGAACCAAAGCCCTTAGAACTGCCTGTCAAAGAGGAAGAACCTCCTGAAAAAACTGTTGATGTGGCAGCAGAGAAAAAAGTGGTAAAAATTACATCTGAAATACCACAGACTGAGAGGATGCAGAAGAGAGCCGAGCGATTCAATGTACCTGTGAGTTTGGAGAGTAAGAAAGCTGCCTGGGCAGCTAGATTTGGAATTTCTCCAGTTTCATCAAAAGGCTTGTCGTCTGACACCAAGCCTATGGTTAACCTGGATAAGCTAAAAGAAAGAGCTCAAAGGTTTGGTTTGAATGTCTCTTCAATCTCCAGAAAGTTGGAGGATGATGAGAAGCTGAAAAAGAGGAACGAGCGATTTGGGATTGTCACAAGTTCAGCTGGAACAGGAACCACAGAGGATACAGAGGCAAAGAAGAGGAAAAGAGCAGAGCGCTTTGGAATTGCCTGATGAAAAGTTGTTGATGCTTTCTGTTCTCCAGTGGTTTCCACCTCTTTGACTTTTCACATAAATACCTAAATGCACAGTTATGTGCCTAGGTCCTGCCTTGCAATGAGGGAGCATGTACCCCAGCTACATCTGTGAACTCCAGCAGCAGTTTGACATATTGCAGTTCCAACTTTAAGGTTTTTGTTGTTGTGTTGTTTTTTAATTATTATTTTGCTTGTTAATAAAAAAAATAGAAAAAAATAATTTCTGAATCTTTATCAAGAAAAACTTTTTTAAAATGCACCATGGGAAATGCATTCCAATATATATTAGGTGTAGACAAATATTGTTTGATTCCACTTAGGATCTTGATATCTACCTAGGAGGTAGCTAGAACAGACTCATAGAGAGTCAGAAGGTGGGGAAAGGGGAATGAGGTCTTGGTGCTTAGTGTGAACAGAGTTTCAGTTTAGGAAGGTGAAAAATTTGGGAGATGGATGATGGTGAGAGTTGCACAACAGTGTGAATGTACTTAGTGACACTGAGCTGTAGTTAAATATTATGGTGAAAACAGTATATCTTATATTATGTGACTTTTACCACAATAAAATCAAAATGTTTTTAAATGCACCATGACGACTTTGCTAGCAATCCAGTGGTTATAACTGTGCTTCCACTACAGGGGACGTGGGTTCAATCCCTGGTTGGGGAACTAAGATCCTATATGCTGTGAAGTACAGCCAAAAGATTTTTTTTTTTTTTTTTAATGCACCATGGTTTTGGATAGTTACAAATTCTAGAGACTGAGAAGTCCCATAGTAGGTCATCCAGAAGTTGGATGCCCAAGGAAGGCCAGTGGTGTAGTCTGAAAGCCAGAGCGCTGATGGAGTAGATTCCAGTATGAGTCTGAAGGCCTAACAGTCAGAAGTACAGAGGGAATAAGGAAGATTAAGTCTCAGTTCAAGCACTCAGGCAGAGAGAGAGCAAATCTTCCCTTTCCTCACCTTTTTGTTCTCTTACGATTCTCAACAGACTGAATGATGCACTTTACTCAGCCTATCAACTGAATTGTTAATCTCCTCTGGAAACGTCCTTAGAAATACCCCTAGAAATAATGCTTAACCAGATATTTAAGCATCTCAAGATCCACTCAAGTTGGCACGTAAAATTAACTATCAGAGTGTCACAAGTGCTTCACTCATCTGAATGTCCTTTGATTCTTAGGACTAACAGTTTCTGTCAAAAGAAAATATGATTTCAAAGATGGAACTAAGAATAAGACACTCTACAGAAGAAATGCTGTTTTTTTTAACAGTCAAAATAGCTAATTGCCAGCATCTATAAAATCTTCCAAATCATATGCTCAGTCATAAAATTTAGGTTCCCCTGTGACTCACAGTCACAGAGAGTGTATTTTAATTCCACATGAAAAAAATACTCATAAATAACATACTTCTAAAACAGAATGTCCATGATACTTCTGACATTACCAAAAAAGCTAAACCATTCTTATTTTTCTTAAGTGAACAGTGTAAAATATTGGCAATTCAAGAGTTATAAGAATGTTTAACTATGAATTTATAATCCAACATTCACCAAAATCTTACTTAGACATTTGGATGGGGTGGATTTTAGGATATATTATCTTGTAGTATTTTCATTTCTCTTTGTACTGTGTCAACTCTAAATAAAGCAGTGTCTCTAAACCTCAATGAAAGAAACTTTGACTACAATAAACTAAAGTTTAATGACAAATTGCTAGTTTTCACAATATAATAATAATATAAATGATCAATCTAGACTATCTACACCTTTTGAAAACTGATATTTGAATCTTTTATTCTCTAAATTGGTCACGTATGTGTGCTTAGTCACTCAGTCAAGTTCAAGTCTTTGCCATCCCATGGACTGTAGCCCGACGGGCTCCACTACCCATGAAATTTTCCAGAAAGGTATATTGGAGTGGTTTGCCATTTCCTCCTCTAAAGGATCTTCCCCACCCAGGGATCGAACCTGGGTCTCCTCTGTCTCCTGCATTGACAGGCATATTCTTTACCACTTAGCCACCTGGGAAACCTCCTTGGTCAAAATCTCTTACTTAAAGATTCACATGAAGAACCCAGAGTCACAAGCCAAGAAAGAGAAACTTTAAGTAAAAGAATTTGACTAAGAGAGATTAATTTTGTTTTCATTTCCTGTTTTTATTTTTTAAATTTTCACACTAAAACTTTCTTAGAGTATAAATAATTAAGATCAAACATAATAGCTGAAGAGCTGGTGGACATATATGCCTTTGTCATCACTCTTCTCTATTAAAAAGAATAAGGTAGTTCACAACCAAACAAGGAAACACATAGTGTCACTAAACAAAGTCAAACTTTTAACAAAAAAAACACCTCATTGCTAGCATTTTGAATATTAAAATATTTACATATTCCTTTTCCTAAAACAAATCTGCATACATAGTATAGAGCTAGAATGAAAATTCAAAATGTGGAACTCCAATCTTTCAAAACAGAAATAAAATACAATGAAAGAATGATATCTACAGGTTTTTCCCCTCTCATGTGTTGTCAGCATGCCAGTATCTCTCATCAATCTATGATTCAACTGGGATGCAGCAAGAGGCAAATGCAAGTAGATTAAATCTTTGACAGTTCCTGTCCAATGTTATATTCTTTTAATAGAGCTTCAAGAGGCAGCAGGCACACACAATGCATGCCATGTATGATTGATAGAAAGTGGAGGTTTGCTTACCTAATGCTTGACAATGAGCGGCAACACCTCCTCTGGCATTACAAATTTGAGCACTGACAGCCAAGGCAGGTACACCCCGCCTGCAGACCTTCAAGCCAAGCATAGATTTAACTCTCATCCATCATCAGAAACAGAGTTTCTCTGAAAAACATGAATGCATCTCGTTTTGTTAACACATGATGCATTTGATAGAATCTGTGTAGGTTTTTCTTCATCAAATATGAACACCAGTTGCTAATTTAAATTCAACAGCTATTTGGATGTGCTTCTGATAGTAGGCATTGTTTCAAGCAGTAAAGGGATATATTATTGAGTTCCTGTCTTCCTAGAACTTTTAGTCAGGGACTGGTTTAGGATGGAGTTAAAGCAGTGTAAACATTACAAGACAGAAATATTTGCCATCACTCCATGGCAAACAGATGGGAAAAAAGTGGAAACAGTGGCAGATTTTTTTGAGGGGGGGGCTCCAAAAATCACTCCAGACAGTGACTGAAGCCATGAAATTAAAAGATGCTTGCTTCTTGGAAGAAAGCTATGGCAAACCTAGACAGCATATTCAAAAGCAGAGACATCACTTTGACAACAAGGGTCTGTGTAGTCAAAGTTATGGTTTTTCCAGTAGTCACATACAGATGTGAGAGTTGGACCATAAAGAAGGCTGATCACTGAAGAACTGATGCTTTTGAATCGTGGTGCTGGAGAATACTCTTGAGAATCCATTGGACAACAGGGAGATCAAAATCCTAAAGGGAAATCAACCCTGAATATTCATCAGAAGGACTAATGCTGAAGCTCCAATATTTTGGCCACCTGATGTGAAGAGCCTATTCATCGGAAAAGACCCCAATGCAGGGAAAGATTGAGGGCAGGAGAAGAAGTGGGTAACAGAGGATGAGATGGTTGAATATCATCACTGACTCAATGGACATGAGTTTGAGCAAACTCTGGGAGACAGTGAAGAACAGGGAAGCCTGGCATGCTGCAGTCCATGGGGTTGCAAAGTCAGACACAACTTACTGATTGAACAACAATAGCAGCAAAGCAAATGTGAATATCTCTAAGATACAAGACAGAACATAACTGATTTTCAAAAGAATGTGGGATCGTCTCTAGTTAAGGCAATGAAGAAAATCTTCCTAATTAGAGGTTATCTTTATGTGATACACAGCAATAGCTTTGCATTTTAAAAGCTGTAATCATTTTACACTTAAGTACATATTTTCTCTCAAAAAATTCACTTAAGGAAGGTAACTGATTCCATCTTACAAAAAGGGAAAACATATTCAATGAAATAAAGCAAGAACAAAGTTAGAAAGTTGTACAAATTGAATGAAGACTGTAACTCCAAATTCTGCATTGCTTAAAAAATGTCACTGGTTCTTCTAGCATGGATTTGGAACTCCTGATCTGGGGTATTGATAGAAACTAGAATATGGAAATGAGACTGATGGAGGCTGAATATAGAAATATAAGGGTGGTATGAGGCCAAAATAGAGAATATAAATGAAAAGAGAAGGAAACTAAAGAAAGAAGCTTGGAAGAAGATTTATATTCAACAAGAGTGAAAATAGTAGGGCAGGAAATAACCGAGTCATGAAAGAATTTGGGGACAGAAAGAGGGAGCATCCCAAGAGAAATCAGTAAGCTATCAGTGAAAAACCGCTGCATCCCCAGCGTCACCACAATATCTTGAATATATTCTTAATTATTGTTAGTTCAAAGAAAGAATGACCTTGACCCACCTACACTGACTCTCTTTACTCTTTACTATTTGAACTTAAAACCTTGATCTGAAACACAAAATTTTGGCCTTAATTTTATCCTTTTAACTCATGGCAACTGTACATTCTCCTTATACACAAAACTCCGCTTATTCCAAATCATGATCTCAAGCATGTTGGCAGTTGTAGCCATACTTACCCCAGAGCCCTGACCCTACACCGAGTCTGAAAACATTTCGACTTTACTTTCTCTCTTTCCACCTTATCCCAACTAATAGGCAAACAAATGTTATGTCAGCAAAGGGAAATATATGTGTATTTAAAAATATAAATGCTAAATATTATTAGCTCATTAAATTTTCCTGTGTTTTCATGAATCTCAGCAATAAATACAACTTGTGCTCCAGGTAGGATGGGACCCCTCTCCATTATATTGGCTTAGGAAAGCTTTAGTACACCCTTACCGTAGACATTGCATAAATACTATTCTTTCATCTTCATTCTCTTATCAAATGATCCAATCATCATAAAAATTGATCTGAGTCATTTCTAATATCTCACCTAAACTTTCCAGCCATCATCCATCTAGGCTTAAACTGTGCAAAAAGAAATGAACTCAAATAACCTCCAGCATTTCTGCTCCCCAGTAAACTTATTACATCCGTGTAGTGTCTGGCACATGGAAGGCACTTAATATCTGTTTGATGAATGAAGGAATATGCAAATACCTCCCTACCCATCTACAACTTCAGATTCAAGGAACATGAAAGCGTAGAAGTGCAAAAAAGAAAAATGGAAGTCAGTAATGATTAATTCAAGTTGCATGGTGCCCAAACACTCATGCAGAAGAGAATGTGACAATTGTACATACTCCAACATACATGGTAGTAAGAAAATTATGTGAGTTATTCTAGTTAAAGCTGTTTAGTTACAAAACTGAAGTGGAGAAATATTTTAAACCAAACATTTGAATTTTTTTTCTTTGTACATAAATAGTTGAACCAAACCCAACAGTCAAACCCAATTTAATTTTTGACCTTCAACTTTTATAGAAAAGCACTTTTCCCATAGGCAGTCTCATATAAATACTTGAAAAGAGAGACTTAGGCTTCAATTCACCAGATTTGTCTTCCCTACAGTACCTTTTACTTTATTTCCCTTTTCAACCGAAATCCACAAAATCATATTGTCTTGTTTCATAGCTAGAAAGTTATAGTGAGACTACTTAAAATGTATGTACCATAGCTTGTTATAAGAATTATACACAATAAAAATATTGGAAATTCAAGACAATATGAATTTTCTTGTTTTAGGCTGTTTTTACCCACAAATCTAGAGGGACTGTATACTATTTTGAATATCTACTCAAGCATACATAGTTTAATTTTATCAAGTTATTTGTTGCTTCAATGCAAGAGGTGACTCAAATAGACCAGTTTGGGGTCACTTTGATCGAATGAACATCATATCTTTTTAAATTTACTTTGAGCTTCAAAATGGTGATATTTAGGGTACTTGTGGAAAATGAACAGTCTTGCCTTTAAAGTAAAATAGATATCATAGACTACTAGGGGGCTTCCCAGGTGGCACTAGTGGTAAAAAGAAAAAAAAAAAAAAACCCACTTCTCAATGCAGGAGACTTAAGAGATATGGGTTTAATTCCTGGGTTGGGAAGATCCTCTGGAGGACATGGCAACCCACTCTAGTATTCTTCCTGGAGAATCCCATGGACAGAGGAACATTTCAGGCTGCAGTCCATAGCGTCACACAGAGTCAGACATGACTCAAACAACTTAGCAGCAGTAGCAGCAGACACCAAGGGCCTTCTCAGGTGCAATGGTAAAGAATCTGCCTGCCAATGCAGGAGACACAAGAGATGTGGGTTCAATCCTCTGTTGGGAAGATCCGCTGGAGGAGGAAATAACAACCCACTCCAGTATTCTGGCCTGGAAAATCTCATGGACAGAGGAGCTTGGCAGGCTATGGTCCATGGGGTTGTAAAGAGTCAGACACAACTGAGAGACAGCACACACAAAGACAGCAAAAATGTATAACCAGCAAGGTTAGAAGGGGGACACCTTTAGAACATGAAACAGAAACCCATACACTATACATGAAATTGAAAATCCAGAAGTACTCAGAGGCAAACACAAGATGGGCGAGAATTGACTGTTAAGCTGTTGAATACTGTAGAAGTGTCATGCAGCTGTCCCTATGTGGTAGAAATATGGAAATCAGAGGTTGAGGTCAACAGTTTAATAAATGAATACTGTGGTCTGGTTAATAACTAAAGGGTAAGCTTGATTTTAGAAAATAAAATTAACTGCTATGGCTAGTAGCATCCAGGTAGTGAAGAGAAGTAAGTTATCAGGTCCAAACATGTAAAAAATATTTTCAATCTTCCCCCAAGTACATATGATTATGTCTCTAATACTTGTGGTATTTTAAAAAAATTTATTAAAGAGTAAATGTGTATTAAGCAAGCAATTTTCTGATGTGTTATTTGATTTACCAAAAGGACCTACTCCCTGAGAAGGACGAGCTTCTGGATTGTAGACTTCCAGGCTCCTCTCTTCATGGAATTCTCTAGGCAGGAGTACTGGAGTGGGTAGACATTCCCTTCTCCAGGGGATCTTCCCAACACAGGGACTGAATCCACAGCATATTCCTTACCACTTGAGTCACCTGGAAAGCCCAGAGCTCTCCTCAAGCGATATTGCAGGCAGATTCTTTACCATCTGAGCCACTAACATAATCACAGTTAATAATTATTTTTCCAATGACCATCATTTTCACATTAAGTCATTAAGAACCTCTTATAGACTGAATGTTTGTATGCCCATCAAATTCTAACCTTTCAGGTTGAGGGTACTGGGAAATGAGACCTTGGGAAAAAATTAGATTAAGATAATATTGTGAGGGTGGGGCCTTCATACATGGGATTAGTGTCTTTATAATCAAGGGAGCTTGTCCTATCTCTCTCTTTGCTATGTGGACATGAGAAGATATAGTGAGATGACTATCTGCAAACTAGGAAGAGGATCCTCATCAAACACCAGGTATACCTTGATCATGGACTTGATCTTGGATTTCCCAGCCTCTAGAACTGAGAAGCAGATGTTTGTTGTTTGAGCCATTCAGTCTATGCTATTTTTGTTATAATAGCCCAAGTTAAGACAGAGCTTTTGTCCCCCTAAGGACATGATCATCCTCAGGTAAAATCACAACCATATTTCAAAGATCATTCTCCCCTGAGAACATACCAAGGCCCAGTTTATCTCCTGAGGGACTTCATAACACTATATATTTTGATGATGTTCTTAAAGATATTATGCCCATAAGTAACATAAAATCAAATGCAAACATTTTCTACGTTAATAATATTTTCTGTTTTTGTTTGTTTGTTTGTTTTGTTTTTAGTGGCTAAGTCGTGCCTGACTCTTTTGCAACCCCATAGAATGTAGCCTGCCAGGCACCCCTGTCCATGGGATTTTCCATGCTAGAATACTGGAGTGGATTACCACTTCCTTCTCCAGGGAATCATCTGATCCAGTGATTGAACTCATATCTCCTGCATTGTCTGGCGGATTCTTTACCACTAAGCCATTAGAGAAGCCCATTAATATTTTTATGCCATAGAATAAATTTCAAACTAAGAACCTAATACTTAACATCTCCCATTCTCTGATGCCAAACTACTTTTCTAGCACATCCCTTTACTCTCTACGCACAATAAGACCTAAGCTTTCCTTCCCTGCCATGTGTATTTTGATTCTCAAAAATGCATTCCTTGGTAGAATGACCAGCCTTTCCAGTATACCTGGGACTGACAGTGTTTCTAGAATGTGGGAATTTCAGTGCTAAAATGAAGAGTCCCAAGTTAGCCAGTAGGAATCGTTAACCTACCTCCAAGGATGATTTTAAATGCCACTTTCATGGTGAGTCTCTTTGTTTCATCATACAGTTTCACCATCATCTTCTATTCTCATATTATTTTTTAAAATAAATTGGCATTTTATTTTTATTTATTTTTGGCTATACTGCTGGGCTTATGGGATCTTAGCTCCCTGAGTAGAGATCAAAACTGTGCTCCTTGCAGTGGAAAAGCGGAGTCCTATCCACTAGACTGCCAGGGAATTCCCTATCTTCATCTTATAAGACAATGTAAACTTTTCCTCTGTTATTCAGTTTTCTTTGTTCTTACCTGAAAACCCTAATGAGTTTACTTTACAGGTCTTGTCATTCACACCTTCTGATCATTTTTGTACAGATTTTTAAAATTTTTTTCTTTCTTTTTTTGGCTAGCAGTGCTGAGATTCTTGCTAGTAAGTACTGCAAAGATACTTTTAGTTTTTGTTCCAGAAGATTGACCAGGTACACATATTTATGTTTTTGCTTTTTCTGAAGACTCACTTAAAAATCACAAAATACATATCCAGAAGAAAAACACATCTCCCAAAGCACTGAATAACTGCAGCAGTTTTCAGGAGCATCAGTGGAGAAGAAATGTTGAGAAATAGTTGGAAGATAAAGAATAAGTTTGTAAGCAAACGCAGAAGCTCCACACCTGTGAAAGAGTAGACCACTGAAAAGCAGAAGAAAAGACGGTGGTCATTGACCGGGTTCTGGAACAGGGTGGGCCCCATGAAGCCATTGTAGAGTAGTTGATTAAAATACCAAAGGGCAGTTAGACTAATCGTAAAAGCATCTAAAAGTAGTATTTGCTCTCAGGCTAAAGGCAGAGAAAAACTCTTAGTCAGACACATCTACATAGAACAGATAAGATGAGCCCTGGGAGTAAGAAAAATAGTTACTCGGTAAGTAGGTATCTTCCCAAGAGGAGCTTCCATCTCTCATTTACATTGCCCATCCTTGTATATTTTTTCCAATACATCACTTAACACATTAAGTACAGTTATTTTAAATTCCCTGCTTGATAATCCCACCCAACATCTAAGTCTTTTTCTGAAGAAATTTTTGCCTCTTCAGAGAATTTCTCTTGCTTTTTAACATGTCTTGTAATTTTTTTTTTTTTTAAACTGGACATGTCGTATCAGGTAGTAGGAACTGAATTAAATATTCCATGAGTGTGAGGACTTATATTAATCTTGCTGAGAGGCAAGACTGTTTTAATTTTTTTTCAGCTATAGATACAAAAGATTTTAAGTTCTTCTAGTGTCCTCATTTTGTCTCCTTACTGTCTTTGGAATGACCTAAGAGCTGCTTCTTAAATAAAGTCTGTTCCTTGAAGCTCTTTAAGCTGCAATTCACTGTTAATACACTGGAGCCCTGCAGGTGTGGTAGTGTGATACTTTCTATCATCTTCTGATTAAATTCCAGTCTTCTGGTGAGCCTGGGTCTCAGTTTTGGGGCTATCACAAGTGTTTCCATGGTGATATAGTATTTCCCCCCTGCCTCCTACCCCCTTCTTTGACTGCAGATTTACCAACCTACTTCCAGAAGTATTGTCCCTTGTTAACTGTTTTCCCCCTAAGTGGACATAGGAAAGTCAGAGTGGGCTGGAGTGGGGAGGAATTGCCTGTCTTCAGCTGGGATAAGGTGTCAGAACTGAGTTTTGTTGATGTCTTTTTAACTGGATGAGAAGTCTTTGTTACTCTCCTCTTTACCCTGCCAGAGCAATGAGGGGCTTTTCCTCAGATCCTCATAGAAAGAACCTGATAGGGCTCCTGGAAGAAAAACTCATAAAAATGTGTAGACCTCCTTAAGACCTCAGCTCACAAAAGCTGAATCTCTGAATCAATATCACACTTGCCCACACTCAGCCTCCAGCAAATTCACTGAAATTATCATTTACATGCTCCCACCAGCTTATGGCTCCAGCAAATTCCAATGTAGGTAAGTAAATGTTTATCTCTCTCTCTCTCCACCCCTCTTTTTCTATCCCTACCTCTCTGAACAGATCTATTTCTCCAGATTTCAGGGTAGCAGACTGCCCTGTGACCTCAGTTCTCACGTGAGTCTCGATTTTTCAGTCTGTCTGGCCTTTTTCTTGTTGGAAAAATAAGACAACAACCCTCCGGCTCTTTATGCCAAAGCTAAAGTTAGGACTTCTCTGGTCACACAGTACATAAGAATCTGCCTGGTAATTCCGGGGACATGGGTTCCATCCCTGGTCCATGAAAATCCCACAAGGCATAGAGCAACTAGGCCTGTGAGCCACAACTATTGAGCCCATGCTCTAGAACTCATGAACGGCCAACGACTTTGCCCATGTGCTGCAAGTACTGCCCACGCTAGGGCCCATGAGCCACAGCTAATGAGCCCTGGCGCTGCAACGACTGAGCCCACAAGCCCAGGAGCCAGCAAGCTGCAAATACGGAGCCTGTGTGCTGCAACTGCAGAAGCCCATGCACCTAGAGCCTGCACTCCACAACAAGAGAGGCCACAACAATAAGAAGCCTGCACGCTGCAACAAAGAGCAGCCCCTGCTCTCCACAGCTAGAGAAAGTCCACGGGTAGCAAAGAAGACCCAGTGTGAACAGAAAAGTAAATTAAGCAAACATTGGAAAAGTTAAAGCTAGAAGTCCCAGTCACTGCAGATAGTGATTGCAGCCACAAAATTAAAAGACGTCTACTCCTTGGAAGGAAAGTTATGGCCAACCATTGAAAAGCAGAGATATTACTTTGCCAACAAATGTTCATCTAGTCAAGGCTGTGGTTTTTCCAGTAGTCATGTACGGTTGTGAGAGCATAGGCTCAGTATAAAGACTGAGCACCGAAGAATTGATGCTTTTGAACTGTGGTGTTGGAGAAGACTCTTGAGAGTCCCTTGGACTGCAAGGAGATCCAACAAGTCCATCCTAAAGGAGATCAGTCCTGGATGTTCATTGGAAGGTCTGATGTTGAAGCTGAAACTCCAGTACTTTGGCCACCTCATGGGAAGAGTTGACTCATTGGAAAAGACCCTGATGCTAGGAAGGATTGGAGGCAGGAGGAGAAGGGAAAGACAGAGGATGAGATGACTGAATGGCATCACTGACTTGATGGACATGGGTTTGGGTGGACTCCAGGAGTTGGTGATGGACAGGGAGGCCTGGCGTGCTGCAGTTCATGGGGTTGCAAAGAGTTGGACACGACTGAGAAACTGAACTGAACTGAACTGAGAAATTCCAGTAGTGAGATTTTTAACAACTTTGTTTTCATATTTTATGTTATTTTATTTACTTTTAAAGTAAATTTTGAAAATTATGCCTCAGAATGGAATTGGTGCTTGAGGAAATAGGCAAGAATTGTCCAGAAAATTTATCTATGGACAAATCCTTATTCTTTAACAATGCTGAAGTGAATAATGACATGCCTAAAGGATAAAGATTTCAAGAATATAACACATTCTTTTCTCCAAAATTATTTATCATTTTCTCACTTAAGAGAATCACTTCAACTTACGAATACTCCTTGAATCTCTTAACTTGCTGTTTTTACTCACATAATAAGAGTTCACATTCCAGTCTGATTTTTTTTTTCTTTACACTATCGTGTTAGTTTTGCCATACATTGACATGAATCCTCCATGGATATACACGTGTTCCCCTTCCAGAACCCCCCTCCCACCTCCCTCCCAATTCCATCTCTCTGGGTCATCCCAGTGCACCAGCCCGGAGCACCCTGTATCAAGCATCAAACCTGGGCTGGCGATTGATTTCACATATGATAATTTACATGTTTCAATGCCGTTCTCCCATATCATCCCACCCTTGCCCTCTCCCATAGAGTCCAAAAGACTGTTCTAAACATCTGCATCTTTTTTGCTGTCTCGCATACAGAGTTATCATTACCATCTTTCTAAATTCCATATATATGTGTTAGTATACTGTATTGCTATTTTTCATTCTGATTTGTATCATAGTTCATGGGTACTGGAGTATAGCTATTCTATGAGATAGTTTGAAATTGTCTCTTTACATTTCCTAGAGCTGTAAACACAATTGCTTTTCACATAATAGCTACTTAATAAACCTTTTAAAAATTGATTTGCAACCAAAGACAAATGTACTATTTTCCACACAAGTAATATATTTTACAAAATGTAAAATAATTAGCACATTTTATCCCAAATTCCTTATTCCTAGTATGCAAGATTAGCTCCGCAAATGATTTAGGAGTTCTTAGCTTGATTTTTTGAAATACCTGAAAATTTGACCCCCATTTAAAACTTTTTTTAAATCATGAAAGTTTGACTCAAATTCTACAATGCTTGTTAACAGTGACCACAGATCCCACTGTTTTGTTCTGGGACAGTTTATAATGTTGAAAATTTTGTTCGTATCTGAGTATACTGTGATTTTTAACTTTTAATCATATTAAGCATTTGTATAACTCTGAGATGAATGAAGAAACCTTGGACTAGATGTGGTCCTTGTTACCTACTCAGAAAACCAATGTGCCAAGTGTTTGACTTGACTGAAAAAATCACCATTGCTTTTTCAGAGGTCAAATTTATGACCCTCAGCCACTCGGATGTTATCATCAGCATTGAGATACTAAAAGTAGAAAGCTTCACCATGTGAATTTCAGGAAAACAAACATTCAAGCCACAATATAGATGAAAGTTTATTTCAAAATTCTCTCTTGAAGTGGTATTTTATGATTTGCCAACTTCTCTTTCCTATACATCTTTTCTTAAGAGTACATAAAATCAACAATTTCAATATATAAATGTCCAATTTTTTCTTTTTAACTCCTATACATAGGCTATCATCTTTCAGTCTTAAAACAGGCCGGCAGACAACTTGCCTCAGAACCACCATGGGTGCTTGTTAAAAATAAAGCTGTTCAGCCAAACTTAGACCCATTGGCTCAGAAGAGATAAGACTATATCGGAATCCAAGAAATAGTCATTTTTACCTAATTCCTCAGTTGACCCTTTCTTACACTAAATTTTGCAAACCACAATTTAGATTTTAGAGATAAACTAAATCAGATTATTTTTAGAATATCTTAACATTTTTTCAAAACTATAATTTAAATTTTCCATTCATTTTTTTCATCCTTTCAAGCATTTATCTACCCTTAGCAATGTCTAGAAGCCCTGAATTCTCACTCCATCCATTTTTGTATGAACTAAATATATTCTTTATAAACTAAAGATATTTTCACTTCTAATAGGAACATCCTCATGATGAGTCTCATTGTCCTTTGGTTCTTTTCTCTCATTTTGTGTTAAAGGTGACTTAAGTGGATATTTTTTTTTTCTCACTTCAAAAAATATTTAGTGAGTAATTAGTAGGGACTACACTAGGGACAGCGTTTTTTTTTCCCACCGCAGGACTTTCTTGTAAATAAATCTGAAAGTTATTGCCATGTCTCATATTTGCATGGAGTTCAAAGCAACTAAAGTAATCTCAAACAACTAGGAAAAAAATAAACATTTCTTTGAGACAATGTTCTTTGTGGATTTACACAAAACAATTTACTTAGGGAGTATTCTAGCAGATTATATGCTCTAATTTGCCAGCAGCAGTCACTCTAAGGTACAATATCTCAGGTGCTAAAAGATCTGTTGTTTGAAACACTCTTCACCATGACACTCTCCTACTCCTGTAAATTACCAATGCTATAATCACAACATTACCCTATTGCTGGTTATCGTCAAACCACAGTGGTAGAACTACTCATATGCTTCTCAAGATAATTTGAAATGAAGACACAATTCAATTTGGATGTTTATCACTAAAGACAAACATGTTATTACCTTGACATTTTTGCTGAAGTCTAGCCCTAGGCTTTGCTTATAGCAGTACTGAGAGCACATCTCCACCATCTCCTTATGATCATACACTTCCTCCAGGCTTCACAGGATTCTACTGAAATTGATATTAATCAAAACATAAAGGTTAAGGCTATATGAGAGAAAACCAGTCTCCATAAAAGGCGTATCCTGAATGAAACTAAATACCCACTACCATTTGCCAAGAAGAGTGTGCCTACTCTAAATCTCAGACGAGTAAAACTGAGTATCTCATAGTATTGGGGAGATAGTTGTATAGTAGGCTTCCCCAGTGACTCCGCCATAAAGAATCTGCCTGCGGTGCTGGAGACGCAGCATGGGTTTGATCCCTAGGTTAGGAAGATCCTCTGGCTGAGCACACTAGCCCACTCCAGCATTGTTGTCTGTGAAATCCCACAGACAGAGGAGCCTGGTAGGCTACCATCCAAAGGGCTGCAAAGAATCGAACATGACTGAAGTGACTAAGCATGCACACAACGCAGTTATATGGTACACACATTTTCACTTTTCAGCTAGAAAGGTAACTATTACTTTCAGAGCTCAAGAACCATTTACCTAAAACAAAATTTTTATGGTCTCTAGCGTTATCTTGCCTAGTGGAACAGGTCACTGTTGTTATTTCTGACAACCAGATGGAAAGCAACTAAAATACTATGAGAGATAATACTGTTTGATTTCCACAACATGCTAATTGGGCCACAAACAAACAAAAATAAAAACCAAGGAGGTTACTACTTTTTAAAATCAGGCATTAATTAATATATATATATATGACTTAAATACAAAAAAAAAAAAAAGGGCCACCATGTAGTTCCTTGGTGAGAAAGTGCCTTGGACAGATTGCTTTATACTGTTTGTAGTTTACTGATACAGTGAACGCCTCAGTAGACTTTCAGTATTGTGAATTCAGTAATTTTTTAGAGAAGATAAAATCATAGTGATGTGTCAGAGTAAGTAAAAGCACCTCAAAAAAATGTTTTTCACCAGTAATCTTATAATCATAATATTTTGCCTCCACAGACTGTGCTAATATTAAATGTTGCAATATGGATGGGATCAAACAAGGATCTTTACTAAAACAGCTAAAAATAAAGTTAATATAATGGAAAGGCAAAATTAATAGTGGACAGGCTTAGCTACCCCTTAAATTTTTGACACAGAAGAAATATAATCACATAGGTTCCTTATTTTATTTCTCTGCTGCTTCCCTCTGTCATGTTCTGGTATTTAACAAAACTTTCACCTTTTAAACACTGATTACAAATTACAAATACCATGAAATAACATATTGAATTATAAAAAAAGAAGAAAATCAATAAAAGGAGGGTTAACAGCAAAGAGAGCCATCAACAAAACAGAAATCTCTTGAAGAATTGTTGAAAGATATAACCCATGGAAAAACAAACACTTTACAAAACCGTGATTAAAATATCTAGAAGTATTTTATGAAAATAGGGGAGGATCAGGGACTTCTAATCTCAGTGTACATAAAATGAATACAAGAAGAGAAAATGTTACTGAGAAATCTATCAGGATGATTAATTTGGGGCCTGGGTTTGAAGCAGCTAGGCCAGGTGGCCTTGCCCCTTCTACTTGGGTTGCGCAGCAGGCAGCACCAGCCTTTGCCCTAAGGCTGGACTAGTGAGAATTAAGATGGAGTGGCAGGGTCATATCTATGGCAACATCTGACCACAGGAAGTCTGGGGAGTCCCCACACTCCTTTCATGAGCTATTGATCTGCCATTGACAACTGGCAGAATCATATTGCTGGAAACAGTACAGTTAGACCTACTAGGATCTGGAAATCAAAACAGATGGACAGATAACAAGGATTCCAAAATTATCATTTAGAAGTAGAAGGATCAAGCTCAACAAACAGAATCTTTATTCTTCAAAGAATAATGGTGAAATTTCAAATCATGAAGGTTAGAAAAAAAAGCACAAAATATTTTCAGAGACTGAACAAAAAAATCAAATTGGCATTAAAATTTTTATTATCATTGAGTGCTAGAATACAATGGAGCAGTATCTTCAAAATGCTAACCAAAAAACAAAAAAAGAAAGAAATTATCTTCACAAAGCAATCCTACACTCAAGTTAAAATAGGAGGAAAAAATGAACATTTTACAAGATGCAAAGATTTTATATGAAGAAATTGCTTGAGCATATACACAAACATATAAATTGTAGATTCAAGGTAGATAAAAAGTATAAAGTATAAGAATTATTAGTGGGAAATGACTGATTTAATAAATTTATGTTTAAATAATTGTTGATGAATAATGTGAAGAAGTAATAACTGAGAAATAAAATTCCTTGTGACCAAACAAGTAGTAAAAGGGGATGAGGTAAAAGAAAAATAAATGTATAGAAAACCCTGTGGAGTTTCATAAGTGCTTTCAATCATTTGACCCTGTGGAATTGCTGCAGGTCCTTGAACATTTTCACATCCAGATCAAGTGTGTGATTTCCTAAAAGAGTAAAATTACCAAAACAGCTTAAGGAAGAAAAAGGAAATAAGAATAAATATAACACACCTAGAGAAAAATGGAGATATGGATAAAAACCCACCCCTAATACAGGCATTAAGCTGATCTTAACTGATATTTTCCAATAAAAAGATTATTCTTTTGTTATAAAAACAGAATAAGAAGTAAAAATATGGAAAGCACTTCAACACAACTCTGAACATTTTATTATGATTTCACAAATGGAAAAAAACATATATATGGTACAAATATCATATACACTGATCTTAGTTCTAAACACAAATGTAAAAACTTAAATATTGAAAATCATACCTATTAAATTGCCAAGAATTTCAAGGCTTATTTAATATAAAAATGCTTAATAAATTAATCCATTACACTTAAATATTAGAAGAAAAATCCATTATCTTAATAGATGCAGGATGTTTATTCTTAACCAATAACCAAAGATAGAAATAAATGGAAACATCCTTACATAACAAATTTCCTCCCAAAACTAAGGTAAATGTCAGCCTTAACTTGGAGCAGGAAATGGCAACCCACTCCAGTATTCTTGCCCGGAGAATCCCAGGGACGGAGGAGCCTGGTGGGCTGCCATCTGTGGGATCGCACGGAGTCCGACACGACTGAAGCGACTTAGCAGCAGCAGCAGCAGCAACAACTTTGGCATATTAGAGATGTAACAATTAAAAAGGAATAATACAAGACCATTATGATTAAAAAGAAGAAAAATATAAGAATATATATTAAGTACTCTTACACTTTAACATTTCCACTCTGTGTCTAGTGTGCTAAATAAAGCAAAAATAATAAAATAGGAAATATAAATATTCAAAAAAGTTATATTTAAAAAAGAAAAGGATTTCACTATTTGAGATGCTACTGATGTCTTTGAAAATCTAAGAAATAAATTGAATATACTTTTAAAGGAGAGACTTAATATGTCTGTAAAAAGGTAAACTACCATGTGTCTTTGTACAAGAGGGATACATTCTGAAAAACAATAAATCTAGATCTCTGCTTCACACAAAAATATCTTCTAAAGTTAAAAATACTTGGAAAATTTCAAATACATTCTTGGAAAGTATTTCAGATTAAATAAAAACATACCAAAACTAATTTTAAAAATAGGAAAAAAGCCAGCGGAATAAAATGGTTAGAGGTTACAACTGAGTAATTCAAAGAGAAGAATCTAAAAGAACCAACAAATATGCAACAAAATGGTAAATATTAACTTTGTTGTTTCCAAGTTTTCAGAGAAGCTCGTTAAAATAAAACAAAACAATAAGTGTCCAGTATCCCTCATCCTAAACAGAATTGCTGTAGAGTGATTTGTAAAGGTGCCAGCCAAAAACGTGTTCTGTCACAGTAGCCAAGCATCCATCTCCAGTCTGTATGAGACATGAGTCTGGAGAGGGCTTAGAGGAGATTTATCTGGAGAGGATGCCTTATCTTTACCTCAAATAAGGTGAGAGACTTCCAGTGAAAAGTGAAAATGTTAGTCACTCAGTCGTGTCTGACTTTTTGTGACCCCATGGACTATAGCCCACCAGGCTCCTCCGTCCATAGAAATCTCCAGGGGAGAATACAGGAGTGGGTAGTATTCCTTTCTTGAGGGCATCTTCCTGACCCAGGGATGGAACCCAGGTCTCTGGCATTGTAGGCAGATTCTTCACTGTTTGAGCCACCAGGGAAGCTCCATGGGGCTTCCAGAGTTCAGTACAAGTAGATCAACAGGAAGAGAAATCAGAGTGGGATTATCTAGAAAGGAAACCTGTATGTTTTAAGTTAGGATAGATTAGTTATTACTAAGCCATCTTCTTGTCCAGCTGTAAAGGTTCTATTTCTTAACCTGAGGAGTGAATATATGTATACATTCACTTTGGGGAAAATGTTGACATTGTACATTTAAGTATGTACTTTCCTATATGTTTGATAAGTTATAATAAAATTTTATATAGAGGAAGGATCAAGGGATCCTACTTGGCTAAAACTATTTGAGGATACAAAAGGGTTCCAATAGAAATATGAACCACCGGAAACCCGAAACCTAGAGGAAAGCTGTCACTGGGACTCCAGAAGCTGGAGCTTCTAGAAGGTTTCCCTCACAGGGTAACGTCAAGGATATGAAAAAAAAAGCCTATCACAGAGGAAAAAAAAAACAACTTTATGCCTATTACCAAGAGGGCACAAGCCAAAAATTATAACTATCAGGACCATAGAACTGTGTCCTTTTTCCTAACATTTTCTCTCACTAAAGCCCAATCTGTGAAGGATTAGAAAAGTAGATACAGAGTGGGAATAGAGAGTGAAAAAATGAGTTACAAAATATTGGGTTGGCCAAAAAGGTCATTTAGTATTTTCTGTATGATGTTATGGAAAACCTGAGTGAACACTGTGGCCAACTCAATAGTACCCCTTTACCATTGAAGTTTTCCAGCTGGGAGAGAGCAGGAATTTTAAACTAGATCACCAGAATTAGTTTTGATCTAACACTGCATAGAATTTTTCATACTATGAGATAAGAATGTTCTGATGACTGAAATGACTGAAAGAAGCTATGACACCTACCCCAGATTTCATCCAGCCGCAGAAAAGAATTATTCCAAGCAGTAGTTAGGAAGGGTTGAAAGGGGAAAATATATATATAATTGATTTCTGCATTGCATCACCTATACTACAGTTCATTCAATAAACTTTTTGTTTGAAAAGATGAGGATACATAAGAAAGAATTGGGAAAATGTAAATTAATGTACTGACATAATTTTTCACACTTTAGAGTGGCAAAATTTTAAAAACTGATAAAACACATTTTTGTAAGAATGAAAGGAAATGAGAACTCTACCAAAGTGTTGATAGGAATGTCAATTGGTGAAATATTTTGGGAAGGCAATTTGGTATTTTTCATACATTTTACATTCAAACCATTTGATTTCATACTTTCAGTCCTCTGAATTCATCTTACAAAATTCTCATCTGTGTGAAAAAGACATTAACACAGAGATATTTAAAAACTGTATCCAGGAATCAATTTAAACTTTCACCAATAATTAAATACATTAGAGCACATATATTTATGAAATATTATGAAGCCATTAAACAGAATAAAATATGCACAGATAGGAACAGACATAGAGGGAGACAGAGAGGGAGTTAGAGACACTGACACAAAGATAAAAATAGAAATAGTGATATGCAATATACAAAAGTCCTCAAAACAAGTTTTGTTTTGTACAAGAACAAAGACATTCTAAAAGAGTGCTTGGAATATGGTCAGCAGTCTATAAATATTTATTGAAAGAATGATAATGTTCTATTTATGTAAAAAATGTAGGAAAACAGAAGCATATTTAAATACTTCATTTTATAGAGTTCTATAGAAGGTAAGTGTTTGACATATATATGGGATTTAGAAAGATGGTAACGAGAACCCAACATGCGAGACAGCAAAAGGAACGCACATGTATAGAATAGACACGTGGACTCTGTGGATGAGGGTAAGGGTGGGATGATATGGGAGAATGGCATTGAAACACATTAATTATCATAGGTCTAATCAATCACCAGCCCAGGAGTGATGCTCGGGGCTGGTGCATCGAGATTTCCCGGGGGGAGGGAGGAGGGAGGGAGGAGAGAGGGGGGTTCTGGAGGGGGAGCATATGTAAACCCATGGCGATATCATGGCATTGTATGGCAAAAACAATAATAATAATAAAAAAAAGTAAGTGTTTGAAATGAAAAGTTTAATCCCATAGCACTCAAAGTACAATAAGAAAATTTCTCAAATTAAAAGTGTATGCTTTCTGTATACTCATTTTGACAATTTCTACTTTACTGACCTTGAATGAGTACACTAAACTACTGAGTTACTAATGTCTATGGACATCTCTAAAACAATAAAATACAGCTAATGGGATTTGGTTAGAATAAACAACATGTGAATAACAATTAGTCAACTACTGGATGTAGAGTACACAGTTATTAAAGAGTAGTGAGAATTATCCAATGCTGTAAAGAACAATATTGCATAGGAACCTTGATTGTTTCAGGTCCGTGAATAAAGGCAAATTGAAGGTGGTCAAACAGGAGATAGCAAGAGTGAATGCCAACATTTTAGGAATCAGTGAACTAAAATGGACTGGAATGGATGAATTTAACTCAGATGACCATTATATCTACTACTGTGGGCAAGAATCCTTTAGCAGAAATGGAGTAGCCATCATAGTCAACAGAAGAGTCTGAAATGTAGTACTTGGATGCAATCTCAAAAACAACAGAATGATCTCTGTTCAGTTCCAGGCAAGCCTTTCAATATCACAGTAATCCAAATCTATGTCCCGATCACTAATGTTGAAGAAGCTGACATTGAATGGTTCTATGAAGACCTACAAGACTTCCTAGAACTAACACCCAAAAATGATGTTCTTTTCATTATAGGGGACTGGAATGCAAAAGTAGGAAGTCAAGAGATACCTGGAGAAACAAGCAAATTTGACCTTGGAGTACAAAATGAATCAGGACAAAGGCTAATAGAGTTTTGCCAAGAGAACACATTGGTCATAGCAAACACCCTCCTCCAACAACACAAGAGAAGACTCTACGCATGGACATCAACGTATGGTAACACCGAAATCAGATTGGTTATATTCTTTGCAGCCAAAGATGGAGAAGCTCTTTACAGTCAGCAAAAACAAGACTGAGAGCTGACTATGGCTGATATCATGAACTCCTTATTGCCAAATTCAGACTTAAATTGAAGAAAGTAGGGCAAACCACTAGACCATTCAGGTAGGTCCTAAATCAAATCCCTTACAATAATACAGTGGAAGAGAGAAATAGATTTAAGAGACTAGAACTAATAGACAGAGTGCCTGAAGAACTATGGATAGAGGTTTGTGACACTGTATAGGAGACAGGGATCAAGACCATTCTCAAGAAAAAGAAATGTGAAAAAGCAAAATGACTATCTGAAGAAGCCTTACAAATAGCTGTGAAAAGAAGAGAAGCAAACGGCAAAGGAGAAAAGGAAAGATATACCCACTTGAATGCAGAGTTCCAAAGAATAGCAAGGAGAGAAAAGAAAGCCTTCTTCAGTGATCAGTGCAAAGAAATAGAGGAAAACATTAGAATTGGAAAGACTAGATATCTCTTCAAGAGCATCAGAGATACCAAGGGAACATTTCATGCAAAGATGGGCTCAATAAAGGACAGAAATGGTATGAAACTAACAGAAGCAGAAGATATTAAGCAGAGGTGGCAAGAATACACAGAAGAACTATACAAAATATATCTTCACAACCCATATAACCATGATGGTGTGATCACTCACCTAGAGACAGACATCCTGGAATGGGAAGCCAAGTGGGCCTTAGGAAGCATCACGACAAACAAAGCTAGTGGAGGTGATCGCTAGCTGAGCTATTTCAAATCGCTAAAGATGATGCTGTGAAAGTGTTGCACTTAATATGCCAGCAAATCTGGAGAACTCAACAGTGGCCACAGGACTGGAAAAGGTCAGTTTTCATTCCAATCTTTAAGAAAGGCAATGCAAAAGAATGTTCAAAGTACTGCACAATTGCACTTATCTCACACGCTAGCAAACTAATGCTCAAAATTCTCCAAGTCAGGCTTCAACAATATATGAACCATGAACTTCCAGATGTCCAAGCTGGTTTAGAAAAGGCAGAGGAACCAGAGATCAAATTGCCAACATCCGTTGGATCATCGAACAAACAAGAATTCCAGAAAAACTTCTACGTCTGCTTTACTGACTATGCCAAAGTCTTTGATTGACTGTGTGGATCACATAAACTGTGGAAAATTCTTAAAGAGATGGGAATACCAGACCACCAGACCTGCCTCTTGAGAAACCTGTATGCAGGTCAAGAAGCAACAGTTAGAACTGAACATGGAACAACAGATTGGTTCCAAATCGGAAAAGGAGTACGTCAAGGCTGTATATTGTCACCCTGCTTATTTAACTTATATGCAGAGTACATCATGAGAAACGCTGGGCTGGATGAAGCACAAGCTGGAATCAAGATTGCTGGGAGAAATACCAATAACATCAGATATGCAGATGACACAACTCTTATGGCAAAAACGTGAAGAACTAAAGAACCTGCTGATGAAAGCACAAGAAGAGAGTGAAAAAGTTGGCTTAATGTTCAACATTCAGAAAAGTAAATCATGGCATCCAGTTCCACCACTTTATGGCAAATAGATGGGAAAACAGTGTCAGACTTTATTTTGGGGGACTCTAAAATCATTGCAGATGGTGACTGCTGCCATGAAATTAACAGACGCTTACTCCTTGGAAGGAAAGTTATGACCAACCTAGATAACATACTAAAAAGCAGAGACATTACTTTACCAATAAAGGTCCATGTAGTCAAGGCTATGGTTCTCCCAGTAGTCATGTACGGATGTGAAATTTGGACTCTATAGAAAGCTGAGCAGTGAAAAATTGATGCTTCTGAACTGTGGTGTTGTAGAAGACTCTTGAGAGTGCCTTGGACTGCAAGGAGATCTAACCAGTCCATCCTAAAGGAGATCAGTACTGAGTGTTCATTGGAAGGGCTGATGTTGAAGCTAAAACTCCAATACTTTGGCCACCTGATGTGAAGAGCTGACTCATTTGAAAAGACCCTGATGCTGGGAAAGATTGAAGACTAGAGGAGAAGGGGACGACAGAGTATGAGATGGTTGGATGCCATCACCGACTCAATGGACATGAGTTTGTGTAAACTCTTGGAGTTGATGATGGACAGGGAGGCCTGGCATGCTACAGTCCATGGGGTCGTAGAGTCGGACACAACTGAGAGACTGAACTGAGATATTATTTATCACTTTTCTCATCTCCAATGTAACCCAATGTCCTATACTAACTTTTTTTAAGTCTAAATTTCTCAGATGTGAAACCCCACCCAGGTCTAACTAAGGAGCTATGCCATCATTTTAATATATTCTCCTATTATTCTAGCCTCCAGAAATGTTAAAAATGCATTTCTATCATTTAAGTAAAACAAAAATATTAAGGCATATTGGTAAATATTCAAAATAATTCATATTTTTATTTAATTATTAAGTTTCACCACCATTTACAATCCATCAGTCCTCATTGGTCATCACCAAAATGCTTGGCCCTGAGTGAGAAGCTGAAGATAAGATGAAAGAATGAAGAAGAAAATTAATGTCCTCCCGTTACTAGAGAGATTGAATCAAGCACCAGAAGACCCTTAGGGAAGGATTTCATTTCCTTCACATTTTCATATGTTTCTATTGTCTTTGCCCATCCCAGGATATGAATTCATCTTCTAATTCAGACTATCTTTCACAGATAATGATAATTTCAGTGAATAAGAAGAATAGGGCAAAATGTTAAAAGCTGGGTTATCTAGTACTTTGCAAAGGTTAACATCCATATGTATTGCCTGAGTATGTTGTTTAAATGCAGATTATGACTCAGTAGATCTAGGCAGAGCCCAAGACTATTTCTAGCAAAACTCTCAGATGATGCCTGATGCTAATGCATTGAGTAGCAAGTGGCTACATGGGAAGGTCTCTGATTGCAGTGTCTGTGGCTATCTTTCATGCCTCACTCTAGACTAGTGTATGGCCCACTGCTTAGCATGTCTTAAATGCTCAGTAGATATCTTTGGAATGAAGAGCTAGTTGTTGAAGATACATAATGAAGAAGAGAAAAGAATTTAGGGAAGATGAATGGATGAAGAAGTTGTGGTACTTCTATACATACAATGGAAGATTACTCGACCATAAAAAGAAATGAAACTGAACCATTTGTAGAGACTGCCATAGAGAATGAAGACAGAAAAACACATATTAACACATGTATGTAGAATCGAGAAAAATGGTACAGATGAACCTATTTGCAGGGTAGGAATAGAGACCCATGTAGAGAATAGATGTGTGTAAACAGGGTGCGGATGGGATATATTGGGAGCTTGGATTAATGTATATGCACTGCCATGTATAAAATAGATAGTTAATGGAAAGCTGCTATATACATAGGGAGCTCAGCTCAGTGCTTTGTGGTGACATAGAAAGGTGGGATGGGGGATAGGAGGTCCAAGAGGGAAGGATATATGTATATGTCTATTCATTGAAAGGACAATGCTGAGGTTGAAGTTCCAATACTTTGGCCACCTGATTCAAATAGCTGACTCATTGGAAAAGACCCTGATGCTGGGAAAGATTGAAGGCAGGAGGAGAAGGGGATGACAGAGGATGAGATGGTTGGATAACATCACTAACTCGATGGACATGAGTTTGAGTAAGCTCTGGGAGTTGGTGATGGACAGGGAGGCCTGTGCATGCTGTGGTCCATGGGGTCACAAAGAGTCGGACACGACTGAGCGACTGAACTGATTGTTCTAGAAACTGATTTTTGTTCTAGAACTGATTGTTCAGAAAGAGAAGATGCCAAGAGGATGAGATGGTTTGATGGCACCATCAATGCAATGGACAAGAACTTGGGCAAACTTTGGGAGATGGTGAGGGACAGGGACGCCTGGTATGCTGAAGTACATGGGATCATGAAGAGTCGGTTATGACTTGGCGACTGAATGACAGCAGCAACAGTAGCTGATTCACTTTGTTGTGCAACAAAAATTGACACATCATAAAGCAATTATTTTGCAAATTAAAGAAAGAATATTGGGAAGGAATACATTCATCTCAACTCAGTTTTTATCTTATATAGTGTTGATCAAATCATTTTTAAATCCAACGTTGCATCCATATTTCACTGATCCATATTTCACTATTCCTTTCCTCTTGGCCACATGTCTTTTTCTCAGATTAGACCATTTTTCCCATGGCATATAAATAAATGCATGCTCATCTTTTAAAGCGCCCCATCATCTGTTCCTCTTCTCCCATAAACCTAGGGCTAATTGGGATAAGTCTCTTAAGCTTAAGTCTCACTTCTTTCATGAAGTTCTGCCCAGCTGTCTCAGCCATAACCAATTCACCTTCCCAAGATGTCTGTGCCCCACAGTTCTTTTTGGACAATGAAAGTAGAACAAAATGACATGTGAGCAGGGCCATAGCAGAGATAAATAGTCAAACTGATGGAGAAGTCATCAAATGTCCTTTTGTCAGAATAAAATTCACTAAGAGAGCTACCTTGTATTTGCACAGTCCCTGCTATATAAGTAAAGAAAATTAATCATAAATAAAATAAAATACCCTCCTATTATTAGAGCTTTTATTAAATCCTGTTTTATAGAGAAATATAAAGATCTAGATCCCATGCATACTTCAAGTTATATAAGAAAATATATTACAGGGAGATCAAAGGTTAAATGTAAATATCTTAATAAAAACAGAGAAAAGTATAGATAATATCAATATGAACTCTAGATTGTAAACACTTTTTAAAGTTAATTAAATCAGACTAGTAAAAGAAAACTAATAGTCTTGACTATATGGAAAGTGAAAACTATTTACATTAATGCCAAAAACAAAATTCAAAGCAAGCATTACACCTAAAATTTTTTAATAAAGATGACAAACACGGGTGTAATACATTAACTTTTTAAATGATACCGTATATCTATTATAAAACATGAAGAACCATTTAAAAATTCTGGGACAAAAGGCAATATAATTCACACTTCCCCAAATTCTTGATACTTTTTAATATTAAACAAATTACATACTTTTCACAATTAAAGTAGCCAATATACCAGTATTAAAATGCAAACACTCAGTGTGCCCTTATTCATTGTCAGTATTCTGCTGTAATCCTTCTGATAAAAACTGGGCAAAATCTGAGTCAGGATCATTACAAAAAGCTGATATATGTGATTATATCATTTCACATTTAAAAATTTATCCTAAGAAATTAATCTTAAGGTCAACAAGATTCACAAAAAACCTCTTATGAGGTATTATTTATAACAGTAAAAACAGTCAATAGAGCATAAATTTCAACCAGTGGTGGAATGGGAAAATAATATTATAAAGCCATTACTAAAGATGTGAGGAAGTATGATATAACATTCAATAAAAAGGCTGCCATACTCAATGCATCTCTGTGTGTGTATGTGTGTGTGTGTGTGTGTGTGTGTGTGTGTTGCTCAGTCATGTCGGACTCTTTCTGACCCCATGGACTGGAGACTGCCACACTCTTCTGTCCATGGGATTCTCTAGGCAAGAATACTGGAGTGGGTTGCCATGAATACTGGTGTGGGTTGCTGTGACCTTCTCTAGAGGACCTTGCCAACCCAGGGATTGAACTTGGATCCCCTGCATTGAGGGCAGATTCTTTACCTTGTGGGTTACCAGGGAAGCCCCACTCAAGGCATACTATAACTTAAATACTTATGTCAATTACAGATATCTGTTCTACATATAATGAAAGATTATAAAGAAGTTAGTCAAAATATTTACAGTGTTTATTACTGAGTTAGAACTAAGACTGATTGACCAACACAGAAAGGCTGTACTAGAGAGTGAGAAAGCCTGAACCTGGGAAGCAGATTTATGGGCCTTGAATCCCAGTTCTGGTACTTTGCGTAAGTTGCTGAATATTTCTGAATATCAATTTCATCTTTAGTTTAAAAGGTGCATATATATGTAATCTGTCATTTTTAGAGCATTTGTGAACTAAAATATCTTTAAAAATCTAGTTTAATTTCCAGCATGGGAAAAGCTGAATAAGTATTAAGATTTTTATAAATTTTTATGCTTTCCAAGTTTCCTACTAATTGGTTTGGAATTAGAAAATTTTCTGAAAGGTAATTATTCTATTTGTACTTTCTCTTCTTTTGTGCCTAGCCTAAAACAAACAAAACTCCTATACCCTGACTTCACTAATCTTAGTTAACAGCTCAGTAAAGGAAAAAAAAAAAAAGAACATATGAGCTAGTTTATATGATTGCTTATATGTTGGATCAATCTATTAACTCTCTGGAAATACATAATTTAGAAGACTTTGCTTGTAAATTTCTGCCCTACAGGCCAGGATGAAAGAACACTATTATTCTATTTTACCTCCCAGCACATAGTACAAAGCCAGCACCTAGATAATCATAAAAATCTATGAAATTAAATGGATCTACAGATATAAAATGCCAGACGTTTACAGCAGGTAATAGGAAATATTTCACAGGCAAGGGTATTTCTGCAACACTATATTTTAAACCAAACAGGAGGCCACTTAGTCAGCTGCATCAGTCAGTACCTGATTAGAAGAAAGAAATCACATGGTAGTTTAATCAGGGAGAGTTTAATATAAACATTAATAATGCAGTCCATAGGGGTTGGAGGAGTCAGAATGACTGAGTGACTGAAAAACAACACCAACAATAGAGAATGACATACCAAAGGATTCTTTCAATTATAAATGAGGAAAACCCTAAAATATTATAAGACTAGCATTTGCTGTTGTTTAGTCACTCAGTTGTTTTAGACTCTTTTGGGATCCCATTTTCTATAGCCCACCAGGCTCCTCTGCCCATGGGAATTTCTAGGCAACAATATTACAGTTGGTTGTCATTTCCTTCTCTAGGGGATCATCCCCACACAGGGATCAAACTTGGGCCTCTGCATTGCAGGCAGATTCTTTACCATTGAGCCACCAAAAGGCAAGAATAGCATCAGTTCTGTTCAGTCTTTCAGTTGCATCCAACTCTTTTCAACCCCATGGACTGAAGCACACCAGGCTTCCCTGTCCATCACCAACTCCCAGAGCTTACTCAAACTCATGTCCATTGCATTGGTGATGCCATCCAACAATCTCATCCTGTATCATCCCCTTCTCCTCCTGCCTTCAATCTTTACCATCATCAGGGCCTTTTCAAATGAGTCAGTTCTTCACATCAGGTGGCCAAAGTATTGGAGTTTCAGCTTCAGCATCAATCCTTCCAACAAATATTCAGGACTGACTGCCTTTAGGATACACTGGTTGAATCTCCTTGTAGTCCAACGGATTCTCAAGAGTCTTCTCCAACATCACAGTTCAAAAGCATCAATTTTTTGGCATTCAGCTTTCTTTATAATCCAACTCTCACATCCATACATGACTACTGGAAAAACCATAGCTTTGACTAGATGGACCTTTGTCGGTAATGTCTCTGCTTTTTAATATGCTATCTAGGTTGGTCATAGCTTTTATTCCAAGGAGCAAGTGTATTTTAATTTCATGGTTATGGTCACTATCTGCAGTGATTTTGGAAGCCCCCAAAATAGTCTGTCACTGTTTCCACTGTTTCCCCATCTATTTGCCATGAAGTGATGGGACCAGATGCCTTGATCTTTGTTTTCTGAATGTTGAGTTTTAAGCCAACTTTTTAAGTCTCTTCTTTCACATTCATCAAGAAGTTCTTTAGTTCTTCACTTTCTGTCATAAGGGTGGTGTCATCTACATATCTGAGGTTATTGATATTTCTCCTGGCAAACCTGATTCCAGCTTGTGTTTCATCCAGCTCAGCATTTCACATGATGTACTCTGCATATAAGTTAAATAAGCAGGGTGACATATATATAGCCTTGATGTATTCCCTTCCCAATTTGGAACCAGTCTGTTGTTCCATGTCCAGTTCTAACTATTGCTTCTTGATCTGCATACAGATTTCTCAGGAGACAGATCAGGTGGTCTGGTAATCTGCAATCTCAGCCCAAGATATGCCATCTTCTACTAAACTGTGAGCAGGCTCCCAGGTGTAACCAAGTCTTTTTGAGATCATGGATGGTTGACATCCACCAGGAGGGTCACAGCCTGTGATCAGCTCTCCAGAGGACATATTAAGTACTTGCGGCATACCCAGGAAACCAAGTGGCTGGGATCCAGGAGGTGATTAAGATGCGCCACCCACCTGGGACAGTGCACTTGCCAAGAACCTGGTCACATGAGCTGCTCAGACCTAAGAAGGGCACAGAACACATGCTCAACCCACAGAGACTGACCCAGTACTGTGTCTGAGTGTCTGCTGTGGAGGTACAGGTCAGCAGTGGCCTGCTGCAGGGGCAGGGGCTCTGGGTGTAGCAGACCTGTGTATGGCATAAGCCCTCTTGGAGGAGGTCGCCATTAACCCCACTATAGAACCACTAGAACTTACACCAGAATGGGGAAACAGACTCTTGGAGGGCACAAACAAAACCTTGTGCCCACCAAGACCCAGGAGAAAGGAGCAGTGACCCCACAAGAGACTGACCCAGACATGCCCATGAGTGTCCAGGAGTCTCCAGCAGAGGTTTGGGTCGGAGGTGGCCTGCTGAGAGTCAGGGGCACTGAGTGCAGCAGTGCGCACATGGGGCATTTTGAAGGAGGCTGCCATTATCTTTGTTACCTTCACTCTAGTTTGGCTTCAGGTCAAGAAACAGGGAGGAAACACAGCCACACCCATCCACAGAAAATTGGATTAAAGATTTACTGAGCATGGCCCCACCCATCAGAACAAGACCCAGTTTCCCCCTCAGTCTCTCCCATCAGGATGCTTCCATAAGCCTCTTATCCTTATCCATCAGAGGGCAGACAGAAAGAAAACCACAATCACGGTAAACTAACCAAACTGATCATATGAACCACAGTCTTGTCTGGCTCAAAGAATAGCATACATGATGAGAATATGCAAGGAAGAGACACACATACCCCGCCACCAACACCATCAGGGCTTGAGATGCAGGCAGTAAGTTTTACTAAGCTGCCCCATGCTCAGAACTTGAATTACCAGAGGAAGTCCCCCAAGGAGAAAGATTGCACCTGGGAGCTTACTGTAAAGTTGTCCAGAGGGATGGTGGGGGAAACTGCTTGCTATTGGCAGTGATCATCACAGTGTACAACAGAACTCAGGGGAGAAGCCACCTCTGCTGTAGGAGCCTACTGCTCTGGAATCCATCCACAGTTCAAGAGCCTGGCAATAGAAAAACAGTGTGCATTTCAGGATCCTGTCAAGAGTAGCACATCTGAGCCTCCTTCTGCCCCAAGGCCCCTTTGGTCCTCTACAGACTGGCCTTCTCATGGCAGCTGCACAAAGAAAATTACCTACAGGGCTCATCTCTGTTCTCACACAGTGAGTAACAAGGGTGACTTGGGAACTGGCGGATTATAATTGGTAACTGGTACATTTCATAATCCGCATCCACCTTTCTACCCATACTTTTACTTTTTTACTATAACAGAACAGCTCTATATTTTCACCTAACATGAAAAAGTTATTCTTTTTAAAAGTGAAGAAGTTCCTACTTACTCCCCTAAATGAGGAGAAACAGCACCAACAGTCATTTCTTCAGTTACTGGCTTTAATAAATACTTCTCAAATACTATCATGGTTCCAGGGAATATTCTGTTCACTAAAGACTGAGTTTTAAAGTTAACTTCCAACAACTTCTATTAAAAATAAAAAATAAGAAGGAGGTGAGAAAAGAAGGAAATTGTTAGTATATACCAAAAAACACATATATAACAAGCAAAACTTTATATACAAAGCTACTAGACTCAGCTCTGTAACTGATCATGAGGATAAAATTGATAAATATTTCTTCATTCTTCAGCCACCCATTTGGTGTCCCCTGTCCTCAGCTAGAACCTCTGCTGGTCAGGATTCTTTATCTGCTGGAGTGAGCCAGATCTTTCCGGAAAGATGAGCCCTCAATTAAGCTTTCGTATTTTTGTTTTTTGCCACTGTAGTTTCTCATTAGCCTTTATCATTGAATATGGAAGTACTAGGAAACACCATAAAAGATCCTCTGTGTTTCAGATTTAGGCCTGTATATCACCATTGAGGAGCAACAGCCCAACTCCTTTTTGGTAACTGGGATAAGTCCTTCCAAGTACAATAGCACCTCTTTCTATCCATTGCTTCAGAGACATAAAGAACTCAGATGGGCCAGGTAGTAGTCACATCTTCCAGTTCAATGGATCCATCTTATGTCACATAACTGAAGCAGACCTAGTTTAGAGACTAAGATTTCCAACTCAGCACTCTTCAAGGTTGTTAGGACTGGAAGCCAATATTCTACAAGAGGTTTGTTTGGTATAATAATAGTTATATAACTGTACTGGAGAAAATCCACTTTCATATCTATCTCTTGATTCCAAGTTCTATGTCTTTTCACTATGTCAGAGACAGCATCATATAATGGTCTCTGCTTCCAGGTGTACACTCATCCTGCATATCAGAACCTCATCTTCTCATGGTGTTCTCTCCTAACTGGCTCTGAAAGTTACTGGAGAATCTTCAGTAAGCCATTCCATAAAACCCTGAAACTTCTGGCTGATATATTATGGGGAAAGACTAATTAATTACATGGGTATAACTGATGAAAAAGATTATCCACAGAATGGATCATTCTGCCTACCTGATAATTAAGAACCTGCTCTGGGGTAGATGAATTTCAATCCTCATTCAAATGGATTACAAATATCTTCACAATCTGTGCCCATCCTGAGAGGTCTATCCACCTCTTCCCCAGACTTACCTGCTGTCAACTATCAAATTCTATTTCTTTCAGGTCTCTGACCATCCAGACAAACCATTAGCAATTATGAATAAGTTAATGAAAATCTTTACCTCTAGTGGAAAACTGTATGTATTGCTTGAACTTTTCTTCACTAGGAAGGATTGCTCACTACTGTCATTCAGAGAACACCCCTGAGAGGGAGTGTAGTATAGGCAAAAATCATTTTATTGCACTTCACTTTACTGCATTTTTTTTTTCAGATTGAAGGTTTGTAGCAACACGACCTTGAGCAAGTCTATCAGTGCCTTTTCCCCAACAACATGTGCTTACTTCCTGTCTCCATGTCACATCTTCATAGTTCTTGCAAAATGTCAAAATTTTATTATTATTATATTTGTTATGGGGACCTGTGATCAGTGATCTTGATGCTTGCAAAAATATTATGACTTGCTGAAGGCTCAGATGATAGTGAGCATTTCTTAGCAATAACGTATTTTTTAATTATGGTATGTAGCTTTTTAGACATAATGTTATTACAGACTTAATATATTACAATGTAGTATAAACATAACTTTCAAATACACTGAGAAACAAAAATTTGTGTGACTAGCTTTACTGTGATGTTCACTTTGTGGTGGTGATCTGGAACTGAACTTACATCTCCAAGGTAGGCCTGCACTCTAGTTGCCCGCTTTTGAGTGGTACCAGCATATGCAATTCACTCATGCGTTCAAGATTTATCTAAGTTCAAACTCCTATAGATGATTTTCATTTAATGATGTGTTACTGATGGGCATGCCCGAATTTATGACCAAATGTGTCAAACAACACCCAGCTTATGCTGAAAAGCTCAGGCCACATGAACGGATATCCAGTGGTTAAGAATTCAACTGTAATCAAGGCCCATAGTATTCAGTGGCTCTTTCTCAAAATAGTTTTAAGAGACAGCATAGATTTTCTCCAAAATCCTAGAATCTGAGCTGTGATTCTTCTATTAGTGCATCTTAGAGTTTCCACATGGGTTTCCCAGGTGGCACGAGTGGTAAAGAACCTGCTTGCCAGTACTGGAATTGTAAGAGATGCAGGTTCAATCCGTGAGTCAGGAGGATACCCTGGAGAAGGGAACGGCAACCCACTTCAGTATTCTTGCCTGGAGAATCTCATGGACAGAGGAGCCTGGCAGGCTACAGTCCAGAGGGTCACAAAGAGTCAGAGACGACTGAAGTGACTTAGGATGCACCCACACATGCAGAGATTCCATACAGCATCTCCACTTGCCATTAACATTTCAAATACCATTGAATCTGCTGGGTCAGAGGGTCCAGTGCTAGTGTGGCCTTTGAGACAGTCTGAAGTTGTCTATAAACTCTGGCTTTTCAGACGTTACTTGTACTTAAAGTTAAAGGACTGGATTTCATTATTTTGTTTCCATACATCCTCAAGGATACCAAAATAAGTACTCCATCTTACACTACAGTTCTTACTTATATTATTACTGCAATAATGGTTGTAACTGATACGTTGACCAGAAGCAAATAAACAAACAAGAAAACATTTTGGCATTTTTATCTTCGCCTGACAGGTAAAATCTTTCCTGTCAAAAAACTCAAAGCATTCCTTCAAAGTCATCTCTTGATTTAACCCAATTTTATGTTTTTGATAAGGTCCAAATCACATGAAGATAACCAGGATGCCATTGGTGATTTTATGAACATTAAATATCAATTAGACCCACTAGTTGTAGTTTTATAATAGTCCACTTTCTGCTTTCATATCATAAGTTTTGTAGAGTATGGATCTCAGTAGTTATCGTAGTATTGATATTTCAAAAGCAGAGAGACTTGGAAGCCATTGTGTGTCCAGAATTCTGGGAAAGTATATCCTCTCAAATTCTGAACATAAAAGAAAATCATTTAACACATGTCCTGGATGTTCTTGCCTCCTGTTCTTAGGAAGTGTTTCATCACTTGGTGAGTGTTTAAATATTGCTGTCTATCCCTAGCCTTTTAATAAGGCAGAGTGATTGGCTTTACTGTGGACTAACATATTCAACAAGGAGAAAATGTCTTTTCCTTCCTTTGCAGCTGAAATGAAAACAAAAATACTTCTTTTTGACAGAGAGAAATTGGGGCACAAGATGAAGGTGAAGCATTGTTGCCCATTTGAGGACAGATATATCTCTTTCACTCATCTCACTGAAGTGAAGACCAACAGGAAGAAAATGATTATAGCTCTATCTGGGCCACTGAGAAAGTAGAATCATTAATAACAAGGCAATGTAGCAGGAGGCAAAGCTCTAAACCTGACTCCTGGGAAGCACCATAGGAAGAGGAAAAATACTGGAATTAAGAGAAGTATCTTCCCTTCATCTGCTTTTTTATGGTAGTAAAAAAAAAAAAAACACTCAATGCAGCTTCATCTTACAACAACAACAACAAAAACCTCTTAAATTTTATGCTCTCTAAAATAACATGCTCCTATGCTGACATAGTGTTCATGAAATGTCTCTCTTTACTCCAGTAACATTTCCTTTTCAGGGTGTAGATTAAAAAAAAAAAACAACAACTTCAAAAACATTTGATCTGTCCTACCTTTCTACATCCAAAGAAGAGGCTGTGAGTAATCTGTGCTATTGCTAACTCTGAATCAAAAGAACTTCTAAAGCAAAAAACTACCCAGTGACACTTCTTTACTCAACAGCTTCGAGTTGGAATAGCTATGTAACAGTGTTACATGGGAAAGGTGTAGCTTAATAACGAGGAAAGCAATTCAGTCACAAAATTTTAAACATGGTCATCCTTTAGGAAGTCCTAGTGGATCAAGAGGTAAAGAATCTGCCTGCAATGCAGGAGATACAGAGATGTGAGTTCAATCACTGGGTCAGGAAGATCCCTTGAAGAAGGAAATGGCAACCCACTCCAGTATTCTTGCCTAGGGAATCCCATGGACAGAGAAGCCTGGCAGGCTATGGTCCATAGCATTATTTGGCAAGTAATAATAAAACTTTATTACCTAATAAGTGCTTTTATATTTAAATTCATTTTTCTCCAAAAGGTGAAAAAAGATTCCATATAAGCATTGTTTATTAACTATTTCAGATGAGCTCAGTTGGACACAATGACTGTTTAGAACAAATAAAAAGTTTAGATAACCTCACAAAGAGAACTGAAAATAACCAAAGTTTCAACAGAGATTCAGTTTGTTTGCTCATAGTTAGGCTCTAATCTAATTTAGAAAACAGAACTTCACATCTGAGAAAGGGAGACAGACAAGAAAGCATGGGTATATGCTCATTTTTGCTTGTAATAAGATTTGAGGGAAAAGAAAATATTTTGGTAGAATTGGATTTACATTAATTTGATCTTGTCAAGATAATAAAAAAATAGAAAAAGCAAATCATCTTTATTACTCAGAGCTTAAATTACATGTTAATTGTAGAAATGTGTGTCTTTAATAATTTTTATTAATCTCTGCAATGCTCTATCTTACTTCTGAACATAATAGGGAAGTCTTTAGTATCTAAGTACCTAGTTCTCAATATCACCCACATAGACTTCTTGTCTGGGATGGCATATTTTCTCACTCCACAGACTGACAATTTCAAAAATCATACTAACTGGTACATCCATCAAAATGTCCTTATTCTTTTTTCTTCTTAATACTTCTATCTTGTTTTCTTCTTTCTTATTAATCATACAAAAGTTATCTTTTGTGAGGTGATGCTGCTGAAAATAATAGAATAGGGAACTCCAAAGTTGTTTCTACTATAGAAGGAAATGGCAACCCACTCCAGCACTCTTGCCTGGAAAATCCCATGGATGGAGGAGTGTAGTAGGCTACAGTCCATGGGGTCAAAAAGAGTCAGACTCAACTTAGCAACTTTGCTTTCACTTTCATAGCAATGATTAAGATGGTAAAAACTGTCAGAATCAAATTTGGGAAAATACTGTAACATAATAAAAAAAAATTAAAAATAACCAAGAGTGTGTTTAATGAAGAAACTAGAAAGTATGTAAGAAAATATTATGGTATTTAAGTAACCTTCCTACCACCTATCACCTGCAGCTGAGTGTGGAAATAAAGTGGCAATCCACATTTCTGGTACAGTTTATTGATGCCAGAGGAAGAAACATAGATTTTGTTCTCAAAGAATTTTGGTTGCATATTTTGACTTGCAGGATCAGCTTGGGAACTCCCCTGCATCTTACCCACCTCAGAGCTTGTTCAAGGAGTAAGGATACTCCTGGGAGGTGTTTATTGAAAGCTCTGAAAGGCACTTTTATTGGCCACATTCCTTAGAGCAAGGGATAAAAGTCATAATGAGCAGTAAACAGACCAAAATCCATAGGAAGGAAAAGTCTGAGAGAGGGAATATAGAGAGAGAGTAAAAAATTTTAAAAGATATTGCATATACTGGAGAATCTAGAAGGCCATACATATGCCAAGGACCAGACACATGCTCAGAAAAGACCTGAGAAGACCCTAAGGTTTTACTTCTGGCTGGCATTTAGGCTCCATGTAAGCAGAAAGTGAAAGCTAAGACAAAGTGGTAAAGAACCTAGAAAAACACTGAAGGAGTGCCCCAAAACAGAGCCAATCTGCAAAAACCAAAGAGGTTATTTTGTTGTAGTTGTTGCTGTTTTTGGCCACAGGCATTTAAGGAAATCTATGTAGAATTATTAGCTACCTATTAAGTCCATCTAGTCAAGGCTATGGTTTTTCCAGTAGTCATGTATGGATGTGAGCGTTGGTCTATAAAGAAAGCTGAGTGGCGAAGAATTGATGCTTTTGAGCTGTGTTGTTGGATAAGACTGTTGAGAGTCCCTTAGACTGCAAGAAAATCCAACCAGTCCATCCTAAAAGAGATCAGTTCCAGGTGTTCATTGGAACGACTGATGTTGAAGCTGAAACTCCAATACTTTAGCCACCTGATGCGAAGAACTGACTTATTTGAAAAGACCCTGATGCTGGGAAAGATTGAAGGCAGGAGGAGAAGGGGCCGACAGAGGATGAGAAGGTTGGATGGCATCACTGACTCAATGGACATGAGTTTGAGTAAACTCCAGGAGTTGGTGATGGACAAGGAGGCCTGGCATGCTGCATTCCATGGGGTCGCAAAGAATAGGACACAACTGAGCGACTGAACTGAACTGAATCCAACTAATTGTGCTAAACTTTAACCCTCTTTGAAAACTCAACCTCTAAAAAATTATGCCTTAATTAGTGAGCTAGACCTCAATCCACCCTCTTTATGGGCAGAATGTCTCGTCTTAATGGAGGGAGAACAGAGAGATATAACCAAAGAAGAAAGATGGATGAGCCTTGGGATTACCCAGAGGCTATGGGAAAACATTAGATACACTGAAAGAAGTGACTTTTCCTCAGTGAGATGCTAAACAAATTTAACCTGATCTACTATGGCTTCATAGTCAATAACCCAAAATAAGATTCATAATTAGAGATGTTGCAGTATTTTTAGGACTCTCATTTATAATGTGTAAGTATATTTTGGCATTTGGTCCCATCACTTTGTGGCCAATAGATGGGAAAACAGTGGAAACAGTGGCTGACTTTATTTTGGGGGGCTTCAAAATCACTGCAGATGGTGATTGCAACCGTGAAATTAAAAGGCGCTTACTCCTTGGAAGGAAAGTTATGACCAAACTAGACAGCATATTAAAAAGCAGAGATATTACTTTACCAACAAAGGTCCATCTAGCCAAAGCTATGGTTTTTCCAGTAGTCATGTATGGATGTGAGAGCTGAACTCTAAAGAAACTGAGCGCAGAAGAACTGATGCTTTTGAACTGTGATGTTGGAGAAGACTCTTGAGAGTCCCTTGGACTGCAAGTAGATCCAACCAGGAGATCCAACCAGTCCATCCTAAAGGAGATCAGTCCTTGGTGTTCATTGGAAGGACTGATGTTGAAGCTGAAACTCCAATACTTTGGCCACCTGATGCAAAGAACTGACTTATTTGAAAAGACCCTGATACTGGGAAAGATTGAAGACAGAAGGAGAAGGGGACAACAGAGGATGAGATGGTTGGATGGCAGCACCAACTCAATGGACATGGGTTTGGGGGAACTCCAGGAGTTTGTGATGGACAGGGAGGCCTGGCATGCTGCAGCTTACGGGGTCACAAAGAGTTGGACACAACTGAGCTGCTGAACTGAACTGAAGTATATTTTAGAATGATTTGGTCACATTTACTTTCAAACTTATTTTCAAAAACGCATTATTTATGAAAGATGGAACTTTGTTTCTCTGTTGAACTGTGTATTACTTGCAAACCACCACTTATTTATATGTCATATAAAACTAGAAATATGTCTGTGTACATATACAATCCTATATTATATGTATATAAATATGTAGTATATTATATATATATATATTTATATATATATGTATAATCCTCTAGTGATTCAAAGAGGAGCCCAAACCATTATAACTAGATAGATGTATACTAATGAGTCATAGTGTAGATCAAATGTTATTTATCTCTGTGTTAGTTGATCTATTCTTTATAATTCATTTTCCTTTAAACCCTTAAGATTCAAGACATGATGCTATAAACAGAATACTTTTTTGTATTTTGTAGCAATTTACATGTTTCTAAATATCTTCTGAAATCCTGCCAAGCCCAACACATTTCTTTTTCTTATCCTTATCTTGTGGGCTTCCCAGGTGGCACTAGTGGTAAAAGAATCTCCCTGCTAATGCAGGAGACTCAGGAGATCCAGGTTCAATCCTTGTGTCAGAAAGATTCCCTGGAGGAGGAAATGGCAACCCACTCCAGTATTCTTGCCTGGAGAATCCCAGACAGAAAAGCCTGGTGGGCTACAGTTTATAGGGTCGCAAAGAGTCAAACACAACTGAAGAGACTCAGCATGCAGTATCCTTGTCTTGTACCATGAAATGTGTAGAAACAAACAAACAAAAAAAAAGGATGAAAGAATAATACTTATATTTATGTGCATATTTGTATATACATACATTTATTTTTCACTTAAAATAATAGGTGCTCATTAAATATGCTTGTCAAGGGTGGAGGTAGAATTTGTAGAATCTGATTAACTCTGAGTATGGTGCTGCTACATGGTGCATTCATTTAATTAATTTTAGTAAGAAAACCGCTGTGTTCAAAATTCTGTTACTGAAGCTCTAAATTACACAAAACTAAACAAGACATAAGATCTTTTCATCAAAGAACAAAGAATCAGATAATACCATGAAGCTTCAATAAGGATCATTATATTTGAACTAGATATTTAAAGAAGTTAGTATTTTAACAGGTAAAAACCTCAACCAGGTAAAGGAAAAAGTATAACTAAAGTTTTCAAAGCCAAAAAAAGCAGATGATGATTGCAAGAAATGGATCCCAGAGAAGAGTTAAAGTCAGCATGGGTAGTGGGATTGGGATGTTTAGGCTTTGGGGAATTTGGTAACGTAAAACTCGAAAGTTACTCCAAAGTATCAGCTCTAGAAATGAGGAAACCAAAGTTTGAAATTGCTTGTAATTTCTCATGTGTTTTGTATTTAAGCTGCAATGACTTTGGGGCATGTGTTCACAGTCACCAGGGATATGAAAGTTTGGAGAGTCAAAGCAAAAGTCATTTTCTGCCTTAGGGATGTTTAGGTCTGTGCTCTGCTCAGTTAATTTAAGTGCTTAACTTTTACTGGCTCACTCGGTAGAAGTTACTGTTTAAAAAAAAAAAAGGAAAGAAAGAAAAAAAGCCACTGAATCTCAATTATTATATGACCTTTTGGGGATTTAAAAGATAGTCTTGTCACTGGGTTCAAAAGCATCCTTTGCCCTTTTAGGAAACTTTTTCTTCATAGGAGGAAAGGCTTCCCTCTCTTTATTCACAGTTGTGTGTTCTCTAATAAGTGTGCCTTTTCCTTTAGGGCTGACCTGCTTTCACTTCAGTGCATGTTGTTTTCAAAGAGCCATTTGATGTACAAGAAACCTTCTGCTTAAAAATAAAAAAGGAAGCCTTAAGAGTAGAATAGAAAGAAAGAGATGGAGGGAAAGAGAAAAAAAATGGTTTTGTCATGTTTATTTTTGTATTTGGGGATCGTTGGAGAGATAAATACATATGCAGAATTTTGCACTAAAATGCTTCAACTTCCAAATAAATTGCCAATTTAAAATATGTATCATTTGATTCTTCACTAATTCTGTGCCTCACTTTGACCAAATCAGAAGGACATAAACAAGTAAATTTCAAAGAATCTATTATTTCTTTTGAAATCAGCAAGAAAGGAAGAGAAATTATCTCTTTATAATCTATCTAGAGATTTCAAACCCTTTTGTGTGAACACTGGAAATCCCCAGGTATATCTGTGCCCCAAATATATGTTCTTTATCTTTCTCTGTGAATCTAGGAATCCAGATTACTGGGATCTCTGCTCCAGTAGAGTTGATCTATTTATTACATATCATCAGTTCAGTTCAGTGGCTCAGTCTTTGCAACCCCATGGACTGCAGTATACCAGCTTCCCTGTCCATCACCAGCTCCCAGAGTTTACTCAAATTCATGTCCATTGAGTTGGTGATGCCATCCAACCATCTCATCCTCTGTCAGCCCCTTCTCCTGCCTTCAATCTTTCCCAGCATCAGAGTCTTTTCCAGTGAGTCAGTTCTTCGCATCAGGTAGCCAAATTTATTGGAGTTTCAGCTTCAGCCTCAGTCTTTCCAATGAATATTCAGGATTGATTTCCTTTAGGATGGACTGGTTGGATTTCCTTGCAGTCCAAGGGATGAGATAATTTTTAGGCAGGAAAATGGGGAAAGGACGAGTGTCAAAGTCACGCACCAGCCAAATCTAAGTCTTTAAACAGATAATCTTTCCTACAAACACTTCCATGTTATTGGCCAATACTATATCACACAACCAACCCAAGTTGCTAGAAATTCTGAGAGAACAAGTTTTGTTTTGTTTTGATCTAAACACATTACCCTAAACACATACAGGTTTTTGTTTGTTTGTTAAAGAAAAAAATAGGAAAAACTCCATCTGGGTAGATAACCAATAGTCTAGTTCACAATGCTGAACTCTAAGTGCATTATACAGTGCCTGCTGCAGAGAACACACTCAATAAGAATATCATGAATGAATTAGTAGTTAAGTTAGGAACACTTACAGTGATTGTTACATTTAATTATGGGCTTTTAAATGCCTTCATCTATAGTATCTCAAAGCCCAATTAAAAGATATCAAATGACAAGTACTTAAAAAGTTGTTTAAGACTTTATTTTTAACACATGTAGCACAGTGTCACACAGGATTAGACATTTTTTAAAGTTCTCTATATGATTATAATGGTAAACATTCCAAAAGAAATTGTTCTCTTTCTCTTCAAACTTATCTCAGTAGCTCTAGACAGTATCTACAAGGAAAACATAATTTCTTCTTCTGTCCCATGTTATAAATTCTTTCCAGTTAAAAGGACAGGCTTTATTCTTCACAGAAGTTTTTTTCAATCTATGGAATGGTTACCTTCGAAACAAGAAAGTATCATTTACTTTGGTTGGAGTAGGCAGATATAAATCTATTTTTGCTCATATGACATCTCAAGATTCTTTAGTCTTGACTCTCACACATTAGTTTGCAACTAGGAGTTTTTCCCATGGAAGGGAACCATGTCCCTACTACTAATTACAGAATGACTTAACTTAGATTATTCTTTTAAAAAAGAAAATAAAACAGGGAACTTTTTAAAAAGACATTTAAAAAAAATAGAGAAGACTCTCTGTCTTTTGTTTATTCTCTCTCTCTCATACACACACAGATTCACAAAAAAACAAAGTTATAGTAAAAATAAAGCATAAGAAAAATCCACGTTCTGTGGAAATAAGTCCAGAAATATAAGCCAAAATCACTAGTTTTCATATATAGTAAGAATAAGCAACATATATAGAACTTACTGGGTAAGATAAAATATAAAAGATACTATAAAATTATTTCCCACAGCCCTCCACACTGGAGGTTTCTGGCTAGACCCCCCCAAGACACCAGAACTGCAGCTAGGTATGTTTATTTGAGGATGAAAGTAGAGGATTCTGAGTTTAATGGATCTCTGTCACAACCTGAATGCACAATTTCAAGTGATTTATATATATATATATAAATACATATATAAATATATATATATTGCCTGGTGAGATATATATATATATATCTCACCAGGCATTATTTCAAGTGATTTATCCACATTACCTCCTTTAACCCATATAGCATTGCAGTGTAGCTATGTTGTTAATCACCACTCTACAGTTAAAGCACTGAGGCTTACATCGTTTGCCCGTCTGCCTGGGGGTAATGTGGCACGTAGAGGCAGGTATCTAGCTCTAAGATCAAGGCTCCAAGCACTATTCTGCATTGCCTCACCATGTCTACAATGATGCAATGCTTTAAGCCACTGTGTTTGAGAAGAGTCATTCTTTGGAATGATTATTAATACTTTATAATAAGAAAAACAAGGCTAAAAAAGGAGAAAAAGCAGTAACAACAGATGTTGACTGTGGACTGTTTCTCAGAGTGAGCCAGAAAGGATGTCATGACTCCCAGGAAGTCAGGGCACTCAGAAATTCTTTTAATGACTTTTCAAGTATGCACTACCTACATTTCCATCAAACAGGCACCAATTCTATTTACTGCATAATAAAAACTAGTCTCCCTGCTTTTCAAGTTTATAAAGCTTAAAACACTTTGAATTCTAAGAGAATGTCATGGGTATTAAAATGTCTAGAATGAATAATTTAGGACAGAATTGAGAGCATGTGAATACCAGTATTACAAAGAACAATATTAAAAGATCTTTAACAATTACATCCCAGCTCTGAAGCCAGCGGTAGATTCAGATATTCTTCCTTCAGATAAAAGAGCAGGGGAAGCCTTTTTACCACCCCACTAAGTGTTTAGGCTCTACATTTGTGTGAATGCAGGGATATGGGGTGGTATGTTGGTACATTGAATGAGAAGTCTACTCAAATTAATTAGAGGAAAGTCTAAAGACAGAAGTGGATAGGCACACCTTCCTGACCACTTATGGTGAGGTGTAGGCATGGATCGGACAATGATCTTTTACCACCTCAGTGCTGGAGAATTGATTAGCAATTAGTAAAATTAGTAGAATTGATTGGCATGGGTGCCTGGGTGGAAATGATGAACTACTGCTTTCCTTGTGAATTCTGAAGAGTCAGGGGTGAGCACTTGGCCACACAGCCACCTGTTGGGCATTTAAAATAGCTCCACTCAGCTCAGTGCTCTGTGATGTCCTAGAGGAGGGGTGGGAGGAGTGGGAGGGGGCTCAAGAGGGAGGGGACACACACATACTTATAGCTGAGTCACATTGTTTTATAGCAGAAACTAACATAACATTGTAAGGCAACTATCCTCCAATTAAAACAATAAAAAACAAATGTAAAATAAAATAACTCCAACACTAGATCTACCCTTCTAGACCATTCTGGACAGCATCCCCTCTCCTTTCTTCAATAAATGCTCCAAAATAAATTGTGATTTGGGCACCAAATACAGCAGCCTTCTACACTCTCTCAAAAGAGGTAAATTCCAAAATCAGAAGAGTCCAAGGGAGTTTGAGAGTTTCTGGAATCAGGAATTACAAGTCTCCTGTATACACATCCACCAGAAAGAAGAAAGGGAACTCCAGTTACCAAGAGTCTTTGTTTTCCTTCTTAATTACATAAGTGGGACATTTAATTTTCTATTGGGGAATGTGTTAGGAGCTTTTATTCAATTTCCACAAGACTGTAGCAATGTGAAAAGGAATTTTCTAAGGGGTGAATCTTGCTGCATAAAAGGAAGAATCACAGTTGTAAGCGAGTCAGGGGAATCAATCTGTGCCAGTTTGTCTTGGGTTTTTCTGGTTTTAGCACAAAAAGTCCTATATACTAGGAAACACAGTTTCAGCCAAAGGGGGATGGTCAGTCACCATAAGGCTTGCTTCTACACAGTAACATATAAGCATACACATTTTACACACATGCAGACACACCAAAATCTTCCTTGTTTTCCTATCCTTTCACTGACTATTATCCTATCACACAAAATTTCTTTATAAAACCATTTTTCCTTCTTTTCCTTTCACAATAGATCCGGATGGTTTTATAAAACCCAAAGTCTGAATCACTAGCAGTCTGCCCCCTCCAGCAAAAGAAAAAACAAGACTTTCTTTCCTCAAGAGTAAAGAAAACATATTTTAAATACTCCCGAAGGTATACTTTCCACAAGCATGAGAAAGCAAAATAAAGCTGTCTATTGAAACATGTTGAAAGCCACTGTCCTATCTCCACAAGGGAGGGTCCCCAGGAAGTTACAAAATGTGCACAACACACCAAAACTACATCCTTAAGTGACTTCCTGTTAAAGGGTATGACGTTGGCCTTATTTAAAATTATGCTTCCAATCAAAAAAATGTACCATGGTTCTGAATTGTGCATCCAAAAGTGAAAAAGAGTTCTTTGAGACCCAAGAGACCCAGAGACCTCTATATTCATTAGCCTATTGACATGAGAAAATGATAAACTAAAACTACACTGGCAGCAGTTTTGGTGTCTTGGAGGTCCTGCTGAAAAGCTCCAGTGTTGAGGGACGCAAGGCGTTATTTTTATATTATTTTCCAAATTAATATTATAAGATAAAAAATTAACAAATTTAGACATGAACAGAATTTCCAGCTTCATAGACTTTTCATGTTACAGGATCAAATGAGCATAACTTCTGGTGTCAAATTATGGATACTAAGTCACGAAAGAAAATTCCTGGAAAACAGAAACTCTGGCTTCTAATTTTGGCAAAGGTGTCCTCCTGTGAATTGCCTAACACTAAGCCATGGACTTAAAAGTAAAAAGACTACAGTGACCAAGAAACCAGGATCAATCCAACTGGGGACTTCAAAAGAACATGTTCTACTCAGCTCCGGCTGATGCTCACCATAGTCTATCTAGGATGTAAAATTTTCTGTTAGTTCTTTTCTTTAACTAATTGCTTTTATTAATTCTATGTAGAAAATATGAATGAAAACAAATTGAAATTGATGATATTGCTAATGTGGCTAAACATCCAGCTTTTGTGTGAAATCCTCATATGTTAATTTTAGCAACTAATTCAACACCTTAAAAAACATTGTGTATGTCAAAACACACCTATAGGCTGGATCTGGCCTAAAAGTCACACCTTTGCTATTTCTGCTTCTAAGACTTTCTTAGTTTGATTAAACAGAATTAGAGGTAAAAGGAACCCAGAGGAGCAGGTAGAAGTATCCAGTGGGTTCCAGGGGCTCATAGAGAGTGATAGGGAAGCTAGAAAGATACACTCTACAATCAGCCTTCCCTTCTAGTGACCATCAGATAATGCCAGTGACTAATGTCTAGTGACTACATGTAACTTTTATTATTAAACCATAGCTATACAACTTTAAAGATTTAAATAATGATTGATTTCAACACAACACCTCATTTTACTGTTAAAAGAAAAAAGACTCAAAGTTAACATCACACCTTGGAATATAACTCAGAGCTCTTGTCTTTCTGACACTGAAGTGTCACTCACTCAGTCGTGTCCGACTCTTTGTGACCCCATGTACTGTAGCCCACCAGGCTCTTCTGTCCGTGGAATTCTCCAGGCAAGAATACTGTAGTAGATTGCCATTTCCTTCTCCAGAAACAAGTAGTAGTAAGACATAAAGCCAATACTTCAGAAAGATAAAATTAAGGAGTAGTAAAAATGGTTAGAAACAAGGAGACCAGGTGGGAGAATGCAGCAATAATACAGGAGCATGAATGGGAATGGAGAGAACATTTCAGGAGATTTTGTTTAAGACAGAATATTCTGAATTTACTGACTGGATATGCAGGGAAAGGGAGAGGACAGAACCAGAAATAAAGCTGTGGTTTCCAGCTCAGGTGACTGAGCAGATGAAGTGCCTTTTAAAGGAATAAGGGAGTCCGAGGAGGAGGCAAGCACAGTTGACCCTTAAACAGTGGTGGGGGGGATGGGGGTTAGGAAGTCTGCTCCTCCAGAGTTGAGATGGAGGGGGATAACTTTACAGTCAGCATCCATGATTCCACAACCGAAGATTCAAACAACAATGGATCACATGATACTGCAGCATTTATTTTAAAAATCAGCATATAAGAAGACCCCTGCAGTTCAAACCTGCATTGTTCAAGGATTGAAATGGACAGTATGCAAGATTATCAGTTTTATTTTGGACAAAGAGGGTTGATGGAATTTGGAGAATTGGTAGTAGGTACCCTTACCAAGAATTTAACGTACCCTTAAGGTACCTTAAGCATTTCCATTCATGCGCCTGTATTATTGCTGCATTCTCCCACATGGTATCCTTGTTTCTAACCATTTTTGCTACTCCTTAATTTTATCTTTAAGGTACTACCAAGAATTTAAGGTACCCTTAAATTCTATAGCACAGAATTTAAGATTAGAGCCCAAATAGAAATGTAGGTTTTAACCCAAGAGGATAATTCATTCCAGTACCATTTCCCATAATTTCCACTATGACCATCACTTTCCCATACCAAAGTCTTGTCTGAGGTACAAAAGAAGATAATGTATATTGAAAAAATTTATAAACCACCAAGTGCTGTGCAAACATAACTTATTGTGATGCTGAGAAGACCTGTAAGAATGTGGATTACTAGCTAGAGCATTTGAATGGAAAAGCTTAAGTTAAAGTTCCAGAGAGAAAGTCCTGCGAGAAAGCTGTAAAATCAGGCACAAAAGTAGCCAACAGGTGTAGTCCAAAAACAACCACGTTGGCAATTCCCTGGTTTCCCAGTGGTTAGGACACCATGCTTTCGCTGCCAAGCGGCGAGCCTGCTTCAGTCCCTGATTGAGGAACTGAGATCCCACATGGCATAACAAAATTATTTAAAAAATAAAAATAACCTGTCTGCAAGCCTTTGCAAATTTAGACAATGACAATACTAAGAAAAACAAGAGCATCTACATTTTCACAGAGAAATAAGCAAAGGACATTTTAGTAAGAAAGAGAATAATTAAAAATCATTGTCATTAGAAGGCAGCCATGAAGAAGTTAAACTGCTCGGACTTATATCTGAGACAAGAACTCTCATAGTTTCATTAATTCTCTATTACAGCTCCTTTCATTCCAACAACAAAACAAGACATTAAAACTTATTGCTAAATATCAGCTTCAGGAGGGGACACAATAGAGGTCTGAGGCACTCTCTGAAACAAAGCCAGGGTTGTCCAACCATATTGCAGATGAACTATTTTCTTAAAACACACATTTCTAACTCAATAAAATTACAAAGTATTTTTTTTCTTATGCAACTTCACAGTTTTAAAAGCACAGGTGCAGCAGAAGAACAAAAGAAATCCTTAAATTGTATTTGTATTGGTGAATGCTCAATGTAAATAATTTTCATTATAATTGACACCTAAATATTATAATTAGCATACCTGGTTTTTTTCAAGCTGAACCACACATCTGGATATCTTTAGATAAACAAGAAAACAGCATCTGGAGAGGACCAGGCAAGGCTGTTCTTTGGTATATTAGAAACATTAAGAGTGAAAATTCCCTTTATGCCAATACACTACTTCAGAAACAAGACTTAAATGAAGTTATAAAATGTTTCACTCTGGCTCATATGACATTAACATCTTCCAGCGATGGGTATTATAACCCATAAAAACCTCTATTATGAGTTTTCACAGTTCTGTTCAAATGCTCAAAAATGTCTTCCTTAGACATTTAAGTCTGGGATCACGACAGAGCCAAATGTCACTGGCCTGTGGGCTGACATATGTGCCGGGGTCCAGCCTCGGCGGGTCCGGGGGTTTTGAGGGATGAGTGGCGTCGGCGAAGAAGTGAGCTGAGTCGATGTGGTGATGGAGCATTCTCTCTCGTTTATTGTTGGTTTACAGTTTTATAGCCAAAAGACATCCCCATTACATCATTACACCACCTATCATTCTATACAATTTTTTGTTTTCTACCTTCCATAGCAACCTTATCATTGAGCTCATTCCCCAATCTATCATGAAACATTCCCCTTACAGAAGTCAGATTTCTAGGTAATTAAATTTAACAATAGTATGTTTACCATTTGAATGTCTTCAGCATATTTCATTCAATCATGATAAGTACATCAACCTAAGTAAAAAGGTTACATTTCTCTTATCAGGTGCAACTATGTAGAAGCTAGAGGGAAGGGCTTAATCTTGAAACTGTTTTATTCTAGTAACCTACTCCGGTTCTTACGAGGAAAGAAGACAAAGAGACAGTTTAGAAAGAGGAAAGAGGACTGAGACAATTTAGAAAGAGGAAAGAGGGCTAAGAGACAGTCTAGCAGCACTGCTTTAGAAATAAAACTCTATTAACCTTATAACTACTATAATGAATTCCTATGTCTACATTATCCTAAAGCAATCAATGTCTCCAACTATGCTGGCCACAGTTATGAGCATTCCTAAGTCCTATTCCAGCCTGATTTCTTCAAGGAAGGGAGCCTCCTCCGTGGAGTGGTCGGTGGAGTGGGAGGTAGAAAGGTGACCCAAGTACGAGCCCTTCTGGTGGTGGCCTTGCCATGACCCCCAGAGAACTCTTGGTAAACTTTCCAGTAACTAGTAGGAGATGTAGTAATCTATTTAAATGTCCCTTTCATTCCTCCTTAGCCCCCAGGGAAGGCAATCCACCTTCCCAGATCCTCTGGTTGATAAGGTCTGGGGGGATTATCTCAGGAAGAATTCTTTCCAACTGGGACTGACCTAATGAGATGAGCTAATGTTCCGAGCATGGACAGAACTCCCAAGAAAAATACCAGGGGGCAGGGCCTAGCCCGGGATGTCCCGATAAAGAAAGTCAGCTTTGCAATTTCTTTCTTAGTCTCGTGACCTTGTCATCGGAGCAAGGGGGCATCCTGAAGGCTCCCGGCACATATGACCCTCCTTCTGTCCAAGGCAATCCTGTCACTGACTCCAGCCCAGTTCTCCATCTCCTAGACTTCTCCTCACCAATTATCTTCTTCTCCTTCCATCAACAGGCTCCCCATTTTATTTTTGAAAAACATAGTACCTGATTATTTTAAAAGATTTGCCATTAAAAAATTTCATCTCCCCCTCCTCTGTTTTACCACCCTCTTCCACCTCTCTTTTCATGACAAACTTTGGAAAGCCCAGTCAACACTTCAAGTCTTCATTTTCCTCATCTTCTCTCCTCACCTCTGACTTCAGCTATCACCAAGCTACAAAACTTTTGTAATTTAGCTAATCATCTGTGAACTGATCAAAGTCAACAATTATTTTTCTGACATTTAAAAAAATCTTGATGGCAAAGCAACTATACTCCAATAAATAAATAATAAAAGACAAAGAAACTTTGTGTTGGACAGAACCTATTAAAATTTTCTAAAACGATTAACAGTATGACATATGTGGTCACATATTCTTTATCTTGCAAATCGTTTATAAATGGACAATCATGTATACATCTCTGAGTGCAAAATGTCTTCAAAAGTGTAATGGAGATAGTTCCATTTCCCCCCGTGTGGGTTTTAAAAGGTTTAAATAAAAATGTGTGTGTGGCAAATAAAAAAAAACTTGGTGGCATTTGAGACCATTTTTCTGGATAGTCTTGTTCAAGGTAACACTATTCTGATTTTGTCTTGCTGTATTTTCTTCCTTGTACTGAATCTTAAATGTTGATATTCCTTTTCATCCTTAGCGTTCTGCTCTTGTCTCTTTATATAATTTCCTAGATTACACCTATATTTTTGTAGGCTGTTAACTCCATAAAGTTTTCTCTAATTCATGCCTCAACTTTTGACTAGATATCAATCACTTGAAGACATTTGAAGGATATACCGAAAGCTTCCTTTCCTATTCAAACCTGATTCTCCTTTTCTTCCAAATTCCTTTTATTTTTTATGGATGAGGGTGGGACAGTATTGGCACACACTCTCTCAAGAAAGAAAGACAAGCATCATTAAGAATTCTCCATTTGCTTCACATTCACTTACTTATTCACTGATACTGATTTATTTTCCACTACTGTTTGTTTCTGTCTCTTCTCCAGTTAATTATCTTCTTAATACCAATCATGTAATTTGAAACATGCACCTATCCAAGTATTTCAATTACTCACTTTATTGGAAGGATGAAGTCCAAACACCTTGTAATGACATAAAGGACCCTTGAGAATCAAGCACTTTCTCACTTTGCTAAGTAAATATCCATTAGCTCCCACATACACCCAAAAATTTAACTATAGGAAACTATTTGAAGGCTCATAGACATAGGTTGCTATCCCACATTTCTTCCTTCTCATGGACTGCTCTTACCCCTTCTCCATCAGAGTATCTCCTTCAAGACTCAGTTCAAAGCTCACAGAAATATTTCCTGATACTCATCCTCTTCAGAGCTCTCGCATCATCTTCTAGTCTTTAGAGCTGGCTATAGTCATTCTGACAGAAGTTACAAAAACTCTTCCCATGGGTCTCTGCTACTGAGATCTTCAAAAGCGGTTTAGTGGCTATCCTTGTAGAATCCTGGTAGAATCCTGGTTGTTCATCTCTTTCTTAAATATATGAGCTACATAGTCTCCATGCAATAAATTTACCTTTCCTTAAGACAGGCAACAAGCAATGGCTATGTAGTATGATTGCATTACTGCGCTCATGTTAGTAGTGTGACCTTGAAAAGTAATTCAACCTCTTTAACATTTAAGTATAAGATAGCCCAGCTCCTGGTCTGTTCTCAGTAGATAAGAGGCCTGTGAGTCTGAGCAGAGCACATTGCACACTTAACATACTGCCTCTCATTAAAGGTTGTATTGCCTGCCTTACGTGCAGCCTGAGCTCCTCATTGCTAACATCGCTCATTATGTACTGCGTGCTCAGTCCCTTCAGACATGTATGACTCTGCCAAACTATGCACTGTAGCCTGCCAGGCTCCTCTGTCCATGGGATTCTCCAGGAATGGGTTGCCATGCCCTCCTCCAGGGGATCTTCCCTATCCAGGGATCAAACTCAAGTCTCATGTCTCCTGCATTGGCAGGCTGGTTCTTTTCCACTAGCACTATCTGGGAAACCCATTACATAGTACAGACTCCTTAAATATTTTAATGATAAAAATTAATGAAAAACTGACTTTCTTAGTGTTTATCTGTGTTGTGGCTCTCGTGTACCTATTTCTCCCCTTTTACGGAAAAGTTTTCCTATTTTCCTTTAAGCAATCATCTCTCCCAGACTCTGAGCCAACATCCTTGACCGCAGACTTCAAGGATCCAGGATCTTGTTTCCCTGACAGCAGGGACTGATTCACAGAGCAACACATAAAGAAACAAAGAAAATAAAATGTGAAGAGATATTTATCAAGAAATTCTGGGATTATTCACTTCTATTATGGTACACTCCTGCCTGGCTCTCTTGATGTGAAATACAAAATTTACAATTCACAATTAATTGTGTTAGCATCAAACAGAATGTTTAGAGCTGCCAGGGCCACTCAAGGCCAAGAAAAGAGACAGGAGGAACCAGATAATTTCTGAAATCTTTAAAGCTGTAAGATCAAGTTTTGCCTTAAACTAGTTTCTGTCAAAGTTTTGCCTTCAAACCAACTTATAAACCTTCCAGTTAGCTGAATAGATGAATTTCTTTTATTTAATCCATGTTGAATTTTTGCCTCTTTTTGTAACATAAAGAAACATAACTTATATACCTATTTCACTCATCGTCCTAGGTCTGTATATTCTGGTAAAATCATTTTCTCTAGAAAATCTCTGCCTTTGGCAAGCCACTAAACTCTAATCTTCAGTTTCCATATTAATTTGTTGAATGGCTTCTATTTGACTCATATAAACACTTTAATAAAACCTCTATTATATTGAAATTTAGGGGCACACTGCTACTTTCATATGATCCAACTCAGATGCATTCTTTTTCTGTTTATGAAATCATATTTTCAAAGCTGGAAGGTTTCTTAGAGACTATCTTATTCAGCAATTTTATTTAATATATAAGGAAACTGAAACTCATAAGGCTGAATATTTTTTCTAAAGCCATACAAAGTGTATCAGTTAAGAGAAAAATCTCTGCCCATACTTTTGCTTAACTATTAATCAATAGTTTGGCTTGAGTAAACTGGTTATTTCTTACAAACAACTAATTTATTTTCTCTACATCAGAGAAAAGAAAAGCAATGCTATTTATCTAGAGCTTATAGTAGAAAAGGAATCTGAGCTAAGTAATGACAGCTAGAAATAGATGAGTGAGTGGTTCAAGCTTTCAGTTGATATTTCACAACACACACAGAATAGAGGCACCACAGTTGCATGCTGTAGGTGTTACTTGATCATGAACATGTTCCTCTCAATCAGCTCCTGTTCACATTTGTTCTGTTGTTGTTCAGTTGCTAGTTGTGTCCGATTCCTTGTGATCCCATGGACTGAAGCCCACCAGGTCCCTCTGTCCGTGGGGTTCTCCAGACAAGAATACTGGAGTGGGTTGCCGTTTCCTTCTCCAGGGGATCTTCTCAGATCAGGGATCAAACCCATGTCTCCTGCATTGGCAAGGGATTCTTTACCAGTGAGCCACCAGGGAAACTCCCATATTCATATAACCTCTCATAAATATTCACAACTGTACTGTGAAATAAGCACCAATTCAATATATAAACAGAACCCAGATGGGACAAGAGAAGTATCCAAGCGTGTTTGAACTGTGATATATTCTGAAAGTCCCCACTCTTTTACTCAGGGAAAGTTAGTCACACAGTCACGTCTGACTTTTTGTGATCCTGTGTACTGTAACCTGCACAGCTCCTCTCTTCATGGAAATATCCAGGCAAAGGAGTCCTGGAGTAGGTTGCCTTTTCCTTCTCCAGGGAATCTTCCCAACCCAGGGATCAAACCCAGATCTCCTAGATTACAGGCAGATTCTTTACCAACGGAACCACCAGGGAAGCCCTGTTTGACTAAACTTAGATATAAAAAGGAAAACTAGGGACTGACCAACTCTTCTTTAGCAAAGAGCTAGGGTAATGAGAAGGGTAATGAGACCTTCCACTGATAGAAAGGAAGACCAGACCTTCTCAGGACCTGAAGTTGACAACATTGGTGGGGTGTTGTGCTCATACAGGTTAGATTAAGTGAAAGGCCTCAGTGTTTTCCAACTCTTTGTGATCCCATAGACTGCAGCCTGCAGGTTCCTCTGTCCATGGAATTCTCCAGGTAAGAATACTGGAGTAGGTAGACATTCCCTCCTCCAGGGGATCTTCCCAACTCAGGGATTGAACCCAGGTCTCTGGCATTGCAGGCGGATTCTTTACCATCTGAGTCACCAGGGTTCTTTACCATCTGATAGATTAAATTAAATGTGCCAGACATTTTGCTACTGAGACAAATTGTGGCCCATTCAATAGTGACATCTACATTTCTTCTGTCATTCAGTTAAACTGCTGGCTAATATATTTTTAGAAAATATTGAACACTGTATCAAAGGTACCATCAATTAGGGCCTTAATCATTATTTTGTGAGACTTTACTTTAGACTGTTTCGTATTTATCACCTTTTCATGAAGACAGTGCTAAGATAGTACCTTGATGCCTGACCTGCAGGGAACTTTGGCAAAGAGGCATCACATTACAGTAGACTTGAGCAAAGCAAACAGAGTTCAATAAAAAATTACAAGATGAGATATCCTATCATTTAAAGCTGAAAAAATGGCAGAGGATCTAAACATCTACATACAGTCATAGTCACTCATGCTATCATGTACCAAATTCACATCCTTGCCATTTTCAAAACCTGTTAAAAGACATGAACTGTGAGAGATCAGAAAGAGTACACAGGAAACTTTGGAGAATGTGACCGAAAGATTGTACTGAAATACACAAAATTCACGCCAGTCTGCTCTATGACAACCCACACACATGGATCTCTACACAATACTAGATTAATCATGGCTTCTCCACTTCCACCACAATCCTTTCCTCACTTTACCATCCAATTCCACTTATGATTTCAATCAAATAATATTAACCCCAGCATTTGGAAAGACAAAATTGTTTTCAACCAATGGAAGACTCTAAAGTCTGCATGAAAGTGCTTGAAAATATTTTAGTTCTAAATTTGGATCTCAGTGACATAGCAGAGATCTTGTCTCCCAAGAGGACACATGTTTTCCAGAAATTTAAATAGAAAGAATGACCATCTTTTTTATTTGTTCACTTCATGACAGTGGCTGCTCCAGCAAACAGCTCTATAATTGCTATAACCATTAAAAACATACAAATACCAAGCTACTGAAAGAAGGCTACCTAGGTCCAATAATTTGGTGTTCCAGTTAGCGTACAGGCTGCTGAAGGGCCTATCACAAGAGCACACAATTTGTTGTATAATGGTAGTGACATTTTCAGCCATCATTATTGCTATAGATAAAAGTCAACCAAATGTATTATGTCAAACACTAATGTGCTGATGATCTGAATTTTAAGAGCATATTTAAATAAGAACTGGTGAAATTATCATGAAGAAATACAATTTTGCTTCTTATTTTAATAGCACCACATTTGAGTTAACAAGCCAAGCTTAACATTTCATAGGTACTAACCTGTGAGTTTATTTCTCATAGATGGTTAATATAAAATGTTTTCATTTCATATTTATCAAGCATCCATATTATTATACTATTTGATAAGCTTTTAGAAGATATGAAAGCAATCTTAACAAAATCTCAGTAATTCTCTGAGTTCATGTTGGTAAAATTTTAGAAAACTTGATTTTTCCTAGCATATTTCTTAATATCAGGATTTGGACTTATTGCCTAATAAAGATGTATATTAACATGATAAAATACCTTGAATATGATTGTACTTATCATGATATCATCCATAGTATACAAGGAATATAATCAGTTTCTCTTCATCAAAAAGAAGAACAGGAGTTCCCTGGTGGTCCAGTGGTTAAGACTCTACGCTTCCACTGTTGGGGGCACAAGTTCAATTCCTGGTCACAGAACTAAGGTCCCACATGTTGCACAGTGCAGCCAAAAAAAAATAAAAGGAAGAATAGCAACAGCTAACATCAACTGCAATTTTGTCATAAGTCAGACACTATACTGAGGTCTTGCCTCACTTACACCTCAACACAACCCTATGAAGTAGTACTATTGTTTTTCTCATTTTATAGGCATGGTAATTTAGACACAGAGATGTTATGCATCTTGTCAATAGTCACACAGGAGCTAAAACCCTAACCCAGGTAAAGTTAGCCCAATTCCATTATGTCAAAGAAAACATACACATATTCTTTCACCCAACAAATACTCTCAAACAGCTTCTGTGCTCTACAAAGAACGTTTGGTGTCACCGCACTGGGCACTGGGGAAACATCATTTCAAACAAGATAAAGAGTTTCTGCTTCCATGGAGCTTAAGATCTCTTAAGAGAGAGATTGATAACTAGGTGATATTGATACTAACCATGCTTTCATCTGCTATACTTTCACTAGAAAGAATGAAGTAATATTGTTGCATGTGGATTTTACATTTAAAGATCCTGTGGTAAAAATCAGAAATTATAAGCTCCCTTTTTAATACACTGTGATGTATTCAAGGAAATTCTGTAATGGCATAATTTTTTGTTCTGCATAAACTTTGGTTTCTGACCTCAGAAATCTCCAAAGAAAACAGAGCCAAGGAAAAATACATCTGAGAACTTAGAGTCTGGAAATTGGTATATATCTCTCCTGTTTTGCCTCTTCAAAAGTACTGGTTTCTATTAGGGCTTCCCAGGTGATTCAATGGCAAAGAATCTGCTTGTCAAAGCAAGAGATGCAGGTTCAGTTTCTGGGTCAAGAAGATCCCCTGAAGGAGGAAATGGCAACCCCCTCCAGTATTCTTGCCTGGAAAATTCCATTGTTTTCTATTGGGAGAACTTATTTCTGAGTTAATTCTTTTTTATATGGACCATTTTAAAAGTCTTTATTGAATTTTTTACAAATGGCTTCTGTTTTATGTTTTGGTTTCTTTGGCTATGAGGCATGTGGGATCTTAGTTTCCTGAACAGAGATCAAACTCACATCCCCTGCTTTGGAAGATGAGGTCTTAACCATTGGGCTGCCAGGGAAGTCCCTCTGTGTTAATTCTTATAGCCATAATCTGGTTCTGTCACATGATTTGTGAAGCAAAAGTGACTGTGTAGAATTAATATTGATTTGCTTTAATGGAAGTATGTGAAGAAGAGTTTTGTCTATTTGTTTTACTCTAACCATGATTAGTTCAAGTCCAAGTTCATAATAAAAATAGTCTCTAATGTTTCCAGCAAACCATTTGAGAAGTCAGAATTTTGAGTATGCGTTCTCTCCAGCCTGTATGCTAGATATTCCTAATTTTGGTTCTCTTTCAGTATATGCCTTGCATCAGTGCATGGGCCACACACTCTCTCAACTTCTCCATCCCATCAACTATGCATTCCATTCACCTGGAAGCTTATTCAGTAACTATCATTACTTCACCAGGACAGCACATTTACATTCTATCATAGACATCCAAGGCTTTAAGGCCAAGAACCAAAAACATTATTAATTCTAGTCCAGGAGACAAATTGGAAGATAATTTGAAGTAAGAAAACCTCAAACTTTCTTACGTTAGTAATTCTAGAATCATCTTTTATGAATATATGTAGCAGTGTGCTATGGGCAGCTTATACCAATATACAGGAGCCAACATTTAAACTTTCAGGAATATTGTTAGCTTGTTCCTATTGACAGCCATTGTTGAAAGTAAATAAGAGAAAATGACATAAACTGGCAATTGTATAACTAAAAAAATTAATAAGTACTCAAAATTCAGACTTACTAAATAGTCTATTATTTTTACTCTTAAGGCTATTTCCATCTATTGTGTCTGTGTGGAATCAATGTTACATACTGATGTGCCACCATGCAAGTCTTCCCAATGTTGGTAGTTTGAAACTGACCACAGTAGAAGGGCATACTTATACCCCCAAAATGGCAAATTGTGAACAATCAGAGCATTTTGTCTGTTTCCTCTGAGAGTCCACTGTTGAACTTTTACCACCGCACCACTGAATACAGGCTGCTTTTACATAGACAGACACTCATTTGGGGTGGGAAAGAAATCCGAACTTAAGTGCTAGGGGAACAAAAGTCCTTGACATAGACATTTTAGTACTACTGCACAAGAACTATCACTCTATTGGGCAAATATAAATAAGAAGCATGTTGGATACAATTTTAGAAAAAGATATGGATAACATTTCATTTTTTGCTGAGAATCTTACCTTGACCAACCCTCACTTTGAGAAACTGCTCAATCCAAAGCCTCTCCCTGGTCCTAATACCCAATTCTAAGAACTTCTGAGCCCAATTCATAAACTACATAAATCATATATTCCCTTCAAATAACAAGGAACCATTCATTTCAGAATGAGCTGTGTGATCATCACTCTTGCTGATTGTCAGTTTGCTTACATAATAACAGATGGGATTTTGTGTGTTTCTTTTGGTTTTTTTAAATCTTTTTTAAAAATATTATTTATTTACTCAGCTACATTGGGGTCTTTGTTGTGTCATGCAAGATCTTTCCTTACAGTGCATGGATTCTTTAGTTGTGGTGTGGGGGCTCAGTAGTTGTGGAGCACAGGCTTAGTTGCTCTATGGCATATGGGATCTTAGTTCCCTGACCAGGGATCAAAGTCATTTCCCCTGCATTGCAAGGTGGATTCTTAACCACTGGATCATCAGAGAAGTCCTTGTTTTGATTTTAAGCAATGACTTTCTAGCCTTCAGTCTGAGGATAAGTTGTACTACGGATGTATGATAACCAACAGTCCATCAGACAAAGGCCATAATCTAGACACAACCTGACGATTCAGTTCTGCCTAGCACGTTTAGCCCCATAATGAGTGCTGCCTTCAAAATGCCTCCCTGTCAATGCTGCACACTCGATGTATCTGTATGGTTTTTTTTCTTTCTCTATTAGCAAATCAGAATGCTCTTATTTTACACATTATTATTTTGTTCCACAGAATCTGTAATTCCTTTAGCAGCCTTTGGTTTCACTGTGTATTAGCCATGGAGCAGAACTCAGCATATGGTTCCCATTTCCCAAAATTAAATACGCTTTACAAAGCATTATTGGGTGCTATAAATTCAAATGAAAAATCTGGGGAGAGGGGAGACAAAAAAGAAGAATATTACATTGCACATCACATAGCAAAATAATCATTAGAGATTTCTGTCTCCTAATTTCATTGAAAACTTTAATTTTCATTAAGTTGACCCTTCTTTCATCAGCTCTTCCTACCCCACTGCCCTTCTCTATTCATCCTTTATTATGCAGAAATTTTAACTAAAAGGCTACATCTTGTAAGATATAACAAAAGAGCAAACTTATTTATGGTTAATTCAGTTTCGGGCAATAATAGGTTCAAAAATGTTTAAGATAATTTTTTCTTTTTTTTAACTTCTTGGAGTCTTTACTGTGCTAATATATGGTAAATCTCTAAGACAGAAAATTCCCAAATAAGCTTGAGATTGGAAGCCAGTTATTTTGTTTCTAAAGATCCTATTTTGTGATATTCCTCTTGCACTAAAAGTACTTTTAAAAAATGCAGTCCTGAGATTCCCTGGCTGAAGAGACAGCAAGGGAGCTCTGTGGACTCAGGTGCTGTCTCTAATACCGAAAATAATGGTTTCACTAACATTCCCCTTAACTGAATTATGCCTTTGACCCCTGTCACAAGGGTGAAATTCATGTGGAAAAACTTAACTTCAAGACAGGAGAAAGAGTGATGCAACCCAAGAAAGGAGAGGGGAATGGGAGGGAAGCAGTGACCGGAGAGGCTAGCCTGTTACTGAGAGAATCGAAGAACATGTGAATCAAAGGGACAGTTTAGTTCAGTCGCTCAGTTGTGTCCGACTCTTTGCAACCCCATGAACTGCAGCATGCCAGGCCTCCCTGTCCATCACCAACTCCAGGAGGGACAGGGAGAGACAGATTTTCAGAATTGTCTTTACTAAATGAAATCTGTGAGACTTTCAGGGACTTCCCTGGTGGTCCACTGGTTAAGAGTCCAAGGTTCCACTGCAGGGGGCATGGGTTTCATCTCTACTGTATGGCAACAACAACCCCCAAAAAATCTGTGAGATTTTAAGCATTGTAAGAATGAATACAGAAAAGCATAACTTCAGATGAGTCAAAAAATAAAGTGAAGAAGTAAATTATTCTTTATGGTTTCTAGAACATAATTTGAATTTCAATTTGACTATGATTCTTACAAAGAAAGCAGCACCCTGTTTTCATTTATACTATTCCAAAGCATTTTTAAGTGTGTGACAAAACAGTCATGGATGAACATGCTTTACTTAGTGTATCACATTCAATTCTTGCAATAAAAAGTTTATGTTCAATTCAGTCGCTCGGTCATGTCCAACTCTTTGTGACCCCAGGGACAAGAAGCACACCAGGCACCCCTGCCCATCACCAACTTCAGGAGTTTATTCATGTTGATCAATCTGGTGATGCCATCCAACGATCTCATCCTCTGTCATCCCCTTCTCTTCCCACCTTCAGTCTTTCCCAGCATCAGGGTCTTTCCAATGAGTCAGTTCTTTCTATGAAAGTTTTATGAGGTTGTTATTATTGTTGATAATTTTAATTGAAGAAACTCAAAAGCAGTTGTTCAGGTCATGGCAGCTACAACAGAGCAGAACCAAGAGTCTGCCTGGTAACATCAAGTAAGATTCAAGCACTCTAATCCTAAAGAACCTGATAGCAAGACTATCTAAGGCTAGCAATATTGTTTTAATTTCTGGAAAATTTTTTAAATCTTATTTTTGAGTCTGTGGTTGCTGTGGATTTTTTCCTGGTTTCTATTTCCCATAGAAATAGAGAGAAACACTAATCTGAATTGATTAAAATCTTTAAGTTTTAAAGGCACAGGGAGCACAAAGATATGGCCTGCAGTTGGACAAAATAAATAAATAAATACATTAGCTTTAAGTACCAGAAAAATATAGTGAAGTGTCAAAAGAACAGTAAAGGAAATGAATACTACAGGAAATAAGCCAAAATGCAGCTGGACAGTGGAAGAAATTGGGTATGCATTGAGTCTGAAGAATGTGTAAAAGGGAAAAATGGAGACAAGAGAGGAGAATGTGTACAGAGAGTAATGTACACAAACCTATGCTTAACTGAAAAATGCATTCATACCATAAAGCTAGTAAACCCTTGTCTTTGAGGAATCTCAAAGAAAGGGAAGAGTGAGATCTATTTGCAAAGACTATTTGGGCTCCAGCTAAAATGCCAAAGCCCAAAATTGTCTTTTTATCTTCTCATCCCTTCAGCTGTGTATTTCCTGCTTTCTCCCCTATATTAATTCCCTACCCTTCTTCAATCTGCTCTGTAGCAGAAAAGACAGACCACAATGGACACTATAAACCAGGCTCTCATGCTTGTGGCTTATGGTTGAATTCAGCCAATGAAAGGTCCTGGAAGAGATCAGAAGGTAAAGGGAAAAAAAGGAAGTCAAGGTACTTATCCCATTCTCCTTCCCTGAAGTCTGTGGTTTGATAGTGATTGAGTTCCTTGACCCAAGCCTGCAGTTACCATAGTTGGTTCACCTCCTACAAGTATGCTTCTCACTGAGTTCTGGTAGGAAAATGAAATCCATCAAGAAAACATGTGACCTTCTGCTAGAGCAATCTCTTTTTTTTTTTTTTACCTCTTTTTGCAATTGCCTCTACTTTGTATACCCTTGAGTATAATGAGATCCAGATCAAGTAAAAAGTGAGGGGAGATTACAACTAGAGGAAGAAAAATGGCACAGAAAAGATGGATAATGGAAATAAATGAAAGGAGAATTGAAAGCCAAAAGTGCGGTGTCACCGATTGACAAATGAGGTGGAGAAAACCGCAAAAGAAAAATTTCCCATTCTGTAGCCTCTTTCCAACACTTGCTCTCTTGGCTGAGTGAAAGGAATAATCAAGGCAAGAATGAATTTCAAAACCCTGAACAAGGTGCCCCCAGTGAACGCCAATCTGAACGCCCATCTGTCTCTAACAGAAGACCCATCATTCACTTGGAAATCGAGGTTATCAGACTGATAAGAGCCAGAAGAGCTATCAGGCCAACTGGAGCTCCTAGGATGCCCAGGGGAAAAAAGGAAAGGAAAGATGGATACATGTGACAGACAGGTTAAACAGAGGCAATATAATTTTATGTCAAAGACAGCCAGTGTCTCAAGCCTCCTTCACCTCCTTCAACTGGCCCTACAATTACTCCTGTCCCTCTAAGCAAGAACACATGTTTGACCTACAAACAGAATTCAGCTCCTCCACTCTCGGTTCAGATTCTTTCCCTTTGTCTCCACACCTTCAATTTACAATATTTCAGAAACATTTATTTTTTAACCTTACTACCATTTACATTTGTCAAGGAGACTTTGTTAAAATTACTGAACGTGAAATATTTAACATTTATCTCTTTTTAAAATAAGATGTCAAGTGCATCCTCGCAATATCCAATGGAAAGAAGAGTTTAATTTTTTTTCTTCGTGATTGTGAATGAACTCCACTCTTTTTTTCACAAACTGGTGTCTTCCCTTCTCAAAACCTCAACAATTTCAAGCATAAAATAAAGAGAATTGGGCTAAAGAGGGATGTTTAATTCTGGACAAAATGGATCCAATTACTACAAATGCAAAGGAATGAAGTAGGGTGAACAAGGGCACCTAGACATGCTCTGATTTGTGAGGATAAAAATTATCAATCCAAAACACTGCTAAAATATTATACTTGTGTGTTAAAAATCATCAGGGCTATTTGCTCCAAGTATTCATTTGTGTCCAATTTTCCATATATCCGCATAATGTGCTGATAAGCCCCTAATTCCAAGTATGAAATATCAAATCAAGTACATTAATTAGTGATGCCGTCTAGAACTGCATCCAAAGCCAATGTGGTTAGCTCTCAATTACCTGCTTTATTGGAGAGAAACAGCATCATGGGGCATAATCCCCTAAGCATTTCTTCTTGGCTCTGGCATATATTAACAATGTACACAGACACAAACAGATTTCTGTTGGATGATTTCTTGTTTGTTTATTACAATGTTTTCTTCCCAGTTATTCTTCCACAAGTATAACAGAGTAATTCATCTTCCCAAAGCACAGACTGGCTCACTAATATCAAGGGCATGAGAGCAGAGCCATGCTCAGAATTAGATATGGAAAACACTGGCTTAGTCTTATCTATACTTCTTTCTAGTGCTTCATTCTCCAGCTCATAAAGCTGAATCCTGAGATTCTACAAGGGACACATTGTCATTTCCAGGACTTTTAAAGTTTCTCTGGAGTGGATGAGACCTAACTGTCATCTCCAACAATACCCAATCATTATGAACTGTCAAGGCAAGCATAAAATGTATTCTTTAGTATATATGTAGTCGAGTTAAATCCTCTCTCAGCTACTCTGTTTTTTCTCTTCCAGTTTTATTAAGATATAATTGACATTACAATACTGCATAAGTTTAAGGTGTTCAGCATAATGATGTGACTTACATACATCATGAAATGATTATCACAAGTTTGGCAAAACTATCATATTTATATAAAATTGAAGAAATAGAAAAATATGTATTTTCCTTGTGATGAGAAATCAGGATGTATTCTCATAAATTTCATATATAACATACAGCAGTGTTATTTATATTAAGCAGGTTGTACATTACTGCTCTAGTACTTATCTAACTTGTAACTGGAAATTTGTGCCTTTTGAACACTTCCATCTGATTCTCCCCTCCCCTAGGTCCCCATCACTACTAACCACAGTCTTATCTCTTTTTCCATGATTCTGTTTGATATTCATTTGTTTCTGAAGTACAACTGACTTACAACACTATGTTAGTTGCTGTTATACAACATAGAGATTTGATATTTCTATACATTTCAAGTACTGCATTTTGGACTCTTCTGTTGACCATGAAGGCTACTCCATTTCTTCTAAGGGATTCCTGCCCACAGTAGTAGATATAATGGTGATCTGAGTTAAATTCACCCATTACAGTCCATTGTGATGATCTCTGTCCATTTCCAAGGCAAACCATTCAATATCATGATAATCCAACCCTATGCCCCAATCAGTAATGCTGAAGAAGCAGAAGTTGAATGGTTCTATGAATACCTACAAGATCTTTTAGAAATAACACCCAAAAAAGATGTCCTTTTCATTATAGGGAACTGAAATGCAAAAGTAGGAAGTCAAGAAACACCTGGTGTAACAGGAAATTTGTCCTTGGGGTACAGAATGAAGCAGGGCAAAGGCTAACAGAACTTTGCCAAGAGAATGCACTGGTCATAGCAAACACCCTCTTCCAACAGCACAAGAGAAGACATTACACATGGACATCACCAGAGAGTCAACAACAAAATCAGACTGATTATATTCTTTGCAGCAAAGAATAGAGAAACTCTATACAGTCAGCAAAAAAAAGAAAAAAAGACCAGGAGATGACTGTGGCTTGGATTATGAACTCCTTATTGCCAAATTCAGACTTAAATTGAAGAAAGTAGGGAAAATCATTAGACCATTCAGGAATGACCTAAATCAAATCCCTTGTAATTATACAGTGGAAGTGAGAAATAGATTTAAGGGACTAGATCTAATAGACAGAGTGCCTGATGAACTATGGATGGAGATTCTTGACATTGTAGAGGAGACAGGGATTAAGACCATCCCCATGGAAAAGAAATGCCAAAAAGCAAAATGGCTGTCTGAGGAGACCTTACAAACAGCTACGAAAAGAGGAGAAGTGAAAAGCAAAGGAGAAAAGGAAATATATTTCCATTTGAATGCAGAGTTCCAAAGAATAGCAAGGAGAGATAAGAAAGCCTTCCTCAGCAAACAATGCAAAGGAATAGAGGAAAGCAATGGAATGGGAAAGACTAGAGATCTCTTCAAGAAAATTAGAGATACCAAGGGAACATTTCATGCAAAGATGGGCTCAATAAAGGACAGAAATGATATGAACCTAACAGAAGCAGAAGATATTAAGAAGAGGTGGCAAGAATACACAGAAGAACTGTACAAAAAAGATCTTCATGACCCAGATAATCACAATGGTGCGATCACTCACCTAGATCCAGACATCCTGGAATGTTAAGTCAAGTGGGCCTTAGAAAGCATCACTAAAAACAAAGCTAGTGGAGGCAATGGAATTCCAGTTGAGCTATTTCAAATCCTAAAAGATGATGGTGTGAAAGTGTTGCATTTAACATGCCAGCAAGTTTGGAGTGACCATAGGACTAGAAGAGGTCAGTTTTCATCCCAATCCCAAAGAAAGGCAATGTCAAAGAATGCTCAAAATACCACACAACTGCACTCATCTCACACACTAGTAAAGTAATGCTCAAAATTCTCCAAACCAGGCTTCAGCAATACATGAACTGTGAACTTCCAGATGTTCAAGCTGGATTGAGAAAAGGTAGTGGGACCAGAGATCAAATTACCAACTCACTGAATCATTGAAAAAGCAAGAGAGTTCCAGAAAAACATCTATTTCTGCCTTATTGACTATGCCAAAGCCTTTGACTGTGTGGATCACAATAAACTGTGGAAAATTCTGAAAGAGATGGGAGTACCTGACCAGCTGACCTGCCTCTTGAGAAAACTGTATACAGGTCAGGAAGCAACAGTTAGAACTGGACATGGAACAACAGACTGGTTCCAAATAGGAAAAGGAGTACGTCAAGGCTGTATATTGTCACCCTGCTTATTTAATTTATATGCAGAGTACATCATGAGAAACGCTGGGCTGGATGAAATACGAGCTGGAATCAAGATTGCCGGGAGAAATATCAATAACCTCAGATATGCAGATTATACCACCCTTATGGTATAAAATGAAGAGGAACTAAAAAGCCTCTTGATTAAAGTGAAAGATGAGGGTGAAAAAGTTGGCTTAAAGCTCAACATTCAGAAAACTAAGATCATGACATCTGGTCCCATCACTTCATGGCTAATATATGGGGAAACAGTGGAAACAGTGTCAGATTTTATTTTGGGGGACTCAAAAATCACTGCAGATGGTGATTGCAGCCATAAAATTAAAAGATGTTTACTCCTTGGAAGGAAAGTTATGGCCAACCTAGACAGCATATTAAAAAGCAGAAACATTACTTTGCCAAAAAAGTTCTGTCTAGTCAAGGCTATGATTTTTCCAGTAGTCATGTATGCATGTGAGAGTTGGATTGTGAAGAAAGCTGAGCACCAAAGTATTGATGCTTTTGAACTGTGGTGTTCGAGAAGACTCTTGAGAGTCCCTTGGACTTCAAGGAGATCCAACCAGTCCATCCTAAAGGAGATTAGTCCTGGGTGTTCATTGGAAGGACTGATGTTGAAGCTGAAACTCCAATACTTTGGCCACCTGATGTGAAGAGTTGACTCCTTGGAAAAGACCCTTATGCTGGGAAGGACTGGGGGCAGGAGAAGGGGACGACAGAGGATGAGATGGCTGGATGGCATCACTGACTCAATGGACATGGGTTTGAGTGGACTCTGGGAGTTGATGATGGACAGGGAGGCCTGGCATGCTGCAATTCATGGGGTCGCAGAGTTGGACATGACTGAGCGACTGAACTGAACTGATACATTTCAAAAATAATCACCATGGTAAGTCTAGATAACAACTGTCACCATACAAAGAAACTACATAGTTGTTGACTATATTCCCCACACTGCACATTTCATGCCCATGACTCATTTATTTTACAAATGGAAGTCTGTACCTCTTAACCTTCCTCATCTATTTCTTTCCTCCCACCACTCCTCTTCGTACTGGCAACCATCTGTTTGTTCTCTATATCTTCAACTCATCTCTTTTTACCCTCCTTATTCCTGAAGACTACTGCTAGAACACCATGAGAATTAAGAGTTATGCTGGGGAAAACTGATCTAGTCCAGACAGGTAAATCCTCTACCTTGATATTTTTGAAAATCCATCCATGCCATACTTGTTCTATAAATAATCAGTAATATGATCCATGATAATAAATGGCCCTTGCCATGCAGAATATCAACATTTTAATATTGTCATGGGACCTTCCACAGAACAAGCCTTAATCAAAAGGGTAGCATGTGAAAGTTGTATAGGTAATATAGGTAAATATAGGTAATAGGTTAGTAATGTTATAGAGGAGATGATTGAAGCCTCTGTAGGAGGCTAAAATAAGTTTCTAAAATTACTTTTTATGTTTATGTTTTCACTTAGAATACAGAGCTCTGCAGTATTCAGACATTTCACATGTATTCCCCATTTCATCCAGATGGTGGTCCAAGTAAGAGGAAAAAGGGGAAATTGGCCTGGATGGGAAGGACAGATCTTCATTTCTCAATTATGGACAAGTGAGACTTGATATTAAACAAACAGTGCATGAAGCCCAGTGATAAATATGATGAATCTTTCTGGGGAATTACACTTACTTAAGAGGGCTTCCCAGGTGGCTCAGTGGGTAAAGAATCCACCTGCAGTGCAGGAGACACAGGAGATGGACATTCAGTTCCTAGTTTGGGAAGATCCCTTGGAGGAGGGCAAGGAAACATACTTCAATATTCTTGCCTGGAGAATCCCATGGACAGAGGAGCCTGGCGAGTTACAGTCCATGGAATGGCAAAGAGTTGGACATGACTGAAGCAACTGAGCCTGCAACACGCACATACTTATTTAAAGATCTTAGAAATTAAGTATTAAGTTATTTAAAATATTGTATATATTAAAATATATAAAAATATTAAAGATAAAATCAGTTAAAACACAAATGTAAAATGACTTTGCCCTGATTTAAAAACTTTAATGGCTTCCTGATATTAAGGATAAAGGCCAATGTGGTTGACATCACTTGAAGTGAAGTGAAGTGTTAGTCAGTCATGTCCAACTCTTTGTGACCCCATGGACTGTAGCCCACCAGGCTCCTCTGTCCATGGAATTTTCCAGGCAAATGTATTGGAGTGACATCACCTAGAATCCCCCAAATGCCCTGTATACCTCTTCATCCGCTCCCGACTCCTGCTCATGCTTATTCTTAGCCTTTAATTTCTAGTGTCTTTACACATGCTGTTTCTTTTGCCTGGAATGAGTTTCTTCAGCTTCATTATAAATTTATTAACACCATTCTGATCTCAGGTCAAATATCACCTACTCAGATGTGTGAGACTGTGTTATCTGAGCCTAACTTAGATCCTTCTGTTACCTCTTTCAGAGCATTCTGTGCTGTCACTTCATAGTATTTATCCCAGTGAAGTAATAATAGGAATAATAAACTCACATACACATGTGTATATGTATGCTTTTAATAATGTCTTTAATGCCTATATTCTCCACTTGAAGCCAGGTGTGATATTTGTTTAGATTATCTTTTTATCTTATGGAACTACACTTAATAAAGACACAAATAGTTGTCAAATGAATAAATGCATAGATATCAGAGTGCATACCCATTCCTATATCCCAAAAATCAAATCAAGATGCATGCCCCATTGACAAGGGCTCAGAAGTATCATTCTCTCATACAAAATACATCTACGAGTCATACATCTCATGTCAATGTAAAACTGACAGAGTGTGACCCACAAGTCCACTGTATTAGTGTGGCTATGGCTTCTATAACAAAGTATCACAAACTGAGTGGTTTAAGCAACACAAATATATTAACACTGGGTCAGGTGCCAGGAACACATGTTCTGTCTGCAGGTTCTAGAGAAGGATTTACTCAGGTCTCTCTTTTGGTAGTTCTCCACCTACCAGATTGGAGTGGCAGTCTAACTCCAGTCTTCATATGGTCTTCTCCAGGTACGCATGTCTTTCTCTCCACATAGCATTCTTTCTGTAAGAACATCCTAAACCAATATGACTTTGTCTTAACTAATTGCATCCATAACAATCTTATTTTCAAACAAGAGCATATTCTGAGTTACAGGAGTTTAGAATTCCAACGTAAAAGATTAGTGGGAAGCATTTCAACACATTATAGCCACCAAGAGCCATTACACCCAGAATCTATTGTAATGTTGAACATAAATTATGGAGTTCCTTTTTCTTTCTGGTTTATTTTTCTTTATTAGTTTTGCCATACAATGACATGATATCACCATGGGTTTACATATGCTCCCCCTCCAGAACCCCTCTCCCTCCTCCCTCCCCCCGGGAAATCTCGATGCACCAGCCCAGAGAATCAATCCTGGGCTGGCGATTGATTAGACATATGATAATTAACATGTTTCAATGCCATTCTCCTATATCATCCCACCCTTTCCCTCATCCACAGAGTCCACGAGTCTGTTCTATCCATCTGCGCTCCTTTTGCTGTCTCGCATGCTGGGTTCTCATTACCATCTTTCTAAATTCCATATATATGTGTTAATATACTGTATTGCTATTTTCCCTTCTGGCTTACTTCACTCTGGATAATGGGCTCCAGTTTTGTCCATCTGAGTAGAATTGCTTCAAATGAATTTTTTTTAATGCTGAGTAATATTTTTTTTCTCCATGATTAGCTTATGAATTTTATCTAAAGGTTTGTTTTTAATCTATTGAGATTTTGATATTATTTTTGCATTTTTATATTAACACAGTTAATTATATAAACTAACTTTCAAATGTTAAAGTGAAGTACAAAGTGAAGTCACTCAGTCATGTCTGACTCTTTGCAATCGCATTGATTGTAGCCTACTAGGCTCCTCCATCTATGGAATTTTCCAAGCAAGAGTACTGGAGTGGGTTGCTGTTTCCTTCTCCAGGGGATCTTCCCAACCCAGAGATTGAACCCAGGTCTCCCACGTTGCAGGCAGACGCTTTATCATCTGAGCTACCAGGGAAGTCTAACAGGCTTTCCTAGCTCCTTCAAAGGTTAAATTGGTCTAAATTTTTTAGAAGAAAAACAACTTAGGGATATATTATCCATCATGGACTCCATTGATTAATATTTCATGTAGAATTCTTGTATCTGATTATTGGAGAGACTGAAATATCTCTTTCCTTTCTTGTAAAGTCCTTGCCAAGTTTTGATGCCAAGGTTATTCTAGCATTATAAAACAAGCTGGAAATTTTCTCTTATTTATTCTCTGAAAGAGTTTGTATAAATTTGGCATTCTTTCTACCTTAAGTAGTTGAAAAAACTCACCGAGAAAGCCTTGTGGGACTAAATCTTTGAAGGAAGATTTAAAATTATAGTCAGTGATCCAGTACTCAGTCAAATGCAGTTAATGCCCATGTGCCCATGAAAAAAAAATCCATATTCTACAGCCCTGAGGCATAGTATTCTATAGATGTTAATTTAGTCCAATTTATTCATTGTTTTATTCACATTCCTCTCTATTTACTATTTTCTCTTCTTTCTGCTTGTACTGACAGATACCTCTGAAACAGATGTCCTAAAACCTCCCACGACTGTGGATTTGTCTATTGTACTGTGTAATTCTGTCAAGCTTGGCTCTGAGTATCTAAAAGCTATATAAAATGCACACAAAGGTACAGTACTTATATCTTCTAGATGAAGTGGATCTTTTGTAAATATAAAATATCTTTCTTATCTCTATTAATGTTGATTTGCCCTAAAATCTGCATGCTTCGTCATTTAGGAGTGTCTGATTCTTTGTGACCCCATGCACTATAGCCCACCAGGCTCCTCTGTTTATGAGATTTTTCAGGCAAGAATCTATTTGTAAATTTTTTAAAAGCTACATGTTTTGCAACTTGTCTCATTTTTTAATTTTTACCTTTTTATTTTTATGCTTATCTTTATGAGTGCTGTTTTCTGTTATTTCAACTGATAACTACTGTCTCACAATTGAGGTGCCTGATACATTTATAGTCAATTTCTTACCCTTATCAACTGTAATAGGGACTGTTATGCTTAATCTCTTGCAGTAAAATACAAAGACCACAGAAAGCTTTAATTTCAGTGGTAATTTTTGTGCATTTAATTCTTTAAATCTCATAAAAAGTTGTTATATTTTTTTGTGCAGTCAAATGTTTTTATATTTCCCACATATTTAGCTTTTCATTATTCAGTAATTCATCATCAAGCTAATATCTGGAATGATTTTTTTTTTCCTACTTTAAGAATTCCCTTCAATATCCTTCCAAGATCAGCCAATAACGAATCTCTGTTTTTTGTTTATTTGTTTACTTGTGTCTTTATTTTTCCTTTTTTGCAAAATCTTCTTGGCAGATAATTCTATATTTGCAGTTATATCCTTTCAGCATTTTAAAACCATTGTTCTATAGTCTTCCATCTTCATCTGATTCTGTGAAAATCCAGCTGTCTCATCATTGTTAGTTTTAAAATAAGCCTTTTATTTATGATGTCTTTTAATATATTCTCTTTCTTTTTGGTTTTCAACCATTTTATACTGATGTGACAAGATGTGATTTTCCTTTATAAGTATTTTATTTGGATCTATACTGGCTTTTACACCTGCAGCTTGCTCTCTTTAGTTGCTTTTACTTTTCATCCATTGTTTCTTCAAATATTGTTCTATTCCATCCTCCCATTCCTATCTTTCTTGGAACACAATATTTGTAGCATGGAATTTTTAAACTTTCATTTATTCTACATGGCTCATTATCTTTTCTGTGTTTTTCCATCACACCGGTTTTTGCATTTCAGTATAAATATTTTCTTCTGACCTATTCTCCAATTCACTAATTCTCTTCTATTCCTTGTTCAGTTGGCTGTTGAACAAATTATTAATTTTATTATCATATTTTTCTGTCCCATCATTCTTATGCTAGTTTGTAATAATTTCCAATATTCTGCTTAAATCATTCTACTTAAACACAATTTCTTGAACATGCTATTCACATTCTTTTACATCACGTGATCTATAATTTCTAGATCACATTCTTTTATTCTTTTGTTTGTCAATCTTTGCCTTTTTTATCAACCTGGATATCTCCCACTAAATGCATAAGGTATGAGAAAATATACCAGTAATTTAAGTCATTGAGTGATGTTATTTTCTTCCAAAAAGTATTTGCCTTTGTTTCAGAGGCAATTTGACAAAGAGTAGATCACCTAGTTCCATCAAGAAATGAGCTGATTCAAATTTGAGCTTTATCTAGCAATTTCACTCCTGGGTATTTATACAAAGAAAACAAAAACACAACTTAGAAAAGATATATGCATCCCTATGTTCACTGAGTTATTTATAGTAGTAATTATTATTTATAATAATCAAGATATGAAAACAACTTAAGTACCCATCAATAGATGGATGGATAAAGAAGGTGCATATAAATGCAATAGAATATCATTCATCCATAAAAGAGAATGAAATCTTGCCATCTTCAACAATATAAATGGACCCAGAGAGCATTATGCTAAGTGAAATGTCATATAGAGAAAGACAAATACTCTATGATTTTGCTTATAGGTGGACTCTAATAAAGAAAACAAAAGAACAAACATTTAAACAGAGTCATAGATACATAGGACAAACAGGCTGTTGCCAGAGGAGAGGGGGAGGGCAAGGAGAGAAGTAGGTAGGGAACATTAACAGGTACAAACTTCAAGTTGCAAAATCAATGAGTCATGAATATGACATATACCATGTGGAGAATATAGTCAATAACTATGCACTATCTTTGTACAATGACAGTTGGTATCTAAACTTCCTGTGATCATTTTGGAATGTACAGAAATACTGAATCACTATGTTGTGTAAGAAAAACTAAGATAGTGTTATAGGTCAACGATACTTCAAAAACAGACAAACTCATAGGGGAAAAAGTCAGATTATTTATTAAAGAGGCAGGGAGTAGGGGGAGGGAGAATTGGAAGAAGGAAGCCAAAGGACATAATTATCCAGTTATAAAGTAGGTACTAAGGGTGTAATGTCAGTTCAGTTCAGATGCTCAGTCGTGTCCAACTCTTTGTGACTCCATGAACCACAGCATGCCAGGCCTCCCTGTCCATCACCAACTCCCAGAATTTACTCAAACTCATGTCCATTGAATCGGTGATGCCATCTAACCATCTCATCTTCTGTCGTCGCTTCTCCTCCTGCCTTAAATCTTTCCCAGCATCAGGGTCTTTTTAAATGAGTCAGCTCTTCACATCAGGCGGCCAAAATATTGGAGTCTCAGCTTCAAAATCAGTCCTTTCAATGAACACCCAAGACTGATTTCCCTTAGGATGGCATCACCAACTCAATGATAAATATGAAAAATATGATAAACATGATAAATATATTAACACCTGCTGTATGTTATATATGAAAGCTGTTGAAAGTAAATTCTAAATGTTCTCATCACAAGGAAAAATACAATTTTTTATTCTTTAATTTTGTATCTATATGAGATGATGGATGTTCAATGAATTTATTTTAGTAATCAAAAAAGAAACAAACTTAGGCTTTAGTCTTTGTGAAGTCTGGCATGTTCCTGGCTTGATGATACATTAATTCATATTTCTAACTATAGCACCTCAGGAGTCCTAACTAAAAGCTTGTATATTCCCCAGGACTCTTCTTCTATTTCAAACTCTAAACACAAGGGTGTCTCTACCTTCATAGGAGTTTTGAAAGTTTTGCTCAATATCTCAGCTTCCCACATGTCTTTTTTCATTCAACTTTGCAGGTTTTCATCTCCAGCTTTTAAATCTATTAATTCCTAGAAGAAAAAAGAAGTGCCAAATATTGCATCACCTCTTTGGACTTCTTATTCCTCAAAGACCATGACTCCTCAAGCATTAATTTTCTTGATTGCTTACTGATGCTTTCAATTATATGTTTTTCTACATTCTCTGGATTTTCTAGTTATTCTGAACAAGCTGGTGTAGCAAAACATTGGCAGAAACAGAGACTTTACTACTTTGTTCTTTAATATCTTCTTGAATAAGTGGTTTTATTATGTTTTATTTCCTCTTAATATCTAAGGCTTATTTTCAAGTTTCTCCACATACACTTTGGTTCATATAAGCTATAAAAATACAATAGTCTCTCAGCATTTAATAAGGCTGTGCCATATTTTTAGATGTTTTAAAAATATTTTCTAAATTTGACATACAAATTGGAAATACCAATAATTACATATTAAGGTTTATAACACTCATTATTTTGGCCACCTGATGCAAAGAGCTGACTCATTTGAAAAGACCCTGATGTTGGGAAAGATTGAAGGCAGGAGGAGAAGGGGACGACAAAGGATGAGATGGTTAGATAGCATCACTGGCTCAATGGACAGAGTTTGGGTAAGCTTCAGGAGTTGGTGATGGATAGGGAGGCATGGTGTGCTGTGGTTCATGGGGTCACAAAGAGTCGGACAGGTCTGAGTGACTGAACTGAACTGAACTGAACTGATGTAACATTTTATACCCTCTACTGTTGCAAATTCCTCTGAAATTTAGCACCATCAGTTCAGTTCAGTTCAGTTTAGCACCATAACCAATATTAATCTTTGATTTTGATATGCAGTCTGAAATACTGGAGGCAAAGTTCAGGGACACAGCTTGTCCCTGCTTCCTATAGCATCACCTCGGGCAGCTCAAGGACTGGGAGGCTCTCCCCCAGCCTACCTGGTAATTGGTACTGGTGGATACAGCTGAAGTTGTTGGCTAGAACACACACAGGTCTACTCTCCATATGGCCGATTGACTTCCTTGCAGCATAGCAGCCGAGTTTGTAGAGTTGAGCAAGTCAAGGGAACCACGTGGGAACTGTATTGCCTTTTATATCCAGTCTTAGATGCCATTTAGTATCATTACTGCCATTATTACAAGTCTGCCCTAGTTAAGGGGGAAAAGTCATAGATATCAACTTCCTTATGAGAAGAGTATTAATATCCTATTGTAAGAGGGGGTGGAGGGATAAGAAATAACACTGCTCCTATCCTTAAAAACACAACCAACCTCTCACAGATCTTTTCTAGCAAATCTATGGACAGAGAAACTTTCTGAAAATACCTGATATTTGAATACCAACATTGATGTTAACTTTTTAAAGACTTATAAAAAAATCTTTAGCTAATGCTTAAATTAATCTTCTAGAACAAATCAACCTCTAGTTTTTCTATTACATAGATAAAGATTTCTTATCTTTAACCTAGTCAAAGTTCATATACTTAAGCATGTGGGTTTCTTATATCTGAGAAGGTGTTATTTTAATATTCTAATTTTATCATACATTAGTTATATTCTTCTCCCTAGCCATTTTTCCTGAAGTGATATAAAAAATTTTTTATGAGCTATGTCATTAGCACTGAGTGTCAGGGGCATTTGCTAAACCTGCTTTGGTAATTTTGTGCCATTTGGATATTTCTGAGTGTACCGAGTAAAGAGACCCTGCAATTGCTCTCAGAGTCTGAGATGTGCACTTAAAAAGCTCCCTGGAGTATCTTCAAGTTCAAAAATATCACCTGGCCTATAGATCCTTTTATAGTCTCTTGAAAATGCTCTTACTGTTCTTTTTTCAATGGAAAAATGGCATTTATTTCAAAGTTATTAGGTATTTTATTACTTTAGAAGATAGTGCATATGGATTACCTAATTTTTTTAATTGTTCATTGCTGGTACACATAAATAGATTTATGTGTTGATCTTGCACCCTAATACTTGCTGAATTCATTTATTAACTCTAATATCTATCTTATATCCTTTGGGATTTTCTAATGTAGAATTTTAGACCTGGGAATAGAGACAATTTATTTCTTGCTTTTCAGTTTCAAGGCTTTTGTCTTTTTAATTAATTTATTACTATTACTTTTCAAGAAAATAAAATTCAATCCTAAGCTTATCACTCAGAGGAGATAATTGTTGATAATTTGACATATATCTTCCTTGTTGCTTTCTTTTCATTCATTTATTCATTAGTCATTCCATTAACTATATTTCTTTTTAATTACACATATAATATGAATAGAATATATAATATAAACATACAAAAATATTATATATATAGTGTCTATATTTTTTAGAAAATGGTTCATTCCATTTAGGGTTGCAATTACTTATACCTGAAAGAATTTTATTTTATCAATACTTTCTATGAACTGGCTCTTCAGTTAAGGAGGTAAGACTTTGTACATTGACAACTATAAAGCATTGCTAAAAAGAATTAAAGAAGACCTGAATAAATGGAAAGACATCCCAGGTTCATAAATTGGATGATCTAATAATGTTAAGACCTCAATACTACCCAAAGTGACCTGAAAATTCACTGAAATGACTATCTATGATACTGACACTTTTGGGAATAGAATAAAATATCTTCAAATCATATATCTAATAAGAAGTGTTTACTATACAAAATATATAACATACTCCTACAGTTCAACAACAACAAGATAAAAAATGATCAAAAGACTTAAATAGACATTTCTCCAAAGAAAATATACCAATAGCTGATAAGCACATAAAAAGATGCTCAAAATCACTAGTCATTAGAAAAGCACAAATCAAAACCATGAATCACCATTTCACAACTACTAGGATGGCTATGATACTAAAAACAGAAATAAAAAGTATGGGCAAGAGCATAGAAAACTGAAATCCTCTGCATTTCTGGTGGGAAAATAAAATGATGCAGCCATTGAGGAAACAATGTTTCTTTGAAAAATTAAATGTACGACTATTATATGACCCAGCAATTCCATGTGTAGGTGTATACCCAAAAGAATTAAAAGCAGGTACACAAATAAACATTTATATTTATGTTCATAGCAGCATTATTCAAAATAGCTAAAATACAGAAATAATCCAAACATCTGTCTAGAGATGAACAGACAAAGGAAACACTGTGTGCATACACACATTTACAAACAGTGGAATACTATTCAGCCATAAACAGAGATGAGGCTCTGTTACATACTACAATGCGGATGAGTCTCTAAAACATCACATTAAATGAAATAAGACGAGCACAAAAGAACAAATATTGGATGTTTATACTCATATGTGGACTTCCCTGGTGGTTCATACGGTAAGAAATCTGCCCACAATGTATGAGACATGGGTTTAATCCTTGTCAGGAAGATTCCCTGGAGAAGGAAATGGCAACCCACTGTATTATTCTTGCCTGGAGAATCCCATGGACAGAGAAGCCTGGTGGGTCACCGTCCATGAGGTTGCAAAGAGTTGGATATGACCGAGTAACTAAGCACACACATACATATTTATATGAAATATCTATAACAGGCAAATTCATAAAAACCAAAAATAGTTATTACTAAGTGTTGAGAGGGGAGAAAAAGGGAGAGTTATTGCTTAATGGTTACAGTTTCTGTTTGGGGTGATGAAAAAATTTCAAAAATATATGGTGTGATGCTTGCACAGCATTGTGAATATAATTAACACCATCAACTATAAATTTAAAACCACTTACAGTGCTTGCCACTTACATATATTATATATAATATGTATTATATTACATACATATATTTGTTATACAATTATATTTTATATACTTTATCTTAAATACTTTATCATATAACACTATATGTATCATATAAATATGTGCTATATAAGTAATATGTATATAATAATCATGTTATATATATATTATATATAGTACATACATTTTTATTATAGTTGAATAAAGCTATTTATTGCTTCAGATTGCTCTTGGTTTGGACTTTCCCTACACCACCTTACCCGCAATCCTGAATAAGTTATTTAGTAACTTCAAAGTATGGATTTTCTTCTCTTTAAAATATGACATGATAACAGCACCACACCTTCCTCAGAAGCCTGTGGTGATGACTTGCCCAAGTTGGTACATCCACCATCCTCTATAGATACTCACTGTGATTATTGCTGACATTGTATATCTTCAATTCTGAGGTGTATTTTTCCACCCAATCTCAAATTAGATTGCATTTTACAATGGACAGGCACATATGAAATATTTTTTCTTGAAAAATTTTACTAAATATTAGTGTAACTATCAACAGATATTATCTGATAATAGAGAAAATGCTACATTTTTATTATGTATATCTAAGTCTTTTTCAGTGAACATATACTCTGCATAATTACAATACACTAAAAGAATTTTGAAAACACTAAGTTAAAATATAAAGAGTATAAAATAGGTGAATAGAGTCTTATATAAGCAATCTATAAATATTTTTCTAGAAATTATGAAATCACTATTCAGTGGATAAAAATTAGTTCTTGCATGCACACTTAGTGGCATGGTAATGGATTCATGGTATGAAGAATTTGCTAACATTGCGTATAATATGATTCATTTTTAAACCAAAATACTAACAATGAAGCTTTAATTTTTGCTTTTTTATTCTGACTTCTCTATATGTTCTACAATTAATATTTTTTACTCATTTATTCAAAATATATATATATTGTTTGTCTATTATACCAATCACACAGATTTTAAGACAATTTCTTTGTCAATGTTAAAATAAGTGAATAAAAGTGAATTTTGCAAAGAAAAAAAAAAAGAATAGCTTTCCTGGATTTGAGCTAGTCCATCCATGATTCATAACTCCATCTTAGCAAGTTGTTTGGTGAATTTGTCCCATGTGTCCCTGCCTGAAGTCTTAGTCCTACCTTTGAAAGGTCCTGCCTTTGATAAATCTTTCATAATACCTGTTTACTTGCTCTAGTTACCAGTTTGGAATTATCAGCTTTTTAGAAAGTTTTACTAACTCAGTTTTGGGTTTTTTATTTTATTATTGCAGTGTAATTGCTTTACAGTGTTGTGTTGGTTTGTTGTTTGTGTTGGCTTCTTCTGTACAGCAACGTGAATTAGCTGTGAGTATACATATATCCCCTCCCTCTTGAACCTCCATACCATCCTCCCTTCCCTGTTTATTTGTCACTGACTACAATTGACCTTTATGTGTGAAGAAAGGATCAGCTTTCCAGTATTTCTGCCTGATTCTCAAAATGAGAGGCCCACCTGGTCTCCCTCATCCCAAATCTGTGTCAGTGGTTTCCTGTGTGGCCAAGACAAATTCAGTGGACCTAGCACCTTTAAAAACAAGCAAATACAAACACGTTTTCTAGCTTTCACCTTAAATGATATGATTTTAACTGCACTGTAAGCTAAAATCCTCCAGATTGAAACATTTTCCTGACTTTTCTGTCGGCTCCATATGACAGATGTGTATGGAGACTATTGCAGGAGCTTCTCCTGCGAAGCCAAAGTTTGGTGAGACATTTCCTTGTCTAGCAGACAACATGTAGACATGCAAGTCTGCATCCTTGGTGAATTTCAGTCCAATGGGCCTGTAGCATACCACACCTAAGATCATTCTCTGAAATCTGTTATACATAAAACATATGTTCTCACTTATGGAGAGCAAAATTTGAGATGGCAAGGATCCTTCACTTCCTCTCTGCATATCGTTCCTTTTTCAGTGGCATGATGACATTGATTTCAAAGGTGTTACAATATAGAACTTTTAAGAAATTTGGAGCTCAATTTAAAAGAAAGATATTCAGATAAAGAACATTCTCTGATCCTCAGTCTATAGTGCTTGTAAGTACTACATAACTTATTAGCTTATGGTTTCATATATCATGTTCTGCTGGGCAAATAAATAGACAAGAATCCTTTGTCACCTTCAACCCAACAATGTTGGTTCACTTAATTAAGCAACTTATTTTAGTTTTTCCATCGCCAGCCTGAGATAGTTCTAAATCCACTGATATTTTAAAAGGGATTATATAAAACTTTATTTCACTTAACTTTGCTTTATCTCTCTAATTAGTGCCATCTCAAATTTATACTCAGGCCTCTCTGATAATGAGAAATATAAAACTGAAAGGGAACTGAAAAATTGCCTAACTCAGGACTTCCAAACTCAAACACCCTAGGAGCAAGGTAGAAAATATAAATGTGTGAAACAGCAAGTTAAAAAGGATAGAATATTCTGTGGAAACCTGAAGAACAGAATTCTCATAAAGCACTTCAAAATTTAATTAATGATATTCTTGTCCCCCAAAATCCATGTTTGCTAGCTAGATTATTCCCAAAATTAACTTTTGATTTAATATAATCTCTCATTATGAAGTGGAGAAAACAATAAGGGACAAAACCATCATAAGTTTAGTAAAATGACTGTAAAATGAGAACAATTCATTAAATGATTAAAAAAAAAAAAACAAGGCCAGCAAGACCTGGCTGTCAGGCCCCTTCTGACCTGTCTAGCCTCATGTCTGACCATGTCACCCTTAATCTCAGTTTGACCACCCTGGCCTCCTCCTAACCCCATACTTTGTTCTTGTCACCTGCCTTTGGGCCACTCTCTATGCAACTTGTCTTTGGTGATATCTTTTTTTTTTTTTTTAATTTTCTAAATTACAAGAGTTTAGGAAATGATGTGTGTTTAATAATCTAATTGGTCTTCCCTAGTAGGCACCCCACTCCAGTACTCTTGCTAGAGAATCCCGTGGACGGAGGGGCCTGGTAGGCTGCAGTTCATGGGATCTCTAAGAGTCGGAACACGACTCAGCAACTTCACTTTCACTTCCATGCATTGGAGAAAGAAATGGCAACCCACTCCAGTGTTCTTGCCTGGAGAATCCCAGGGACAGCGGAGCCTGGTGGGCTACAGACTACGGGGTCGCACAGAGTCGGACACAGAAGCCACTTAGCAGCAGCAGTAGATCTGTGGTAAAGAAACCACCTGCCCTGCAGGAGATGCAGGTTCGATCCCTAGGTCAGGGAGACCCTGTGGAGGAGAAAATGGAAACCCACTCCAGTATTCTTATCTGGGAAAATCCCATGGACAGAAGAGCTTGGTGAGCTACAGTCCATCGGCTCACAGAAGAGTCAGACATAACTTAGCAACTAAGCAACAGCAGTAATCTGATTGCACTGATAATATAATTCTTCACCTCATCCTCCATCTACACCCTTTGTGATGTTACTTTGCAGACCCTCATACTGAAGCAGCAGTATGTTTCCCTACTCCTTGAATCTGGATTGACATCAGAGACTTCTTTTGACCAAAGGGATATTTATTAATAGATGTGACTCAAACCCAGGCTTAAAAAAGTTCTCACGCATTTCTGCTCCATTTAGCCTCCTGCTGGTGCCATGAGAACATGCTCAGGCCAGCCTGCAAGAGCCAAGATCCATTTCAGTTTTCACAGAAGAAACCATCTTTGTTCAGTCCACAGCCAGATGACATGTGAACAAGTCTAGCCAATCTTAACAACTCTGCCTTGCAGAGGCAAAGTGGTCAGAGATGCACAAGCAAGCACAAATCAGCTCCCAGAGAGCAGACCAGAGCAGATGAATTGCATAGACTCACAAACTAAGTGATTTATTTATTGTTGCATGATGATGATGATGATGTTAGGTGCTCAGTCATGTCCAACTCTGCAACCTCAAGGACTGTGGCCCACCAGGCCCCTCTGTCCATGGCATTCTTGGCAAGAACACTGGAGTGAGCAGTCTTTCACTTCTCCAAGGGATCTTCCCAACCCAGGGATCAAACTGATCTCCTGCATTGCAGGCAGATTCTTTACCATCTGAGCCACGAGGGAAGCCCCTTATTGTTGCTTGCCACTTGTATTTTGTGGTTGTTAGTCAATGTAACAGTGTAAATAGATAATAGATGCACCCACATCATAATTTCTGAACACCCCATTTGTGATTGCTTTTAGTTGAGTCATGTGGACAGAGGGGCATTCAGAAAGGTCTGGGGCTGGTAAGATACAGGTGTCCCCCTATCTCAAACATGAGGGATCTTTTTCTTTGTTTTTTTAGCAGCAGAAAACTTTTCTCTTCCTGATCACTCTCCTTCAATCTTTTGTCTTTGTACACTAAGTCATTTCCATCCCTTTGTGTGTTTTCTTTGATCATTTCTGTTGCCATAACCTTGTTGATACAAAATGCCCAAGATACTGAGTGGAGAAAGGGACATAGGAATAGAAGGGAAGAATCTGGAAACAAACACATAGATCACTACTACAACAATAGTATTTTGACACACACCTAGATGTGGGAGTTGATGCCTTTATGTGGAATATATTAGATTATCTACTGACTGATGGCAGAGAAGAATTCTGCCTCTGCTAATATTTTAGAAGAAATAAAATTATGACACGTGGTCATTTGAGATCTAGTAAGATTCAGGGTGATTATCATTCAGGAGAGCCTCAGATAATGGTTGCTAGATTTAACAAAGAAAAAATAAGTTGCTAGTTAAATTTGAATTTCAGGTAAACAAGAAAATATTTAGTATAAGTATATCCCATGCAATATTTGAGACTTATGTTGTTTATTGCTGTGTATCTGAAAGTCAAACTAAATTTAGCATCCCTTGGACCTGGAGATTATCATGCTAAGTGAAGTAAGTCAGACAAAGACAAATACTGTATGATATCACTTATAAGTGGAATCTAAAAACAAATACAAAAGAACTTATTTATTAAACAGATTCACAGACTTAGAGAATGAACTTATGGTCACCAGTGGGGAAGGGATAGATTGGTGTAGGGGATGGATAGATTGGAATTTGAGATTTGACATATACACATTGTTATATTAAAAATAAAATACCTTCCCATGGAAAAAAAATGGTATTCTTTATTCTACCTGGCAACCTTATCCTGAATTTATCTGACAAAAATTAGTTTTTTGCTCTGCTCATCATAGTTGCAACCTGTTACTACCAGCAGTTGCTCATATTTATTATAGGAATATGTTTCTGTTTTATTTATCCTGCTGCCTTTGACTAGGATTTCTCATCATTTGGTTGGCAACAATCTGACCATATTCCTAGCCTGCTGTGGGTCTTGCATCTGTTTGACTTCTAATCCAATATAATTATCAATTAGAAGCCATCTCTGAACTCATTATACCTGCCATCTGAGCACCACAATTATTCACAATCTGAGCAAGAGTTCACCTGGCCATCTATTCTACACCTGCATCTCACCAGCCCCAGACCTATCTGAATGCCCCTCTGTCCACAAAACTCAACTAAAAGCAATCACAAATGGGGTGTTCAGAAATTATGAAGTGAGTGTATCTATTATTTACTGACAATGTTATGTTGAGTAACAACCACAAAATATCAGTGGCATGCACAATAAGGGGCTTCCCTGGTGGCTCATATGGTAAAGAATCTGCCTGCAGTGCAGGAGATCAGAGTTTGATCCCTGGGCTGGGAAGATCCCCTGGAGAAGTAAAAGGCTGCTCATTTTAGTATTCTTGCCTGGAGAATTCCAGGGACAGAGGAGCCTGGTGGGTTACAGTCCATGGAGTCATAAAGAGTTGGACATGACTGGGCAACTAAAATCATCAACATCATCATCATGCAACAATAAATAAATAATTTAATTCCTGAGTCTGTGGATTCCCAGATGGTGACTCTGGTAAAGAACCTGCCTGGCAATGCAGGAGATAGAAAAGATGCAGGTTCAACCTCTGGGTCAGGAAGATACACTGGAGTAGGAAATAGCAACCCACTCCACTATTCTTGCCTGGGGAGTTCCATGAACAGAGGAACCTGGTGGCTCCAGTCCATGAGGTCACAAAGATTCGAACATGACTGAGCATGCATGCACTGTACTGCACTGCACAGTTGAATGGATTACGGGAAAGTAAGAAATGAGTTGGGGGTCCAGCAATAAGGGGATAAGACCTGAGCAGACTTTACAGAAGAGCAAATTCAGAAGCTATAAATCATTGAGTCCCCATGCCACCAAGAAGCACACAGGGGATGACAGCACTTACAGGCTGCCTAAACTCTTGCTAAGAATGGAGTATCATCTGTACCAAAGTGTTTTGGGGGCTTTACTTTTATTGCCTTTATGGAGAACCTTCCTTGATATCATCACTCTTCATCAATCAGACATGCTATCAAGCTGTTTGTGCCTTGAAATCCTGTCTGGTCTGCAATCAACCTACTTCATGTGGACAGTTCCCTGAATTTGAGCTAGGTCTTCTGAACATGGCAGAGAGCTAGTGATTAGAAAGGAAATTCCACCAGCACCCGTTTTAGGAGGAACTAAACAGAATTTAACAAACTAGCTAGAGGTCACTCATCTGAAGCAAGAGCAGTGATAAAATATATCCCAGTTACTCAGGATGCTTCAGTTTTTCTAGGACCCAATTGATCCTGAAACTACAATTCAGTTTCTAAAAATATGAGTTGTAATGTCAGGCAGACCTGGATTCAAATCCTGGCTCTGACACTTACCATAGTTGTATGACTATGTGCTGTACTTGCGTTTAGTCACTCAGCCATGCCCAGCTCTTTACAACCCCATGGACCATAGCCGGCCAGGCGCCTCTGTCCATGAAATTCTCCAGGAAAGAATATGGGAGTGGGTTTCCATGCCCTCCTCCAGGGGATCTTCCCAAACCAGGGATCGAACCCAGGTCTCCCACAATGCAGGCAGATTCCTTACTGTCTGAGCCACCAGGGAAGTCCAAGAATACTGGAGTGGGTAGCCTATCCCTTCTCCAGGGGAACTTCCTGACCCAGGAATAGAACGGGGTTCTCCTGCATTGCAGGCGGATTCTTAACCAGCTGAGCTATGGGCAAGTTTATTCATCTCTTAAGTATTAATGACCTTAACTATTAAAAACACAATTCAGTGGATAATAACCTCACTAAATTGCTAAATGCTATATATAACACAGTTCACAGTTTCATCAATGCCTGGTATACTGAAAGTGTTCAACAAATAAGAGTTAAAAATAAAACCAAAACCAGAAAGAGAGAGAATTAAGATCCTAACACTGCGGCCAGAATCGCATCAACACAAACCTCATTCTTTTATACCAAAATATCACCTCATGTAGGTCAGTCTTCTCAAACAGTTATCCCCACAGTGTTTTCTTTCTCTAAAGGTCATTGAGCAGAGCCTGAGCTCAGCACTTATTGTACAACTTTAAGGAAGTCTCTTGTCTTGACAATGTCATTTTTTTTAATATTAATATTCAATAACCATTAAAGAAATGTTGATGACATGTCTTTTTTGTCTATGAGACATTTTTAAAAGGGACAATAGGCATAATACATGTTCACTTTCTCTGATCGTCCCACAGGCCTGTGGAAATAACAGGTCCACAGACAATAGGCCCTCGGTCCTACTAGACTTGGTAGTGCAGTGATAAAGAATCTACCTGCCAACACAAGAGATGCGGGTTTGATCCCCGGGTCAGAAATCTCTGGAGAAAGAAATGGCACCCACCCCAGTACTCTTGCTTGGAAAATTCTGTGGACAGAGGAGCCTGGCGGGCTACAGCCCATGGGGTCACAAAGAGTTGGACATGACACAATAACAGCACAGCGCCTGCTGGTCGAGAATGAGCCACGGTGGATAAAGCATCCGCCACCTTTGCCACCCCCTGCAAGGATCAGAAGTATGATAGGAGCGCTAGTACCAAACACTTTGCAATAAACGCCAAATAAGCAAGGATCAGACACCCCAAAGGCCAGTTCTCAACTCTTATGAGAAATACCAGGGAGTACTGTGGAATAAGCATTGTGTTAGAATTCAGACAAGCTAAACTATGCATCCAACTATGACCTAGACCAGGCCACCTGAACGTCTCTGAGCCTAGTCTCTTGATTTCCACCATGAATATAATATAATCCATCTCCTAGGATTGATGTGAAAAATTAAGATAGTTTATGTCTTAAGGTAATCTATGCCAAACATTTTGCAAAGTATCAATGACTATGCAAGACTCAATAAATGGTGGCTATTACTAATAGTTTCATCATCATAAATAAATAAACATATATAATAAACTAAGGAAAAATATAATCTGTATAAATGAAAATTTTCTCAGAGGAAGAAAATTAGAAGGCAAAAAAAGAAGTAGCTTGTTAATTGGAAAGCACAAATATAAGACCCCATATTGTAAGAGAGACATAAACAGAAATATTTGAATATATGTTAAGCTCTCTGCCTTCAAGTCATTCCTCAACCAGCCTTGTTAAGAAAAAAATCATTAATAAAGGTCTTTGCATTTATTTGGGGAAGCATTTAAATTCTATGAGTGTAAACATAATAGGAATTCTTAATATCCTTTTTTCTTTAACCTTCTCTATCCCTCCTTCTGGAGACATGTTTATGGATTTCAGTTTCATTCTCCAGCTAATGAAATCCTCTATTCTCTATTTTTGGCCTTTCTGAAATAAATTCCTCCTGGACCCTTGAGGGAAAAAAAAAATGCAAAACAGATTCCAAAAACATTTCAACTGTCAGTTACATACTGAGAAAGGGCAGATTAATCCCCACAGACCTCAGAGTTGACAAAGTCCTCATTTAATGTGTTTAGCTACAGTGCTAAGAGGAATTTGATAACAACACTCTGGGCGTCTCATCGTTGGTGCGGGACATAATTACCGCCCTAGGATATAGAAGGTAATCAGGTCCACGGGGTCTCCTCAGGGACAAGAAAGGGGCAAGCATGATTATCTTTCTATGATACTAACAGCTATTATGTCTCATTTCTTAAATTCACTTCAATGAAATGGTACTGTTTTGGTTTTCCTTAAGTGACTATTATTTTCCTAGTCTCTCTTTTGTTTTGCTTTCACTATGAAGAAAGTCAATTTGCTGTTCACAGATTTTACTGGGGAAAAGAAAATCGTAGCAAGGACAAGGAACAGAAGAAAGTATTCTAAACTGCTGGTGGGAGAACCAAGTATTAAAACCATTTTGGAAACACTTATAGATCATCTAGTAAAGTTATGATATGCATATTTCACTCCAATTTCTTATACCCTAAAAATTACAGGTATATATATTCTAAGAGACAAAAATAAGAATAAAGATAGTAGTTTTATTTATAATATTCCCATAGTGGGGGAGGGGCAGAGTGTCCATAAAGAATAGAATAGCTAAATTATGATTATATTCATAATTTGGAATGCTAGATTCAACCTAAAAGGAATACTGCAGACATATGCACAATGCAGATATATTCCTAAATATACAATTTTAAACAAGAGAAGCTGAACAGTAAAGAATATATACCATCTGATGGATGAGATGACAGGGATGGGAGGGAAGCTTAAGAGGGAGGGAATATATGTATACATATCCCCTGGAGAACAAAATGACTGCCTACTCCAGTATTCTTGCCTGGAGAATTCCATTGACAGAGGAGCCTGGCGGGCTCCATGGGGTTTCAAAAAGTGGGACACAACTGAATGACTAACACTATGCTAATAGCTGATTCATTTTGTTGTACAGCAGAAACTAACACAACATTTTAAAGGAATTATACTCCAATAAATAAATAACATATACCATCTGATTTCATTTACACAGTGTTCAAAAACATTCAAAAGTAAACAATAGTTGACCCTTCAACAACACAGGTTTGAACTGCAGGAATCTACTTATTCATGGATTTTCTTCAACAGTAAACATTATTTATGACATGATTTGTGGTTAGTTAGTTGGGCTGAATGTCCAGATACAGAACCATAGATACAGAGCAACCTTGCATAGGGAGGGTCAATTGTAAGTTATACTTTGATTTTTGACTGCTCAGAGGTCAATGCCCCTAAAGTCCCTTGGTGTTTCACAGTTAACTGTATAGTGTTGTTCTTGTGTTCTTGGGTTTTAAATCCTCAGAAGAGAAAGGATAAGATAACTATGGAAGTCAAAATAGTGATTACCATTTTGAGGAAGAGGAAGGAAGAGATCTGCTCTTGTCAAGGTTTGGAGGCACCACTGATGGATAATTTCTGGACTCAGTATTCAATATACTAATTTGATGGTCAGTATATAATCCATTAAGTTATATGGTTACATTGTATTCACTTATCTATATATGTTTTATATTTCACAATAGGACTTACAAAGAAATATTTTCTGCTTGTTTTTTTTCTGTTTGTTTGTTTTTATGCAATTTTACCGAAACAGAGGAAAAGATATTGACAATTACTGGGTTCTTACTGAGTCCTTTATATGCATAATCTCTTCCAATTTTATTAATAATAACCCAGTAAGGGAGTTATCACCTTTCCTTTTGGAGAGATAGAGAAACCAGTCAGAGACATCCAGGAATTTGCTCGAGGCCACATAACCAGTTTCCATAGACCCAGAGCATGTGTGCTAAGTTACTTCAGTCATGTCCAACTCTGTGAGACCCTGTGGACTGTAGCCTGCCAGGCTCATCTTCCCACCTGGGAAGTCCCAGTTCAGTAACAGAATTCAAATGTCTAGCCCAAAGTATATACTCTTTCTACTCCATCACATTGATTATATCCACACTCAGAATAGTTTTATGAATATAAACCTTGGATTTTCTAATTGGGAGTCTAACTAAACACATACTCATAGTCTGAGTATTGATGCACAAATATCTTCAAATATTTTAAATGAAATCTAAGAGACAGTTATTTAAAAATATACAGCACTAATTCTGCTCTGAAGCCAGACCATTCTCCTGAATAAATGTGTCATTTACTAGGCTAATTTATGTATTGTTCCTGTTTAGATGGTGAAAACAATTTTGTGAGTCATTGGCTCATACAAAGAGAGCTCAAGAAGGAAGAGCACAAAGCCCAAATCTCAGTAACAATTCCAAGATTCTTTTTTTAGTTATCGGTCACAGAAAAGGAAGAAACAAAAACAGAAGAAAAAATGCTGACCTAAAGCAAATTGAGCCACAGCTATTTTTCCAGCAAAGGTGAATTTATTCAGAATCAGCAGAGAATTGTAATTTGGGGTCTGTGATCATGAGGAGTGTGGCCAAGTACAAGTCCCCAGACAGCAAGGGAAGAACAAAGGTTTTATAGAGAAGAAAAGGAATTTGGAAAGGCTATTGTAAACAGAGTTCATGACTCTTCATTGGCTGAGTTTTTGTCAGGAAATGAGTCTTTCTTCTTCCTGTTGTTGGGTTCTGCTAACATCACAGGGCATGGGAGCACCCCTTTCTGGTCTCCAGACTATTTAACTGAGGTTTCTATCTATTGATTTTTTTTAACAAAAGGTAATAAAATCTTGTACCCTTCTAAGGGTAACAGAAGATGCAGAAGAAGACTTCATTTATTCTAAACATATTTATTGAGTGCTTACTGTCACAATATTTTCTAGGAACTATAGATACAATGATGAAAAGACACACAAGATGCTGGAGATTATGCTCTATGGAGAGAATGAAAATAAGCAAGTAAAAAAATAAAATAAAGTATCTTCAGAAAGTAACAGAGTTGCTCCAAGGAAATAAGAGGTAAGCAGATGGAGAGAAACTGGAATCAAAATGAAGATGGAGTCAGTAACTTAAGCCAAGGACTCTATCAAGAGGTGATATACAAGCCATGGAAATAGGACCAGAAGGCAGCCACACAACCATAAAAATCAGAGAAAGATATTTCAGGCAGAGGTAATTGCAAATGTAATTTTCTGAATTCAAATTGTACTTGGTGCTTTCAAAAACAAAGCAGCATAGTATGACTGAGGCATAATCATGTGAAGATGTATCAGTTAGGATTTGAGTCAGCATCAAATAACAAAAATTCTAAAGTAAGTGTAGCTGAAGTAGAAATCATTAATCTAGAATTAGAAAGGCAGCTTCAAAAAAATCATCAGAAGCCCAGGTTCTTTTTATACTATGGCTTCATCGTCTGCCTCATGATCTAAAATGGTTATGTGAGCTCCAGCCCTCATAACTGAATTCCAGCTATGGGCAGATGGAAAGGATATAAAAGAAACCTCTTCTTCTAAGGATGCTCCTGGAAGCCAACACAATACTTCATTAACATTCACTCATTGGCCAGAAGAAGAGTCAGATGGATAACCGAACTGCAAAGGAGGTTGGGAAGATTGCCTAACATGAAGCTCAAAAATTTGTTCCTTTTTCTTAACTCAAGAAGATAAAGGAAATATACAATTTTATGACAAACAAGTTCAGGAGGAGAAGGGGACAACAGAGGATGAAATGGTTGGATGGCATCACTGACTTAATGGACATGAGTTTGAGCAAGCTCTGGGAGATGATGGAGGATAGGGATGCTTCAGTCCATGGGGTCACAACAAGTTGGACACAAATGAGCAACTGAACAATGACAATAAATTTTGTAACAGTAGAAGAGGTAGGAATTGAGCGTGGAGAGGTGGATATGGGTAACTCATTGAGGGAGCTGTAGGCCATAGTAAATAGAATTTTACACTTGGAAGCAAAGACCACATAGTCCTAAGATAATGCCCTGCTTGAATAGAAGGGTTGCTAAAGAGAGCATCTCACCTATGTATTCTACATATAATGACTTCTTCAAGCTCATCTCAGGGACTGACAAGGCTTTTAGAATGAAGTCATCTGACTCTTTATATTTTTATCTCCACCTTTTTCAAATTAGTCACCATGTCCTGTCAATGATAGAAGGATAAAATTTTGAGTCCAACTCTGGTAACCTTCAATCACAGAAGAGAAAGGACAGAAATAACACTGCTTTGTGTCGGGAGTGTAAAAAGATGGGCTGAAGTTCTAGTCCCCGGTGCCTGTGACAGTGACTTTACTTGGAAATAAAATATGAAAGATGCAATGAAGTTAAGATGAGACCATACTGGATTAGAGTGGGCTCCAAACCCAACGACCGCCGTAAGAAAGCCAGACAGAAGACACAGAGACACGGGGACACACAGAAGGACTACCACGAGCTGACAGAGACAGAGGCCAGAGAGATACAGCAGCCAAGAGTTGATAATTGCCAACAAAAGCAGGGGAGAGACAAGGAAAGATTCTCCTTCAGGGCCTCCAGAAGTAACCGACCTTGCTGACACCCTTAAGTCAGACTTAGAGCCTCCAGACCTGTGAGAAAATACATTTCTGTTGTTTAGGTCACTTGCCCAGTCTGTGGTACTTTGTTGTGACAATCCTAGGAAACTAATACAGATTTTGGTCCCTTGAAGTGGATGACCCTATAGCAAACATCTCAAAATGTGGATGTGGCTTTGGAACCGGATAGTGATTGTAAGCTGGAAGAGGTTTGAAATAAACGTAAAAACAAAGAAACAAAACTAACTAAATTCCCCTGAAGAAACTGTTGATAGGTATATGCTAATATGTTTAAATGCAAATATGCAAAATGTTTAAATACATTAAAGGTACTACTGGTGAGACCTCAGATGGTGCTGAATTATGTTCTTGTGTTTTGTGGATGGTAGAACTAGTGAGTGATCACCTTGGACATTTGTGGGCATGCTAAGTCGTGTCAGTCTCTTTGTGACCCTATGGTCCGTAGCCCACGAGGCTCCTCTGTCCATGGGATTCTCCAGGCAAGAACACTGGAGTGGGTTGCTGTGCTGTCCTCCAGGGGATCTTCTTGGCCCAGGGATCGAAACCTGTGCCTCTTGTCTCCAGCATTGGCCAGCAGGTTCTTTACTACTAGCACCGCCTAGGAAGCAGAGGAGATTTCTAAGCAAACTATCGAAGGTGTAGCTGGGTTTCTCTTTGCTGCTTATAGCAGAATATGAGAGGAGAAAGATAAATGGAAGAAAACATTTTTCTGCAAAAAGAAAACAAAACTCGAAGCTGTAGAATATTATCAACTTAGTCATATTGCAAAAAAAAAAAATGAGGAAGTGTGCTCTGGAGACAACACCAGGGGTGTGGCTGAACATCCATTAGATAAAAAGGTTAGTAAGAGTGTGACTCATAGATGAATCCAGTCTATTATCTCAGCAGAAACTCTGCCCAGCTTGTTTTGAAGGGGACAGAGAGTGGACAAAATGATGGCAAGCTGTCATATTTCTGAGATTCTATAGGACAGGACACAGAGCTATTGGCTGTCAACACGTACTATCCTTCAGGAAAAGGGAACACTGACCCCAAAGGTGATTCAGAGATCAACAGGTACTTGGGACAAAATCATCTTTTCCTCGGTTTGAGGGTTAGGGGTAGGGACAGAGGAGATACCACCTCAGTTTCAGCAGGTTAGGCTGCCACCATTCAGGGCCTCAGGAGAAAGGCCACCATCCTGGGATGCAGGGTAACACTGCTACACCCAGCGGGCCCAAAAAGCAGAGCATTGAGCCAAAGACGATATTCTCAAACCTTAAATATAAGGAAGCAAAAAGTGAAAGTCACTCAGTCATGTCTGACTCTTTGCAACCGCATGGATGATACAGACCATGGAATTCTCCAGGCCAGAATACTGGAGTGAGTAGCCTTTCCCTTCTCCCAGGGGATCTTCTCAAACCAGGGATCGAACACAGGTCTCCCACGTTGCAGGTGGATTCTTTACCAGCTGAGCCACAAGGGAAACCCAAGAATACTAGAGTGGGTAGACTATCCCTTCTCCAGCAGCCCAACCCAGGAAATGAACCAGGGTCTCCTGCTTTGTAGGCAGATTCTTTACCAACTGCTCAGTGGTAAATATCAGGGGTAAATATAATGAGATTTTCCCTCTTCTGTTTTGGGCCTGTTTTAACCCTATGACTTCTTTCATCTTTCCAATTTCCCCCACTTAAAATTGAAATGTCTATCTCATACCTTTCCCTGAAATTCTATTTTGGAAGCAAATAACCTGTCTGGGTTCAAAGGAAGAGAGAAATTTTGCCTCAGGATACCTACCTTAAATCTCACCTGTATCTGATTTAGATGATACACAGATGACATTGTAGACCTAGAGTTGCTGGTGGAATGGATTAAGATTTGGGGGGGTAGGGGCTGCGATGGGGATGAATGTGTTTTGCATGTGAGAACAATGAACTTTGAAGGTCCAGAGGATGGAGTGTTATGGGCTAATGTATGCCCACCCAAAACTCATATGCTGAAGCCCTACTCCTCAGTACTTCAGAATATGATTGCATCTAGCAACATATACAGAGGGCCATCAGGAGTTCCCACATAGAAAAAAGGCCATATGAAAACACAGAGAGAAGGCAGCCTTCTGAAATCATGGAGAGAGGCCTCAGAAGAAATGAAACCTGCTGACACCTTGATCTTGGACTTCTAGCCTCCAAAGCTGTGAGAAAACAAATTTCTGTTGCTGAAGCCACCCAGCCTGTAGTATTTTTGTCATGGCAGTAAACTAATGTTGTGTCAAACTAATGTCATGGTCTAGCAAACTCATAGAAGAGTTGCTTGAAATTTAGGCTGAGAATCAGAGTCTATATCCTACTTTATTATAAGATCTTCCAGTTATCTTTTTGCTCTAAAGAAGAGGCCTGGCAATTCAGAAGAAGGATCTGTGTGCATAAGTTTGGGGTCTTAGCGGGTTTTAAGTGGATCATTTTCAGCATCACAAAAAGAAATCTTCCATCACAATAGTTTCTGGTGAGGATCTGCTCAGCAGTGGCTTTGAAGGGAAATCATACAGTAAATTCAACTGACTTCTCCATTCAAATTGCTCTAGGTTTGAAAAACATCAGCGCTGTAAATTGTGGATGAAACAGGAATCCAGAGCAGCTGAAACAAATAGAGGGCAGACATGCAGGTCCTCCCCAGGCCCCACAGAAGCTGGTTTATTGCCCTCACATTTAACATCTTGATGGAAACGTTAACACTCCATTCAAGTCGTTTAACCTCCATCATAAAGATCACTGGGAAAACTTAACCAACTACCGAGAGTTTTCCAGAAATGGTCCTCCAAAATGAGGCTAATTCATTTCGGTTTCAAATGTTGTGAAATGTCCAGCCTTGTTCTCATGTTAAAACAACAGTAACACTCACCCTATATTCAGTTACAACCATGATTGGAATCATGCCCCCTAGGTACATACCAGATAGATAGTATCTCCCGTGCATGCTTGCCCATGCTCCCCATTTGGCTCAGTGGTAAAAGAATTCACCTGCCAATGCTGGAGACGCAGAAGACTTGGGCTCCATCCTGGTTTGAGAAGATCCCTTAGAGTAGCAAATGGCAACCCTCTCCAGTATGCTTGCCTGGAAAATCTCGTGGACAGAGGAGACTGGTAGGCTCTAGTCCAGGGGGTTGCAAAGAGTCAGACATGACTGAGCATGCAAGCACACATAACAACCTGTCTTTATTTTCTTGTCCCCCACTACTATCCACTGGAGAAGGCAATGGCACCCCACTCCAGTACTCTTGCCTGGGAAATCCCATGGATGGAGGAGCCTGGTAGGCTGCAGTCCATGGGGTCACTAGGAGTTGGACACGACTGAGTGACTTCCCTTTCACTTTTCACTTTCATGCATTGGAGAAGGAAATGGCAACCCACTCCAGTGTTCTTGCCTGGAGAATCCCAGGGATGGGGGAGCCTGGTGGGCTGCCATCTATGAGGTCGCACAGATTCGGACACGACTGAAGTGACTTAGCAGCAGCAGCTACCATCCATAATACAATAAGTTCCCTACACACAAATGAGTTCAAAAGTCACCCTAGGTACCCAACCAACACAGTCAGCTATATAGTACTGTACTGTAATAGGTCTATAATATTTTTCACACAAAGAATACATAAAAAATAAACACAAAAAATAAACATTTTAATCATACAGTATGGTACCTTGAGAAGTATAGTAGTACAGTACAACAGGACTTGCCTGGTCGCTCAGATGGTAAAGTGTCTGCCTACAGCGCGGGAGAATCGGGTTCAATCCCTGGGTTGGGAAGATCTCCTGGAGATGAATATCTTGAAGATCCTGAAGATCTTGGCTGGACATGAGCAACATGAAATGAGAGAAACTAAAATAAATTCCATCTCTTTTCTCCATTTTTTAAAAAAAATTATTGGGGTATAGTTGCTTTACTATATTGTGTTAGTTTCTGCTGTACAACAACGTGTTTCAGCTATATGTATACATATATCTGGGGTTCAGTCCCTGAGTTGGGACGATCCACTGGAGAAGGGAATAGCAACCCACTCCAGTATTCTTGCCTGGAGAATTCTGTAGAATTCCTGACAGGCTACAGTCCATGGGATTGCAAAGAGTTGGACATAACTGAGCAACTAACACTTTTCATACATATATCCCCACCCTCTTGAGCCTCCCCACCACCACCCCTCCATCTCACGCTCTAGGTCATCACAGAACAAAAAGCTGAGCTCCCTGTACTATACAGCAGGTTCCCACTAGCTAGCTATTTTACACATGGTTGTGTATTTATGTTAATCCCAATCTCCCAATTTGTTCCACTCCTCCCTTCCCCCTACCGTGTCCACAAAACCATTCTCTATGTCTGCGTTTCTATTCCTGCCCTGCAAGAAGATGTGGTACAAATATACAATAGAATATTACTCAGCCATAAAAAGAAACAAAACTGGATCATTTACAGAGATGTGGATGAACACAGAGTCTGTCATACAAAGTGAAGTAAATCAGAAAGAGTAAAATGAGCGTTGCATATTAATACATATGTGGAATCTAGAAAAATAGTACAGATGAACCTATTTGAATTCCATCTCTAACTGGTAGTTGTGACATCTTCCCTGCACCAAACTATTTCCCCCTGTTCACTGTCTCTGTTTCTAAAAATACACAAATTGCTCTTCCTCCTTTGCTTTCTTTATCTTCTGTTAACTCTCTCCTTGTAGTTTTCTGGATCCTGTATAAAAATCTCATGCAATTGCCCTTTTCACATACTATTCAGCTGGGGATCATATTGTTTAATACTGCTAGGCTATGTCTTAAGGTAAAATCTTCTTAGGCTATAGCAGTTACATAACATTGATCATAGCAAGGAAACATCATGTCCCCAGCAGTGATGGCCAAGAAGCTGCACAGCAAAGGAAAATCTTATTCAAAACCCAGAAAGCAATAGATTCATAAGAAGGCTAGCGATTTCAATTAAAAGTTCTTTAGAAGACCTACAACTGCCTTTATTCTTAGATTTTCCACAGCTCTGAAAACTTGGCTTAAGCCACAGCCCTGGTCAGCCTCAGAACACAAGGACTTGACAGCTCGCTAGTCCGTTACAGCTTCATCTCAGACCAATGAGGTGATCTTGAAAGAAACCCACTTTCCAGTGCTCCACTTTCCTTGCATACAAAATGGGAATGCTATCAAGTTTTCATACTTGACTCAAAGCATGAGGGCAAAGCCTTCTGAGGAAATAAGATGTTAAGTAACAGAACAGAATATGTAATTCAATCAATCATACCCCAGTATTGGCTGTGCCCATTTATTATTACTTTTCAATTTCTAAAGTGATGGCAAAATTGAATTTCTACTAATTTTTCAAGAACTTGAACCTGATTCTTATAATCCTGGGCTTTATGTCACTGATATATCGTAGATATAATTTTTGTGTGCTCCAAGAGGCTTACTGCTCACAGGGCATTGCTGTAAGTTGTGGATAATTTATTTTCTCCTGCTATTACATTGTGTAAATTACCATGTTGGCAATATTTTAGCCTTTCACACTTTGAATCAGTGCCCAGAATAATTCTAACAAGATTTTGAGTCTCTGGAAGCAACCTCAAGGAAGAAAGCCCTTCAAAACGCCTGCATAGGCATTTAAACTTCAGCTGTGAGAACTGTCTCCTCCAGGTCAATATAAGGTGCATCTGAAGAGCAAGTGACACTTCTCTCATCTCGCTGTTGATTTCTACATCCTCCTCTGCTGCCAGAAACAACTGCAGCTTCTTGCCAGCAGAGCACATGCTTCTTACCTCTCCACCTCAGGATGCAAGTTCTAGAGCTGGAACCAAATTTGAAGCCCGCCAGAAACCTCATAGAGGAATTTGATTTCAGAGGTTCAACCATATAACCAAATCCGTGGTTTCCTTTTATCGCCAGAAGATATTTTGATTTTCAGTCAGGAAATCTCTTACTTCTTAGTATCTAAGAAATAATCAGGAAAAGAAAAAAAAAAAACAGGCATTAGGCTGCCAATTGAGGACAGACAGGTGCTGGAGAAACGGACACAGTGTCAAATGGTCATGGTAGACTCAGTAAGAACATGGCCTTCACACAGCTTCTGCCTTTTTTTTTTTTTGGAGTATGATTGCTTTACTGGGACTTCCCAGGTAGCTCAGTGGTAAAGAATCTGCCTGCAGTGCAGAAGATGGAGAAGATGTGGGTTTGATCCCTGGTTGGGATGATACCCTGGAGAAGGACATGGCAACCTACTCCAAAATTCTTGCCTGGAGAATCTCACGGATAGAAGAGCCTGGAGAACTGTAGTCCATCAGGTCATAAAGAGTTGGCCACGACTGAAGCGGCTGAGCAGATCATTGCTTTACAGTGTTGTGTTAGTTTCTGCTGTACAACAAAGTGAATCAGCTACAGGTACACATATATCTCCTCCCTCTTGGCCCTCTACCACACTCCCCATTCCATCCCTCTAGGTCATCACAAAGCACTGAGCTTTGATACTGAATATAGCCTTATATATTCCCTTATATAACAATATAACAATAGGGAACAAGGAAACAAAAAGCTTCCTTTTCTTTTTTTTTTTTTAACCTCTCCCAATCCCATCTCTACCCCAGTTTAATAAGGGAAAGTTTCTAAAACTTACTAGAACCCCAGAGAATCAACGCTGCCTCTTTCAAAATCTCCAAGTCCAGATGCAGGGCAGAGAAAAAAGTACTCCCTTTTTAGACTTCCAGAATGCTTCCACCCTGACTACCTGAATGTCTTGGGAAGGTATTCTTTCTTAATATTCTTGACAATAATGATGTAGGATGTCTTTAGTGCTAATTCCATAATGATGTTATAAGAATTCGAAGAGGAAATGCCTGTGTTCCTTGCCCAGTATATGACACAAGAAAAGTCCTCAACTGTCATCATCCATAATAAGGCACCATTATCACTGACATAACACTGATAATAAGGATCATTAACAATATAAGCAAATAGACTATATCTCAATATAAGTGACGGTTTTTTCCTTAAGAATCGCCTGCTTCAAGTCAGGATTGATTATGGGCACTAGGGAAGGACAAGCCCAGCTATAGAAAAATTAACAGATTCATTTCCCTTCATATGCTCCTCAAAAATGCATATTAACTTTTATTTATTTAGCTAAGCTTTCCTTTTATCTATTCATGCTCCTATCTAAAACTGGAAAAGTAACTTGAGAAAAGGAGAAAGCCCTTAGAACTATTTTAAATTTCTTCCAGTTTTCTAATGAACTTAATAAGTTCCCCAGATACATCTTACAAAGTAAAGAAGCCTTCAAAAATATTAATTTTGCTTTCTCCAGTGGCACAGAGCATTCTAGGTGACTGGTAAGATACATCATCATCAGTTTTACAAGTGTTTAGTTAACAGTGAAGGGAAAAATAACAAGAGAAACACTTTCTTTTTCGTGCCTTCTAATGTATTTGGATGGAGCTCCATTGACAGATTTTTCACTAAATCAGTTTCTCCTGAGTTTTCCCCTCAAATTCCACTTCCACATGTTCCTCCTCTAAACTGCCTGGCAGGTCAAGTGGTTTCTGACAGTCAGGAACTTGCCAAGATTTTTGATCAAAATAACAATTCACTAAATTGAGATCACTGTCTTTCGTTTTTCTATCTTGACTCATTTAGTGATAGCTACTGTGAGAAGAGCTCTGTTGTGGGCACCGGGATTATAGGAAACAAGTGAAAGCTTGAGTTTTGCCATCAAAGTCATAAATCTCCTCTGAACAGCGAAAGAAACATCAGACTCTAGGACAGAAGAAATAGAAAACCTGAATCACAGATCTGTAGTCAAGAACAGTTTCTAAGAAGGTGTGTACTTTGATGGTGATCAAGTTCGTGTGACCACTCTTAATATTCAGTTGGCTTTCTACAGACCAGATTTCAAAAATTCCTTATCCCTTGTTGGTTATCCATTTTAAATACAGCGGTGTGTACAAGTTGATCCCAAGTTGATTCCTTTCCCCTGGCCTTTCCCCCTGGCAACCATAAGTTTATTCTCTAAGTCTGCGAGTCTGTTTCTGTTTTGTAAATAAGTTCATTTGTATCATTTGTCTTTGGTGTTCCCATATAAGGGATATCCTATGATATTTCTCCCTCTCTGTCTGACTTACTTCACACAGTATGACAGTCTCCCACTGTATAACACAGGGAACTCTGCTCAGTGTTATGAGGCAGCCTGGATGAGAGGGCGAGTTTAGGGGAGAATGGATACATATATATGTGTCCTGTCTACCTGAAACTGTAACATTGTTAACTGACTATACTCCAATGCAAAATAAAAAGTTTAAAAACAAACAAACAAAATTCCTTATCCCAAACTTATAACAGGTAGGAATGGCTTTTTATTCCCCAGCCATCCAGGCAGAGCACAGTCTTATTTATTAGGGCAGCGCTTCTCTAGTTGCAGTCCATGGAACCAATGCAAGAGGCATCACAGCTGCTGGATTAAAACCCAGATTCTTGGGCCCCACTTCTAAACCATCTCAGTCAGAATCAATGTAATAGTTCCTAAAAATCTGAATTTTTAATAAACTATCTGTGTTAACCAGAGGAAAGCAAGTATCTGTAATAACTGACATTATGACCCAGGGATATCAAATCTACAGATATTCATTACCAAGGGAATATTGGGGGATTCCAAGAAAAAGACATCATGTCCATATTCCCTCAAGCAACTTAAATGCAATCTGTTAAAAATGACTACAAAAAAAAAAAAAAAACTACTTAGCCCTGAAACTAGTGAAAATAAAGTCAGGGTCTTCTTCATTAAGGAAGTTACCAGTCGCCTGGTCAAGAGTTGTGTCATTGGTTCTGCTGAAACTGTTTCCTTCTTTGCTTTTAGAATGAAACTGAAGAGTTATGACTCTGGCTCCAAAGACAAATTCTGTAGGCTTCCCTAGAGGCTCAGACGGTAAAGAATCTGCCTGCAATGCAAGAGACCCAGGTTTGGTCCCTGGGTCGGGAAGATCCCCTGGAGAAGGGGATGACAATCTACTCCAGTATTCCTGCCTGGAGAATTTCATGGACAGAGGAGGCTAGTGGGCTACAGTTGATGAGGTTGCAAAGAGTCAGATATGACTGAGCTGCTAACACAACAACAACTGTAGACAGGGCAAATCTGAAAACTGAGGCTATTTTCCCCTTAAAAATGTCTAGGGTTTCATGTTTCTCACATCTACAAGAGGAAGAATAATGGTTAGGCTCCTATGGAATATTAAAGCTTCTTATCAAGGAGATGCAGCTATCTGGAGAGCACAGAAGTCAAGCCTTCTGTCTACGTCACCCTGCAAGCTTGCCTCATGTCTCCAGGATCTAGAGCAGAGGTCAGTCTACAGCTTCAGGTATGTAGATCTGAGCATAGAATCTAGTTGAAGTGAGGTATGGATAGAACAAGACTATCAAAATGGATTCTGTTGTCTCCTAGCAGACACTCTTCGTTGTTGCTATTCAGTTGCTAAGTCATGTCCAACTCTTTGCAACCCCATGGACTGCAGCATGCCAGGTTTCCTTGTCCTTCGCTATCACTCAGAGTTTGCTCAAACTCATGTCCATTGAGTCAGTGATGGCATCTCATTCTCTGCTGCCCCCTTCTCCTTTTGCCTTCAATCTTTCCCAGAATCAGGGTCTTTTCCAATGAGTCAGCTCTTCGCATCAGCCTTAGTCTGTTCAGTGAATATTAAGGGTTAGAGCAGATACTAAATTCAATTTTTAAGCTGTTCTCTATTAATGAACTACATAGGCATCATCTCTTAGAGCTTATCTTCTAAAAAAATACTCTAATATTTAAGTTGTGACTGATTAATTTCAATTATGATTTCTTAGAGCAGGAGAGAAATCAAGCCAGCCCTCCATATCCATGTGTTCCCCATCTATGGATTCAACCAACCACAAATCAAAAATACTTATGAAAAAACTTTAAGAATTTCCAAAATTCAAACCTTGAATTGCATTATGTTTACACTGATACATACATAATTTATGTTACCTTAGATATTATAAGTAAACTAGAGATGATTTAAAGTATATGGGAAAATGTGTGTAGGTTATAAGCAAATACATAATTTACATAAGGGACTTGAGCATCCACGGATTTTGATATCTGCAGGGGGTCCTAGAACCAAACCCCTACAGATATCAAGGGAGGACTGTATAGGAAATTGTTCATAGCTTCAAATATAGGTTTTAAGCCAGACACAAGCTAGTCTCAGCTCATTACTTCATACACATTGGATGGTACAGAAAATTGGATTTGATACATTTTTATTTGGATTGATGGATTGATTACAGGGACAAGAACTGCAAAATCCATTTAGACTCCAGAAATTATGGAGAATCCTTGTCCCCAGATCATCCACTAAGAGCGCTCCAGACTGGTGTTTTCCCAAATCACTGATCACTGAGCTCAGAGAGAGAAAAAAACTGAGTTCCTTCTTTCTGGAAGTTGCTGTGGATAATATTTCTGACTCATGCGTTCTTAGAGGTGGTATCAGTAAATGTTTAGGTATGTATCTGATTCAGCTTTCTGTAACCAACACAGCAGTTAATGCAGGTCTGTACTCTCTGCATGAGTTTTCAAATCTGTAGATCATAACATAAAAACTAAGCCAGGATCCCAGAGAGCAGGGAGGGCAGCAGGGGCAGTGTGATATGCTGAGCACTGTCTGTCCCTGTCAGAGCAGTTTCTCACTGAGCCAAGCTCCTGTCATCATGTGTCACTATCTGTAGGAGACAAGGTGACAAATCTATAAAAAGGAGATGTGTTAAACCATGCCAGCAAAAATGTAAAACACAAAGAAGAAACTTTCCAAATAAATAGATCTTCAGCCTAAGTAAAAAGTGAATAATAAAACTGATTCTGGGAGTGATACTGACAGGAATAAAGAGAAAATGTGAAAGGGCTAGACCCTGCTGCATGTGTGCTCAGTCACTCAGTTGTATGTCTGACTCTTTGTGACCCCATGGACTGTAAGCCCTCCAGGCTTCTCTGTCCATGGAATTTTCCCAGCAAGAATACTGGAGTGGGTTGCCATTTCCTCTTCCAAGGGATCTTCCTGACCCAGGGATCAAACTCATATTTTCTGCATTGGCTGGTGGATTCTTTACCACTGAGTCACCTGGGAAACCCAGAACCTGCTGGGAAGCCCCTTTTGCAGATTAAATGAGAGGCTCAGAGTCTTTCCTCCCTACCTCTGAACCATGGTTTCCATGACATCCACTGCACCCAGGAGCATAAATCCTACCCAGAAGGATGTATCTGAAGCCACTGCTAGAATTGCATCTTCCAGTGATCTTGAATAATAAACAGAAAACACCGTGACGTGGGAAGAGTCAGACTCATAAGGGTGCCCACAGCTCTTGACACAATTCAAATCTTGAAATTATGTGAAGGTCAAATTCATACAAGCACTTTTTTTTCAGTCAGACTGAGACTGCAATTGTCTTCCATTCCTCTACATTTTAAGAGAATTACTGTTACATAGTTTAATATCTCAAATAGTTTTTACATTAGGATGCAGACACCCAGAAATTAATGAAAGAATCTGGGAAGCCAAAATACTCTAAAGCAAGGAGTCAAAGTCTGGTCTATGGACTCCTAGGAGTTCCCAAGATCCTTCTGGGATGAATTCATGACATTAAAACTATTGTAATAATAATACTAAGAAGTTATTTGTCTTTTCATTGTTTTGACTGTGCATTGAGGGTAAAAAAAAACAAAACAAGAGTGGGTAAAATTGCTGCAGACCTTCTAAGGATGAAGTCAGAAGTGGTACCAAACTGTACTAGTAGTAATGGTATTCCTTCCCACTATACATAAATATGGGCTTCCCTCAGTGGTAAAGAATTCATTTGCAAAGCAGGAAATCACCTGCAATGCAGGAGACACATCTTCAATTCCTGGGTCAGGAAGATTCCCCTGGAGAAAGAAATGGCAACCCACTCCAGTATTTTTATCTGGGAATTCCCATGGGCAGAGGGAGCCTGGTAGGCTATAGTCTATGGTGTCACAAAAGTTGGACACAACTTAGTGACTAAACCACCAGCACCATATATAAACATATTTATACTAATATATATATTAGCTTCACTTAAGAATGTTCTTCATCAAGAAGTAACAATCAATTTCCTTAAATTCTGACTCTTGATCTTTTGAATAAGTATTTTTTGATATTTTGTATAATGAAATGAGAAGTTCACATAAAACACTTGGACTTCTTACCAAAGTATAATGGTTTATCTCAAAAAAAAAAAAAAAGCCCTAGAATGATTAAACTGTGGGCTGTTCCAGTTGATTATTGCATGTAAAACTATTTCTCCTTGAAAGAACAATTGACAAACCAGTACGGTTATTCATATTTAGGCATTTGGCAATGAAAATGAATGGAGTTAAGACTTTCACATCAGGAAAAACAACTTCTGATGAAGAAATTTTCAAGCAAATATTAGAATTTTGGAAAATGTACATCCACACTGTGAGCTTGACATCCTCCCAATACTTAAAGAATTTTCTGATAAGATCAGAGGTAGTATTAACAAATATGTTTTTGGACATCATGAAATGAAATGTGTCAGTGTTTGTAAGAAATGATACTATGAAGTAATGTATGGGTACATGATCCACCTGTAGTGCAAGACAGACCAGTGAATCATGATATAACAGAGAATGAAAAAGTCTAATTTTAGCATTTTGAATTCTACATTTCAATTAGCCTACAAAAAATTACCACTTGTGGAGTTTCAGTGCCATATGAAAGAAGAATACCTATAATTATCTGAAAGAACATAAAATATTCCTCCTTTTCAAATATACACATGGATGAGACCAAATTTTCTTTATATTCTTTATCCAAATAACAGATTTCAAAGGGTTGAGTGTAGAAGCAGATATGCAAATCCAATTGTCTTCTATTAAGCTAGTCATTAAACAAATTTGAAATATGCAAAATATGTCATTCTTCTCACTAGTTTTTGTTTTTAACAATATAGTTAACTCTTCCTAAAAATGTTATAATAATATATAATTTGGTATTGTTTAGTCACTAAGTCATATCTGACTCTTTTGTGGCCCCATGGACTGTAGCCTCTCAGGCTCTGTCCACGGGATTTCCCAGGCAAGAATACTGGAGTGGGTTGCCATTTTCTTCTCCAACTAATACGTAATAGGCATGTTATTTTTAAATAGAGTAATAAATGCTTTAGAATTCCTTTTAACTTTAACTTCTAACATAGTAAATGTCCATAAGTATAATCACATTTTTTTTAAAAATCTCTTTGTAGTCCTCAATAATATTTAAGAGTTTAAGGAGGTCTTAAAACCAGTGCAGTTTTAAGACCTGCACTAAGGACTAAGTCAAAGGAGAATCAGTGAGTCTATTCTCTATTCTAAGAAAATCAGGAAGAGAAGAGGAGAGTTACCAGCATAGCCAATAACAAAGAACCAATTTTGGTTTATGTCCTCTAATTGGATAAATTGTGAAAGAGCTATACCATTTTTTAGTGGCCCAAAGGGTAACAAACGCTCAGAGGTCTAGTCATTTCAAGGAGAGGGTGGGTGGGAGTGTTCTGCAGCACTGAGAGGCTAGAGCTCCTTCCACTTAGACTCTAAAATCAGTCACCTTTCATAGGAGCCAAGGAAGAAGACAGTGATTTCTGGGGAAAGAAGTAGTCATCCAAACCAGGATGACAAAGGCAGGAAACACAGGTAGGCAAACTAGAGAGAAAAGAGAGCTGTGCCAAAGAATAAGAAAAGGGAAAGGAAGGCAAAAGAGTAGCATTTGGAGGGTACCTCTTCAGGGTAGAATACATGCTCCACCCTTCATGTGCATCATCTTATTTAATCTAAAGGGCAAGACCAAAAGACAGGTATTGTTATTACAGATGTAGCACCAAACATCCTTCTTTTTGAGACATCTTCTTCATAAACTCTTCCCAGATTCTCTGAAAACACAGGAAGACACTGTGCTCCCTAAACTCCTCTGAACTCCTAGCACAGGGCTGGGGATTCAATGGAATCATGCTTGTATTCCCATGCTTACTTGTGTTTGTTTTCACAAATGCATAGCTGCTTATGAAAAGGTGTTTATATTTTTCCTTTGATAGGATATATGTTTCCAGATATATGTCAGGCAGCATTATTACACTTTCAAATTGTAGATCTCTTTGTGGAGGATAAACACAGAGAATGCTAAATTTGCCCAAGCCATAGGGAGTAAAACAACAGAATGTACAAAATGCAGAACACAATGAGTTATGTCACAAGGGACTAGCATAAATATGAACACCACTTATAAAGGATCATCTCTGCAGCATAAAGACTCTCAGCAGCCACTTTTGGAAAGTGATGGTTTGGTGCAAATGCGAAGCATTTCTGAGTGTCTTGTATCAAGGACTTAGAGCTGCTGCATGTACACACCAGTGCCTTACAGTCATTTAATATAAACATAGATTATCTTTCCTGTCTGAATGTTCTAGAAGCCCACCACACCCACACATGCATCTAAGATTTTTTCCAGTGGTAGGAACATGGATACCCTGGAGCTACCCGTGTTCTCCATCTCTATGCTACTGAGAGGGTTACCTGTGTTCAATGGCATGCCCTAGGGCTACGGAACAAAGTTTTCCTAAGTGGTCAAGGCAGAGATCAAACCTGCATTTGAGTTCTACCTTTGTAGTGAAACTGACATAACTAAAATAAGCAACCAATATAATCAAAGAATTCTATGAAAAGTATGTTAGTGTATTAAAATCCAACATCTTTATTAAATAGCTACTCACAGCAGAGGCCTTCATGCTGTCAAGTAATTAAACAGGGACTAACATTAGAGGTGATTTTCAGCTAATGTCAGAGGCATTCCTCTCATTAAAGTCTGCCTAATCACTACATCATGATTGCCAAAAAAAAGTGATATTCAAAATTGCTGAAGGCATAAAAAATTTATTTTCATCTTGCCTAATTATCTGAGGTGTGGATATGTCTAATTTCAGGATTAGGGAGAACATAATCTCCATGATGATTCTATGCAACAAATTTATTTTGAGAACTGTGAAGGAAGTTCCCCAAATCTAGGGAAAAGGTGTTTAACATCTGTATTCAAAATGTTGGGAGTTTACTTATGCAAAATTTGCACCTAAGTCCTGAGTACATCTTGCTGCTTTATCACTACCAAGATTATTAGTTTTTTAATCTTTCATTTCCTTTCAGATCCCTCAGTTTTCTTGGTTAAAGAAATGGCTTCTGCATGTAAATTTAAGCTCAATTTCACTACACATAGCAAGCAGAATACATATTTCAGAAGCTTATACATTTCTCCAAATAGCAAACAAGTTCAGCGAACTTGGCTTGCTATTTAGTTCTGCATAATCTTTGTGATGTTAAAAAAAAACACTGGGTTTCCCTGGTGGTTCAATGGTTAAAAAAAAAAAAAATCTGCCTGTCAGTGCAGAAGACCTGGGTTCGATCCTTGGGTCAGAACGATCCCCTGGAGGAGGAAATGGTAGCCTACTCCAGTATTCTTGCCTGAGAAATCTCATGGACAGAGGAGCCTGGCGGACTACTATCCCTGGGGATGCAGAAGAGTCAGACATGACTGAAGCACTAAACAACAGGAGGTAAGTAAGTCCTATTACAAAGTACAAAGTGTACACTCTTCTAGTAATTTATCCATGAGCTGTATTGATTGAATCACAAGCATCTAACCGTCAATCATTCAGCAAGAACTTTTAACAAATCACTTACATAAATGTACCATGATCTTAGGCTTTACAGGGCAGCCAACTGCCCCTTGTCTTCAAGCTATCAGGATATTTTGGCTCACTAAGTCAGAGAGGTTTTTAATGTGTTTGGGGAGTGTTTTTATACTTATTTTCCACCATTTCTCTTTTCTTCCCAATCTTGCCCTCCCTATTTAAATATTTAACAAGGCATACATGTTTATGATTTTTCACTTAACATATAAGATTATTTATACCAACATTAAGATGAAAAACATACATTTCTTCCTAGTCTTTTTTAAAAATAATTTATCCATTTATTTATTTTTATTTTTTGGTTGCATTGGGTCTTTGTTGGCATGCAAGAACTTTCTCTAGTTCTGGCAGGCAGGGGTTGTTTTGGGTTGTGTTGCATGGACTTCTCATTGCGGTGGCTTCTTTTGTTGTGGAGCACAGTCTCTAGGCTCAAGGGCTTTTCAGTAGTGGCAGCACATGAGCTCAGTAGTTGCAGGGTGTGGGCTCCAGGGCACGGGCTCAGCAGTCGTGACACACAGGCTTGGTTGCTCCACAGCGTGTTGGATGTTCCTGGATCAGGGATGGAACCCCTATCCGCTACACTGGCAGAAGGATTCTTTTCCACTGTCCCACCAGGGAAGTCCCTCTTCCTAGTTTTTTTTTTTTTTATTTTTTTTGTTTTTGCAAAAGATTCCTACACAGACAAAAGATTTTGCAAAAACAACAGAGTTAAGAGTAAACCTGAACGCTCCCAATTCTTATCTATTCAAATTAGAATAGACTCGCAGGACTAGGACAAGGACAAAGTGACTGAAGGTGACTGACAAGGGCACAAATATTGATGCATCCCAAAGAAAAGGATCCTATATCATGCAGGAAAAATAGAAAAATATTAGGATGGCTTATGGAATCAGGAAGCAAAAGACTTGTAACTCATTCACTTCTCAGTTAAAGACACCAGACTCCTTCCCAGATAAAGACACGGTGATGAATGGCATCCAGCTATGATGCATAGGCAGACAGGACCTTCCACAGTCTCGCCAGGATTTCTTCTCTTTTCATGATGCAAGAGCACAAGATGGAGAACATACTTTGGCTCAACCAAAAGTATTTCCCCAAGGCTTTGGCATCATGTCCTGTAGTATAACTCCTCACTGGGATTGTGTGTTGACTAGCCCACTGAGATTGTCAAAAGGGAAATTCACTAGTTATAAGTAATGAAGAAAGTTGTACTTTTCCCATATCTTAAAATTGTAGGCTGATATTTATAGTCAGCACTCTGGCATAAAATCATTATAGATAATCAGATCTTGCCTTATAGGTAGTAAGAGCTCTGGAATCTATTTCACTTTTACAGAAGGCCACCTATGTATTGACTTTGCATTAGAGTTAAACATAAGACAATCTTTCAGGGTGATCTGGGAGGGTTTCACAAAGGAGAATAAAGCAGAGCTGGCCAATGGTTATGTTCATCACAGCTGGTTGTCAAAGAAGGGAAATTCACTTGAGAGAAACAAAGAAAGGAGCAAAGAAAGGAGGAAAAACATGGGGTCAGCATTGCATGTCCCAGAGTCAGGGGAGTGGTCAGCTAGGAACAGAACATGTATGATGTAGAATAAAAGGAAAATTTTGACTAGATATAGGAGCATAAGGTCACATGAGCCTGAACAACATCGCATTTTGCATGACCATATGAGCACTGCAGTGAAAAACTCAGTCTATGTTAGGAATCTCTTAAATATGATCATTTCCAAAAACAATAAGCAGTTTTAAAGAAAGGGTTGTCTGAAGCTAATTGGCACACCAAATCACCATCTCATTCTCTCAAGTGTCTGTGTGGCTGAAGGCATAGATAATAAAGTGCAGAGGGAAACAGTGTTATAGGCAAGGAAAGAGACTCTGGAGGAGGGTCTTTCATCACCAGCACTTGGAGAGAATGACATTTACATGAAATTGACTTTCAGTGGTGAAATTATGCTTGTGATGTTCCGTTGTAAATATTGACAGCATTAAAAGGAATTTCTAAAAGACGAGCAATAAAATGTCACCAGAAAAAAAGCTGACCAGTATTTATGCTAAATTCCTCAGACTGCATCCCTTTTTTATAATACATAAGTAGTGGTGTCTCATGAAACAAAGCAGATAATTCTCTGGAGCTATGAAGTGCAAGAAAATGAATGTGCCTACATTCTCTATCATGTAGGAGGACACCCACTGCCTCTCATCATAATAACATGAAGCTTTGCTTTTTGCCCCCTTCTGAGGATTTTCAGATAGGAAAGCTTACATCTCTCCCATATTGAGCTCAGAGGATAAACAGACAAAATAAATCACTGGAAAAATACAGGCCTCTTAGAAACATTAATAGATTCCTATTACTGAATGGGGTATCAATTTTTGATGGGACTTTGTCTTTTAAGCTTAGAAACATGTTTATCTATTTAATGATGGATTGGACTGGCAGCTTGATAGTGATGGAAGGAAAAAGAAATCAGATTCTATTGCTTCTCTATTAGTTGTGGTAAAACAGAAGCTAAACAGCACAATGTGAGAATTTTCACTCAGCTGAATTTCTGGAAGCTTTTAGTAGAGTCCTTCATCATTTTCTGCCTCAACATCTAGCAGTGTCATTATGGACTATCACTAGCCTGTGTGCTGTCTAATTCCAAAAAATAAAGGCTGCAGTCTTTTGATCTCCAATATATTTCTTAGACTTATATGCAATTATCCTGAAAGAAGAAACTGAAGAATTGTCCTGGAATTCATTTTTGGAATAATATTACTCACATAGTACATTTATTAAGTAATTTAGAGCAAAATATTTTATTGGATTACTAATTATATTGCAGAACATTATATTATATTTTTGAGCTTGTGCTAAAATATCCTTGGAATGAATCATAATTCTAGGATTAATAGACTTACAGGTTTTGAAAAAAAGAAAGGTTTTGTTTGAAATATTGCAATTAGTGCTTTGCATTGCATTACTGAATATTACTTTCTTTCTCCCATTATTCTCAGAACTATAGAGTGTTTTGTGCAGAATCTTATTATAACTTTGAATTTTGACAATGACATCTTCCATCAAAAGATAAATGTATTGAGAAACACCAAATGCAGTGATTCTGAGACTTTTATGAGAATTAAATACCTTCTGCTATGATAAAAAACAAGCATATGCATGAAGGTACATTTTCCATCTCATGTAAGAGTCTGTGAATTTCAATAAGAATTGCAATTGACCATTTATCTGGATTCAGCCAAGTGGTAAAGCTACTTGTTTGAGTTGATGGTTTATGCTAAAGTAATAGTAGAGCTTATTAAAGTAGAATAATTGTCAGAAAATACGCCACTTCTTCAAATGCCCTCAGAAAACTTTTGAGCTCGGAAACAGTTCAGTGGTCAGTTCCTGAGTATCTATTAGACTGTGGCTTCCTAACATGAAAATGGTAGATGAAATAAATGAAAAGTCAATTAACTAAGTTGCCATGACTTGGTCAAGCAAGGTCACCTGGGACAGAACTGAATTTTGAGCACAAGCCTCCTAACTCCAACCTCAGATCAGATTCTCCTGATCTCCTCAGGAAAGAAAACGGTGGGGTTTTAGTTACTTATGTGTTAGTGTATATGCCATGACAGAAGACTGGAGATGTATAAACTGGCTACTTCTTTAGGAAAGGAGTTGAGAGCACAGGTTGGTGCTCAGGGTCACCTTATAAAATGAGCCCGAGTTGGAGCCAAAAGCTCAAGGTTTAAAACCAGGATAAATGAAAATAATGTCAGTGTGAAATAGTACAAATTAAACTGGAAAAGGAACAGAGTTATGCAGGCTTCAGTTGCAAAATTAAGTCTGAATGTTTGTACATCTTTGGGAATAGAATTTAACCCCCAGATCTTGAACTTGTAAAATTCAAGGAGTTAGACTAAATCCATTGTATATTACATAAGATCTTTTATATTTGTTCCATTTAGGAAAAAAACAAACAAACATGATTTTAACTTTTCTTGTTCCAACAGTTATGTACCTCAGATGTTTTGATTCGTCCTTAGTCTAATCAAGCCTGCTGCTGCTGCTGCTAAGTCGCTTCAGTCGTGTCTGACTCTGTGCGACCCCATAGACAGCAGCCCACCTCCATGGGATTTCCCAGGCAAGAGTACTGGAGTAGGTTGCCATTGCCTTCTCCACTAATCAAGGCATCGTGCCTCATAAATACCAAATTCATAATGTGTGTCTATTCAGTGAATAAAGTTATTTCTGAATGAATGAATAAGTGCAAGATTCCATAACATGGGGTGTCACTTCATAATTAATAATGAAATAAATAGCAATCAGATTAAATACTTATGCTCACCATGACATATCTTATAGGTCTATCTGAGTATAAATGAAATATAGCTATTCTTCCCAAACTCCATTCAATCCTGAACTTCTTCTTGCCACTTTTTAAAATTTTTTATTGGTACAAAAGAATTTGGATTTTCTGTATTAATCTTGATTGGAATACAGTTGCTTTACCTGTCATATTAGTTTCTACTGTATAGCAAAGTGAATCAGCCACACATGCACATAAATCCCCTCTTCCTTGGATTTCTTCCCCATTTAGGTCACTGCGGAGCACTGACCCTGTACTATACAGCCTGTTCTCATTAACTATCTACTTTACACACAGTAGGGTAAATATGTCAATCCCAATCTCCCAATTCATCCCACTACCCTTCCCCTCCTTGGTATGGATATATTAATAACTTGTGGATATAAGTTTTTTCTCTATGTCTGTATCTCTATTTCTGCTCTGAAAATCAGTTCAGTTCAGTTGCTCAGTTGTGTCTGACTCTTTGCGACTCCATGAACCCCAGCACGCCAGCCTCCCTGTCCATCCCCAACTCCCAGAGTTTACTCAAACTCATGTCCATTGAGTCGGTGATGCCATCCAACCATTTCATCCTCTGTCGTCCCCTTCTCCTCCCACCTTCAATCTTTCCCTGCATCAGGGTCTTTTCAAATGAGTCAGTTCTTCGTATCAGGTGGCCAAAGTATTGGAGCTTCAGCTTCAGCATCAATGTTTCCAATGAATATTCAGGACTGATCTTCTTTAGGATGGACTGGTTGGATCTCTTTGCAGTCCAAGGGACTCTCAAGAGTCTTCTCCAACACCATAGCTCAAAAGCATCAATTCTTCGGCGCTCAGCTTTCTTTATAGTCCAACTCTCACATCCATGCATGACTACTGGAAAAACCATAGCTTTGACTAGACAGGCCTTTGCTGGCAAAGTAATGTCTCTGCTTTTTAATATCTTGTCTAAGTTGGTCATAACTTTTCTCTGCAAATGGTTCATCATTTTTCCAGATTCCACATATATGCATTAATACATGATATCTGTCTCTCACCCTCTATCTGACCCACCCCATTCCACATGACTCACTCCGGGTCCACCATCTCTGCAAACGGCACAGTCTTGTTCCCCTCTATGAGCAGTACTCCACTGCATATATGCATTCCACATTCCCTATCCATTCTTCTACCTACAGACATCAAGGCCACTTCCACATTCTGGTCATTGCAAACAGTGCTGCAACAAACACTGAGGTATACACATCCCCCCAAATCATGGTTTTCTCTATAGGCCCAAGAGTGGGACCATTGAGTCATGCGGCAGTTCCACCTATATTGCCACTTATTGTAAACACTATCATGTTCTGTGGCTGCTATTCGTACCATTGGTAAAATCAGTGCCTCTCATACTCCATCAGCTTCTGAAAAGCGGAAAATGCATCTTTGTATAGATATCCCTGAAGCAATTAGCCATAAATGTGATTGTTTGAGAAGAAGGCAAATGTATGATTGTTGATGAGTTCATCTTGCATGTGTGTGTGCTCAGTTGTTCAGTCCTGTCTGACTCTTTGCAACTCCACGAACTATAGCCCACCAGGCTCCTCTGGCCATAGGATTGTCCAGGCAAGAATACTGGAGTGGGTTGCCATTTCCTTCACCAAGTGATCTTCCCAATTCAGGGACTGAACTTGTGTCTCCTGCATCTCCAGTACTGGCAGGCAGATTCTTTTACCACTGAACCACCTGGGAAATCCTAATGAGTTCATCTAATTACCCCCAATCTGAACTGACTGGTATATTTCCAGTCCATTGCTGGGAGATTATCCTAAGAGTAACTAAATTGCCAAGATTCACCCCAATATGCAATAAAAACAGAATGGTCCACTTGATCACAGTCAGCATGCCTCTCTCTTATCTCATGCTCTGGGCTCAGCTCCCAGGTCCCATTACTTAAACTTGACAAGAATACAGAGGAATGAAAAAATCACTATCAGGCTAGGACAAATAATTCAGCATCCATCATCCTGTTTGAACTGCCGGTGGGATCCTAGAGAAACCAGGCCACCCTGGCAGCACAGGGAGACTGGAACTGGGTACAGAAACTAGATATGGAAACTCTGAGGGGGAGAACTGAGGAATCCTGAAAACAATCTTTTCTTGTTTTACATTTTTCCAGTTTGACTCATTGAGTTGAATGTAACTTTTACTATTCAAAAGAGAGACAAGGTATGGATACAACTGGTTGAGAATTAAATTGGAAAGTAAAGGCCAAATCAATTATCATCTGCCTAATTTAACCTTGTAACCTTTTTTAGGCCTAGATGTTAAGCCAGTTCTAAGTGATTCATGGGGTACAGGTTTGATCTCTAGTCAAGGAACTAAGATACCACATACCACACTGCATGGCCAAAAAGTGAAAATTAAAAATAATAATAATAAAAACCCAAGGTTGAATTACATCACAGATCCTTGGGCACACATTTAGAAGTGTCTGCCAGTCTAAAAATTGAGATACTGAGAGAAAACTGAGTTTGTTTCTCCCGTAGTTTAGCCTCCATATGTATAAACAACCTGGAGTCATAAATGTGAGTGTATATATGGAAGTCATATGAAGAAAATGTTAGCATTGGAGTTGGGTCAGCAAGCATTCAATTGAAACCCAAACATTTAGCATGTATGCTTCCTACTAAGTGGCAAATGCTTATAAACATAATGAGTTTAAGTGGTTTCCTCTAAAGCAATGGTGCTTTTAGAAAGAAAGGAATCTCTGCTTGATTAGGGAGAAAACAGTAAGACAGTTTATCCTCAGCTGAGTTAAAAAAAATGGAGTGATACAGATACAGTATGAATATCAAGGTGGGGGCAAGGGGAGGGTGTGATGAACTGCAAGATTGAGACTGACATATATACACTGTTGATACTTTGTATAAAATGGAAAACTAATGAGAACTTACTGTATGGCACAGGTAACTCTACTGAGTGCTCTGTGTGGACCTAAATGGGAAGGAAATCCATAAAACAGAGGATATATATAAACATATGGGCTTCCCCCATGGCTCAGTGATAAAGAATCTGCCTGCAGGAGCCGCAGGAGATGCAGGTTCAATCCCTGGGTCAGAAAGATCTCCTGGAGGAGGGCACAACAACCCACTCCAGTATTCTTTCCTGGAGAATCCCATAGACAGAGGAGCTTGGCAGGCTACAGTCCATAGGGTCTCAAAGAATCAGACATGATTGAAGTGGCTTATCACACATGCACATGTAAATATACAGCTGATTCACTTTGCTGTACAGTAGAAGCTATCACAATATTGTAAAACAACTATACTCCAATAAAAATTAATTTAAAAAGAAAGAAATGGAGTGATACATGTAAAATAAAGTACCACCTTGGCCAGAAGGAGTAGCATACAATGAGATGCTCTGAGTGACCAGGTCTACATGTGGCCAACAGTCAAAGGGGTTGTGTCCGAAGTGGGATGGGCCTGGGAAACTTGGGCTTGGAGACCAGAAAGGTGATAAAAGAGAACAGAAAGAGCATAGAGAGAACAGGTGAAAGGGGACAAGCAGGAGAGGAAGGCAGGCAAAGAAGGAAGCAAGTACTGCCAAGGGAGGGGGCAAAGTCATCAATTGGCATCACAGTTTCACAACTTACTCAGCTGTTTCTGTGTTCCAAGTTCCCTCTAATATTCCTGAACTATCTGCTAAGTGCAAGTCATTTTTCTAGTTGTCAGCTCTTCCCTTTATTATTTTAAGTGCCTAATGAAATGAAAATTATGGGGGAAGAAAAGGGATCCATAATAAAGTTATTTCAGGAACGCAGATAACAGCCACATACACTCCCCTCTTAGTGTTGATCCAGCACTCTGCCCTGCCAGCCTCTTTCTAAATCATTTTCTAATAAATGGAGCTCAGGAATTCTGTGAGCAATCTGGAATACCTAAAGGAAAAAGTATAACAGGCAGGGTATGCTAAAGACCGCTGAAAGCTCCAGTCACCATGGTCTTTCTTCCAATTGTATGCTCATCTTAATTATATTTTTTCCTGAGAAGCATAGATTGTTAAAGAAGTTGGGAAAGGAAATCAGCTAATCTATATGCCTTATTTAACACCAGGGCTTCCCAGGTGGTGCAGTGGTAAGAATCTGCCTGCAATGCAGGAGGCTCAAGAGACACAGGTTCCATCCCTGGGTTGAGAAGATCTCCTGAAGGAAGAAATGGCAACCCACTCCAGGACTCTTGCCTGGGAAATTCCAAGGACAGAGGACTCTGATGGGCTACAGTCCATGGGGTTGCAAAAAGTCAGACTGAGCCAGCACAAGAGAGCATACCAGATAAAACTGAACCCCACAACCACTATATGGGTTGGCCCAGGTCATATACAAATTTGGTAATGAAAACCGGATGACACCTACTTTGGCCAGCATAGCTGCAGGATTCAACATAGTATCTATGCAGAATAAATATCTGTGGGTCAATAAACTATCCATTTTCACTTGTTCATACAACAACAGAAAGAACCTGTTACTGCATTTTGTATTTTCTTTCTCTTAATCCATGCCTCTTTCATCTCCTGAGACTGTATTAGAGAGAATACAGAGCTTATAAACAAGACTTAGAAATGCGATTTCTTTAATGTTGATAGTCATATAATGCAATGTGTATTAAAATATAATTACCTTTAGTCTTAATTTGATAACACAATGAGGAATTCACTTTTATGGTTCTTTCTGTCTTAATCAGTGGGTTGAATCTTAAAGAGATTCTTTAGATGAAAATAAAGAAATGACGAGAGTTAAGAGTTGGACAATGTGTTTAAAACTTTGAATATAATCACTAATCTATTGTTTCATGCACTTTAATAGTCAAGAAATAGTATTGTATTTGGAAAGCTTTAAATGGGAACCAGATAGAGTAAAACCAAGCTAAAGTGACAACATTAGTATGTCATACCAATACAAAGAAGAAAGTATGACAAAATATAAGCATTAGTCCTTGGCCTAAGAAAAACATAATAGCTTCTCTTCAGTTTAGGTCTTTCATTAACAAATATATGTGTGGATGTGCTCACTCACGTCTAGCTTTGTGCAACCCCATGAACTGTAGCCTGAAGTCTCCTCTGTCCATGGAATTCTCCAGGCAAGAATACTGGCGTGTTGCCATTTCCTCCTCCAAACATACACACACACACACACACACACACACACACACATATAATGTATTTCTCAGAAAAAATTTCCACTGATGTAATGTATACTTAGTAAAAGGTTCAGTTAAGAAAAATGTAAAGCATAGGAACTTACTGCCATCTTGTGGATTGTTTGCTCTTATATTCTCAGATAACATTTCCCTTTATTTTCTGGAATATCGTTTTCCATGACTACTAGTTACAAAATGATCCAAGAGTTTCCCAGAAACTAACCATAACTAATATCTATCTACAAAATAAAACATGAGAAAATTCATGCATTTTACATCACAGAAATTGATTCATATAGTGTATTGTTTGTTGATTTTCCTCACCATCCCTTGTTTCCAGTATTTTACTTATCTACTGTCTTTGTTGAGTGGATTTAGCATTTAATTTAGTATATTTTACTTGCCAAAAGTTGAGAATGAAAGAGAAGCAACGTCAGCACCAGAGGTGGCTGGCAAGAAATAGAACAAAGCACACATTCTATTCTAGGAAGTCTTATAGCAGCCCAGGCAACCAGAGCAGTGGTGGAGAGTAGGACTTTCTACACAGAGTTTGGTTCTATATTGACATTACCTGAGAGCTTTTGGAAATGCAGAAACTTGGGCCCCATCCCAGACCTGCTGAATCAGAATTTGCATTTTTATGAGGTTCTCCAATTGATTCACATGCACAGTAAAATTTGAGAAGCACTGGCACAGGCCACCATATTTTATTCCACTTAATTATCGCACCCACATGCATGGGCAAGGTTGCTCAGCGTAGTGAGAAAAGCCAAGCATCAAGACACCTGGATTCAAGGGCTTTCCTGGTGGTCCAATATCAGGGGACGTTCCACTTTAAGGCATCCAATATGTTATTCTGTGTGCCACTTCTCAAGGATTCTCTGTTCCTTATCAGTTCCTGGCAAACAGGAATGAGCAGAGCTGCACGCAGTTCTCAGGACTGAGACCATGAGAGGGCTCCTGCTTGGATTCCTTTCAGTGACTCCCTTACTTAAATGTAATCTATTCAGTTATGCCCCTCGTACTCAGGACATGGAATGCTTTCTGGCCCTTTGAAGATTGTTATTTGCTTGGCTTTATTTTTGCTCAGTTTTTTTTACTGCCTAAAGCTGCCTTGTATGAAGATATATACATATGCTCTTCTGGCGGGCTGCCGTCTGTGGGGTCTCACAGAGTCGGACATGACTGAAGCGACTTAGCAGCAGCAGCAGCCAGTTTTCATGTGGTCACATGTATAAAAACAGAGAATTCAATTCCTTTCCCATTCATAGGTAACCACTAAGCACATTTAAAGAAGTAGAGAAAAAAACGAAAAACCTGTGATCACAGGGTTTTTCATGCAACAAATATTAGTTGCACAAAGTGCAGGGTGACAGTACAGTTTTGGACAAGAAGAGTTCCTGCCGTCACAGAACTTAAAGTCTTCCAGGGGAGACACATAACTGAATAAGTAATTCCAGGAACATGAAGCTGGTGATAATAGAATATGCCACACACCTGGTAACAAAGGGTGGAAGCTGGTCTGGGAGCTGGGAACGTCCAGGGGATCCTAAAAGCCCTTTAGTTGGGATTAAAAGGAAACTAGCAGCCATCCAGTGCACTATGAGGGGGGAGGAGACGTTTTCAGGGAGGAATAGCACATGCAAAGTCTAAGACAGAGAGACAGTCTGGCAAAAAAATACTGAAAGACAAACAATGTGGCTGGAACGGAAAGAAAGAGTAGGAAGGCCAACAAGGAATGAACCTGAAGAGACAGGGCAGCTTCTAGACACTAGATGTTCTCCCAGAAGCAGTGGGAGGCCACTGATAGGGCTGAAGTGAATGGTAAACTTGGTCTCTGCAAGTAACACCCTGTCTTAAGTGTGCATCTAAGAGCTTGAACAGTCACAGAGTGCACTCATGCTTGGTCGTGCTTGACTCTTTGCGGCCCCGTGGACTGTAGCCTGTCAGGCTGCTCTGTCCATGGGATTTTCCAAGCAAGAATACTGGAATGGGTTACTATTTCCTACTCCAAGGGGATTTTCTTGACCCAGGGATTGAACTCGGGTCTCCTGCCTTGCAGGCAGACTCTTTAACACTGAGCAACCAGAGAAGACCTCAAGAGTACAGACATCCAATAAATTAATAAATAAACCAATATCAGATTCACAATACATTTTGCCTAATTGATTAAATATATTAGCTCATCATGTCCTAGAAGCACCATAGCATAGGTAATGGGACATATGTTTCATATGTTACAACCTATTTTGTTCCAGCCCTGTCACGAATCTCTGAGATAGTGTGGATCCCCTCACTTGGGGGGAATGCTGAAAGCCTGCGTGTGAGCGCTGTTGATGGTGAGGCAAGCCAAGCCTGGTGGCCTCCTGGCCCCACTGAGACGGCTCCTAGCTGTGTGGATGAGCCAGCGACACTTATCCAGGGTGCACATGAGGTTGTATACATTATCCCCTGACCTCCGGGCTGAAAGCCAGCCTTGTCTGGGTAAGCCTGCTGTTTCCAAGCAGTCCACAGCTGAGTGACTCATTTATGAAGCCACTTCAGTGTTTTTAAAGCATTCCTTCTGTTCAGTCTCCTTTTTTTAAATCTCATTTAATGCAGCATCTCAGCCCTGCGTGGGCACCCTGCTGTTGGATGGCTATTGCATATTTTGGTCTGAGCAGAGTTGGATGTTGATTACAAATAACAGAAACATGAACTTTCCAAAATTAATTTAGATTTATTTTTTCAAAGCTGCACACATTTTGACCACCATTCCCAAGTCCTCAAATTTTCCTTTGTTACCCTGTTGTACAGCCATCTGAAAGGGAAGCAGTTGCTTCCGTGTTTTCATGGAATTATTATCACATACTAGCAGTCTGTATGCCAATTACCTCTCATAAGAGCCTTCCCCTAGTCAAATTGTGAAAAGGGATGCTCCTGCAACTACAAAAATATATTCTCTGTTTTAGCTCTAGACATTTGAACCAGAAAAAATCACCTTAAGTGATGAAAAGCAGGGTTTGCAAATCGAGTCTCTAGGTGCCTGTGGAGAGACTCACATTCCAGGTAAATAATTCTTTGGGCCCCCTGGTCAGGACTTATCAGCCAGAATCCCTTCCTGGCAGGTAGGTGTTGAGATGCAGGCAAAAGCAGCTGTGTTCAGTGTAGCTTCAAAAGGCAGGCAGATAACTAGATGGATATGCCTCGAGGCAGATCCTCAACAAGAGGAAACCTACCAGACAGGCAACAGTTCTTACCTGCCTAGAAAATCAGCTGGAAGCCACAGGGACTGCAGCTTCGAGTCAGGAAACTACTTCAGTTTGTACCGGAAGGCAGGTCAGCATGCGGCCAGCAGAACCACTGGGCATGGACCCATAGAAGCCCTCCTTAAGGCTCCTTTCAACATTCTGCCTTTCAATGTATCGATGATTCTGGAAGAAAAATAATTTCTTTTAATAAAGTACTAACAGACTCTGAGGCCATGCTGAACTGTCTTGCTCTGAAAAGACAAAGGAGAGGGTATAAGTCTGTGGATGTTTCTATTGGATGGAGAATAAATTCAGCTGATAGATCTGTGCATGTATTTATGAACATTTCAGTTACACACACAGTTATATCATCAACATACAACCCAATTAATGATTCTTATCATCTGATCTTGAGTTTACCGCCTACGATTTCAAAAGAATTTATTTTTAAGAAGAATACAGAAATCAAATATGAGAGAGAAAAAAACATAGAGCTGGCAAATTATTTAAAACAGACACAATAGTAATAACTAAGTGATTCCTGAGTTTCTGCAAGTGAACTGGATCAATGATTCTAAGAGATCCTAAGTCTGTCTTGTAAACCCTATATGGAATTGCTGCTGGTTAGGTTTTTCTGTGAAGCCAATTTAGAAATTTGGAAGTTTCAAATAAAGAGACCAAGAAAGAGCAGATCAGGTAATTGTGACTTACTTAATGCCCAATGACACAGACACAGTGAGGACTAAAGCAACTGCTGCTCTAAATTTCATGTCTTTAAGACAAATTCAGGAATGTAAATGTGCTTGAACTACACAGTGTATTTTATAGGAGTCATTAGCTTCTCAGACTTTTCTGAAGCTAACGGAATCCCAGCCCCTAAATGCTATCAGTATCCCAAACTAGACCAATCTCTATTACCGCTGGAAGCAACAACCATTTCTAAGAGCTTGTCTATGATGATCAGTCCAGGAGGTAACTGCTTCTCATAGGAAAAGCAGAAAGATCAGAAGAACCAAGGACTATGTGATCCTTGATAAAGCCCTGAACAAATCTAGGGAAGTCCTCTCCACTTAGATTCATGAGTAGGATGCTTTAACACCCAGAAGTCATTTGAGAACTAAGAAGTACAATGAGGTGAATACAGGAAATTTCTTCTTAACCCAACTATGCCTAACAGTGACTTCTCTCAATATATATAATAAAGTATGGTATAAATAAGCAGTGTTATCATACAAAGAAATCAGACCATTGGGAGCTTAAAGATGAAATTGTGAGAAAAAATTATAAAATGTATGTAGTCCAGATCATTCAAGACTGGATTATGGAGACAATAACTTAGAAAAGGCACTGATTCAAAACATATAACAATAAATAGCTCCTGTCACATTCTGAGCACATCATCCATCCATCCATCCATTCATCCATTCATCCATCCATCTATCCATTCAAGCAATGTTTATTGAAGAGTAGCTAAGTGTTAGGCTCCACTCTTAACACAGGGGAATGCAATAAGCAAGATAAAATCCAGAATCTTAAAGCATGCATATTCTAGTATGGAAGACAGTGAAAAACATGTATATGAATATATACTATGAGAGTAGACTGAGAAGACTTTTGAGGTAAGACGAATCAGGATAAGGGTTAGGTAACTAATGAACAGGTGACGATGTTAAGTAGCATCTCCTCTCCACAGTGGTTCAGAAAGATCTTTCTCAATGACACAATTGTGGGTTCACAACCTCAAGAGTTCCGCAGGGGGTGAAATTCAAAACTGACCCCTTTAAGTGGAGGGTGAGGAAAGACAGAAGAAAGAGGCAGACCACTCCAGACCTGTAGGTGTGCAGGGTTCATAAGGGAAGGAAATCACGTACAAGGTTTCTCGTGGATGGGCACAAGACAAGTCGATCTCTGTACTCACCCACCAGTGATTCTTTGCAAGCTGAGCCACCAGGGAAGCCCTTAAAAGCTCAAGAGAACCTTAAATGGGGTCCAGTCACAGATATCATCCAGATGGTCTCAGTGACACATAACTCCTTCAAGGCTTGAAACAGTTTCTAGTGTGAGAATAGCGGGCAGAACACGCTTTCCAGGGACACAGGGAGGAAGTGAACGGCCTCCAAGCGCCTGGCTCCAGCCCACAGGTTAACCAGCATCCTCTCAATGACCTCTTCCAACAGGAACACAACAAGTCCAGGAAACAGTCCTAGGAAGCAAGACTAATGAGGATCAAGCTCAGAGAGTCTGACAAGCTTAGGGCACACAAGGAACAGAAACAAGCCACAGTGAGCAAGGTGAGAGTGGTAAGAACTAAAATGAGACTCAAGGCAGCCCAAGGGTGGCTACACAGCCCATAGAAAATGTTTGGATTTTTTAAGATTTTTTTTTTTTATGTGGACAATTTTTAAAGTCTTTGTTGAATTTGTTACAATATGGCTTCTGTTTTATGTTTTGGATTTTGGCCTCAAGGCAAGTGAGACCTTAGATCCTCGACCAGGGACAGAACCCACACTCCCTGCATCGGAAGGTGAAGTCTTAACCACTGGACCACCAGGGAAGTCCCTGGGCTTTTTTTAAGTACATAATTGGAGGCTAGGGGAGGGTGTGGAGCAGAGGAGTGAGGAGTGGCATAATCTGATATTTGTTTTTAAAAGATTGCTCCATCTCCTGTAAGGGAAACAGACTATATCTCAGAAAAGAGACCAGTTAGGATATAATTACAATAGCTCTGGAAGGAGACCATGGTGGGTGGACACAAAGAGATGGTGAAATTGGGGAAGGGGAGACTATAATTTCGATTCCTCAGGACCTGAGAAAGCTGACAGAGTCATTATACATTAAAACGGCTATATCAAGGATCCCAACACAGGCCCTTATAGTCCATCCATTATTTCACTCCTTTAAAATAACATCTACCTTACTACAGGGTTTCCCAAATTTTCCTGACAATAAAAATCCCTAGGAATTTACACAGACTGTCTGCACCCCTGGAGTTCCTACTCTGTAAGCTCAATTGGATCCAGAAATCTGTTTAACAGTCTCCAGGAGACTTTAATAGGCACACTGATGAGCACTGGTGAAATAACTGAATTTTTCCATATTCTACATTGATATAGATAGCTCCACCTCCCAGTGAAAAATTCAGTCCTCAGGATTAAGGATATTGAGGATATAGACAAAGATACTGCTTCCAGTTCCTGATGCAGTTCACAATTACACAAAGGCTTTGATAAAAAAAAATTTCTGGATCAATAGATCAGAGTTGGGCATGTAGTCTCTCTTCTCCTAGAGATTTTTTCTATTTCCACTTGCTTCTGCACTGGTTCACATTCTTATTATTTGTACTGATTTACATTTTTAAAATTCTATCAAGAATTCTATTGCTAGCTTAATCTTCATAGTACCCTGTATTGAAAATACTTCTCTCCTGCTTAGAAATTGTCCCTGGATTGCATTTTCCAGAAATGCTCAAAACTTTGGTTTGACATTCAGCAAAGCCTGCTGTGTGTGACTGGGTTCCTAGCTAACTATCTAGTCTTCTCTGTTTCTATTCCCTTAAGAATCCCCCTATTCTGACATATTTTTTTCCAATTGTAACAAAAAGGAGTTCACATTTTCTCTTGTTGCTCACCATTCTTCTTTTCTTCTTTCTAGAATTCTGTCTATTAAAACTTTCCCCCTTCTTCAAGACCAAGCATGGGCCTCTGGACCCGATTAACTATCTCTGAACATTCATCCAGAAATGATTTCCCCTTTACCTCAGTCTCTATGGAATGATTGCTATGATTTATAAGGCTCTATATTGTGGCTGTACCTTTAATTTGCATTGTTGAGTGATGATAAGAATAATTTTTTCAGGAGGGTCTGCCATATCTAATTATATCACCCAACCTGCTTTACACAGATCAGGACTCTAGGTCTTCCATGGTGTTATCAGAAACCAGAGGGAGCTGTCTAAAGCGAAATCCTTGGGGCTTCCCTGGTGGTTGAGACTCCATGCTTTCACAGCCCGGGGTGCTCAAACTAAGATCCTCCCTTCCCTTTATCAAGGCCAAAGGGAAAAAAATATTTTTTAAAATAATAATAAAATATAAACATAAAGTGAAAACCTACAGTCTCTCGGAAGCTCCCCATCACATATCGAATCTACCCGTCCTTCATAGCCTGACATGCAGGGATATATCAAGACCGGGGATCCTGATTCCTCTCTAGTCTCATCTCTTTTGATTCATCTTCTACTTGATGTTCCAGAAAAAACCAAACTGCTTTTGTTTTTCCCAGCATGACACATAGAGTCTTTATTCATGCTCACACAGTCTTTTTCCATAAAATTCCCCTTACACTTCTTCTGCCTATGAATTCTTTTCCATCTTCCCATAGTTCAGTAGCCCCCTCCCCACCAACTCCATCCCTTGCACTACCGAGTTAGACAGCTCACAGGCAGCACTCAAGGTGGGGAAAAAAAAAATGCTTGCCAATTCAGGAGACATTAACAGATGCAGGTTTGATTCTTGTGTCAGGAGCATCCCCTGGAGGAGGGCATGGCAACCCACTCTAGTATTCTTGCCTGGAGGAGCCTGCTGGGCTACAGTTCATAGGGTTGCAAAGAGTCAGACTTAGCACAGACCTAGCATGGACTTAGTACGCAGTGTGAACTTAGCACACATGCACACACTCTTTCTCACATAATTCAAGAACTGTGTATAGATATTCTCTTTACCAATTTCCCTACTTCTGAAAAGTCAAGAAATCTAGATTTTTTTTATGTCCAGTATCTGAAAAAAATCGGACTCTTAATCAATAAATATATCACTGCACAAGTATACATCCAGTTAAATATATTCATATGAAAGAATAAATACAATGACAATGTTTCCTAACTTTTTTTACATCCTTCCTGTATCCCAAGTCACTCTCTGATGTGTAGCCATGGTGAGATGCACAGCCTTATACCACATATAATTGGCAGTAAGTAAAAATCAACTGAATTTCCCCTGGCTTGGACAACACAGAATTCTAATAAAAAGCAAAAATATCTAAACCGTAACACTTAGTCAAAATTAAATTCAAGGAATTAAGCAACTTTGTTACTAGACTAGAGGTATGAAACTTTCCAAAACAGTTTCTGGCTTCAATTGTGCCTACATAATCTACAGATCGATCTCACCCACTGAAAAATTAATCTCATTTTCGTTTCTTTCAGACTCAGTAGGACAAAGCTGCACTGATGTTCATCTCAATTAAAGGAGTGAAGAAGCTTCATCTTTATTCAGCATGAAGCAGCTGCCAAGAGACATGGCCTTTGAGAGAGGGAAGTTCATGAGCATCACCTGTGTCATGCAAAACAATATTTGATATTTTGGAAATTTTAAACCAATTGGAAAGAACATATGAATTAAGTATCCAGCTTGTGAGTGAAACCTTTTGCTTCAGAGTAATGAAGTGCACCATCAGGGTGATTCATTTCAAACATTGCCTTTCAATGACACAAGGGAATCATGGAGCAAATGGGAGAGAGGAAATTATGACCCACTGGCCAGAATGGCTTTGTAACACAGAGATGTCACACAAATATTCTCTATACTTATCATGGAGACTGAGACTTTGGGCAAATAAAACAAATGCCAAGGTATAGATTTCTCTAACCTGGCATGTTAGAAATTTGTGATATAATTTGGAAACTATTCTCAAGAGAAAAAGTAATGTGGCTTACAGACCAATAGCCTAGTGTTTGTTGAGTGTATGTGCGTGTATATGTGGTTAGTCTTTTTCTCTGCCCTTTTACAAATGTCTCACCCTTCTGCCTTATTTTCAAATTATAACTTTCTCCCTTTCTTCCTGTTCTGTTTGACTCAAGAGCTGCATGTGTGACTGTTAAGCTAAGCCCTTATGTTGTGCTTCAGAGGGGGTGCTCTCAGGTCTTGTCTGTCAAACAGGTGGCACATGCTCAGTGTAACAGAACTGCTACCGAGGGAAGGCATGCAGTGTCTAAGAATTAGAAAACCATTCTAGACTCATCAAGGTTTGACCTTTCATAGAAGATAGTGTTTATTTAAGGTGGTATTTATATGAGAAACTGGGAATGAAACTGAGTCATTTCATCTGGGAAAAAATGTAGAAAGAAAATAAACTGACAGAAAGAGAAAGACAGATACTGTATGATATCAAAGTGCAGAATCTAAAATATGAAACAAATGAACTTATCTATGAAACAGAAACAGACTCACGGATACAGAAAATGGATATGTGGTTGTCAAAGGTGAGGAGGGTTGGGGGAAGGATGGATTTGGAGTTTGGGATTAGTAAATGCAAACTGTTACCTACAGAATAAATAAACACCAAGGTCCTTTTATACAGCACAGGAAACTATATTCTATTGAATATAGTTTATTTATTATTATACAGCCTATTGAGTTCCTGTTATGAATCATAATGGAAATGGATAAGAAAAAGAATATGTACACATATCTATGCATATACACACATTTATGTATATACACACTCATGTATATGCATTATGTATACACATGTGTATATTTACGTGTGTGTGTGTATGTATATATATATATAATGGAACCACTTAGGTGTACACCAGAAACCAACATAAGATTGTAAATCAATTACACTTCAACTGAAAAAAAAAAAAGAAAAACCTAAAAGTAAATAAATAAATAAACTGCCAAAGCTCCCAATACCAGGGGCTGTTCTTTACAAATGTCTATGAATTTACCTTTTATAACAACTCTTTAAAATACACTTTATAGATGAATAAAATAAGATATACATAAGTCAAAAAGCTGAGTCACTCAGCTTCTAAGTGACAGAGCTAGGATTTGAACCTAGACAATGTGACTTTGTAATCCTGATTTAGCCTCTTAAATATACTATGTTAAACTTCTATAAAAGATCTTGATGGGGTGATGTAAGGATTCATAGAACCTTAGGAAATTTCTAGCTGAGGTGGTAGTTTTTCTGCTATAAAGAGTTTAAAGAAAATAGCATATGATTTTCTTTCTGAGATAATTACAAAGTAGTCTATCCTCTCAGCAGATTATTATACTGGTTAAATTTCTTTGTGTCCTTTCTGTTACATTATAGCAAGTAATAACAAAATCCTCAATATTCTTTCAGCTCCACCTCTCATTTCACCACTAGTTCTATTTCCAGCTTCAGTGCTAGCTATGTGGTTGACATCATCTCATATACATTTAGCTTTATTTACAAACTTGAACCTTTCTTGCTATTGAGCCCCATTCCAAGCATAACACAAGTAAGCTCTCTATATAAATTTTTAATTTTCTAGTTCAGAAGGAGTAAGTATTCACTTACTCAGGTACTCAGAATACACAAACCTTTTCAAGTATTCTATGCCACTTTCAATATAGGCAACATGCATCCACCAGGGGAATCCTGGGAAAATTGGTCTAAGAGATATGAGCACAGGGAAAACCATACTAGACTAATAAGCTGGAAAAATTCCCATTGCTGCTGCTGCTGCTGCAGCTAAGTCGCTTCAGTTGTGTCCAACTCTGTGCAATCCCATAGACAGCAGCCCACCAGGCTCCCCTGTCCCTGGGATTCTCCAGGTAAGAACACTGGAGTGGGTTGCCATTTCCTTCTCCAATACACTGCAGCCTACCAGGCTCCTCCATCCATGGGATTTTCCAGGCAAGAGTACTGGACAGGGGTGCCATTGCCTTCTCCTAATTCCCCTTAAAGGTAGTTTATTATTTCATTTTGCAAAGGACCAAAAACTATTATACCAAAACCCAAAATTACTCTCCAAATCTTGGATAAATATCCTGTAAATATATGCCTTGTTACCTAAGTGTGGAAGTATGCAAAGATAAGTTCAAGTTTGTCCTCAATGGTAAAAGAAAAATAACTCAAAGAGTGTGTCTTTTTTGCCAGGTCACATAACATGCAGAGCTACTCTAAGAGTGAGTAGCCTAAAATATAAGCAAATACAATTCGGTTGACAAGGGTTTGGTAAGGTTGGGCCCAAGAGAAATACACAGAAGGATAAGGTGGTACTAAAGGAGACTGCAGGCCACAGGAGAAACTAGCAGGTATGGAAGGACTGAACTTCCTTCCCAGACTCATCCTTCATAGCAGGGGACGACATCCAGGCATTGGAAAGAAACAATTGATCATGGGGCTATTTGGTGTCAAGTCAATAAGAAATCTTGGTTACGTCAACCACAGTTTGGAAGTCAAGGATTAGGAAAAGATATTTGAAGAAAAAGTAGATTATAAGCAGTCTACTTCTCTAAACTCTGCAATGGCTATGGGAGAAATCTGATAAGTCAGAGCCATTTAGCCTTGTGCTCTTAAATTGTGCAAATAGGAAAAGAAAGCTACATAAGCTCTCAAAGCACATGGGTTTCTGCTGATTTTATCTCATTACAAATTAGATGTATCACTAGAGAACTTAACCAAAAGTCTGTCTGAATTTATGTGTAAATCTTCTATATTTACTTCAGAGGAAACAATGGGAAAGTTAACATATGTCATCAAAGGAGAATCACTTCCTGCTACCCTCAGCTCTGTCTCAATCACCCCCAATAGCAGGTAAAGAAGATACCTTTATCATGAGATACAGTGCAGAGAAATAATTCATTTGCAGATGTCAATAGCTTAATTTTGCCACCTCCCCCCAAAATAATGATGGACCCATTACTAAACACATTCTGTGTGGCCCAAGGATAAACAACTCTTGCAGAAACTCACAATTAAAGTTTAAGGCCAGTGTAACCATAAGTAAATGATAAAACTTCTTCATCCCATGTTTCTGGGTATTCATGGCCTGCTTCCCATAGTCCCAAGTTTGTTTGGCTTCTATTTACTTCCTCCCTTCAAGATAGTCGTTTCTTGCATTGGCTTTGTGACCCACTTTGGACACTTTACTTTGGCTCTCCACTACAGCCAATGTCCACTCTTTTCCTGGCCTCCCCTTCAAGAAATCACAATTTAATCTTCTCCTGCATCACATAAAGAGATGCCTCTATACAGTTCTGATCATTCGCTCTAAGGGTTACACAGTCAAGAATAATAAGCAAATCACTATAAAGAGTTTCTGTGTCTCTGTGGTTAGAAGAGGATCTAGCCATTCCCTCTAGAGTCTATAATGTTTCTTCTTCTCCCAGGTCACACTAGCCAGGGAATACAATAAATCCAAAGTCATATTTTCCAAACCAAATATCTCTGGTTTATTTCTCACTGGGATATATATAGAAAAACAGTCAATTTGTTTGAGAACTCAAACTCACCAGGTGCCTTAAATGTATGTTAAGCAGTTATAGTAAAATATATTAGATGCTACATGACATCAACTATTTCTTCTTTTGTGGCTCACAAAAATCCTTAATAGCTTATCTTTCTTTATTATGCTTCAATAATTGCTCCACAGAAGTAGATAACATGCCCTTGGCTCACAGTTTCAATATATTATATAAACCACAGAATTGATTCTCTTGTGCTCTGATTTTATTGCAAGTTCCCAAGTTATACTGCACATAATTTCAATTACTCCTATTTCATCACTTCCCTATCCCATCCCTCCAGGTTTCACAGACTGGCATTTGCCTAGAAGACCACTCTAGTGTCTTTTCTCTTCTTTTCCTCTCTTCCCTATCGAATGGCTACTCACTAAGACTTTTTACATAAACTCTGGCTTCCCTGGTAGCTCAGACTGTAAAGAATCTGCCTGCAGTGCTGAAGATCTGGGTTCAATTCCTGACACAGAAAGATTCCCCTGGAGAAGGGAATGGCTACTCACTCCAGTATTCTTGCCCAGAGAATTCAGTGGACAGAGGAACCTGATGAGCTACAGTCCATGTGGTTGCGAAGAATGAGCATGACTGAGTGACTAACACTCTTCCCTTTAAGACAAGTTCCTTCTTCATCAGACACTGCTAGGCATGGCTGTGCACAGATATATTACGTCCTTCAATGGAAACTTTAGAGATTATTGTACTGGACCCAGATAAACCTCAATACTGTGATTTTTAAAATTTTTTAAATCTACTAGTTAGGATGTGGAAAGTCTCATGCTGTGAACTCTCACCACCACATCATCCCAAAAACCTAAAGGACGCCCAGTCTCACAAGATCATAATCCACTCTGGCCTTTACTTTTCCTTATACATAATTCTAGATTTCAATATTTTAAATCATATGTGAAATCAATTGCCAGCCCAGGTTTGATGCTTGATACAGGCTGCTCAGGGCTGGTGCACCAAGATGACCCAGAGAGATGGAATTGGGAGGGAGGTGGGAGGGGGGTTCTGGAATCCACTATGTATACCCATGGTGGATTCATGTCAATGTATGGCAAAACCAACAAATAAATAAAATTTAAAAAAAAAAAGAATGTGAAGAAGCAGGAAAATATGATTGTGATCCAAAATTAAGAAAAAAAATCAGGTAATAAAGATAGATGGCTCATATCCTGGAATCACAAAATAAGAAATAAAAATGACTGATAAGTTTGTATAACAATCTGCAGAATACTATAAATGTAGTGAGCAAAGAAATGTGAAATTTCAGGGGAGAGTTTAAAAATATGAAAGAAAACCAAAAGAAAAATCCTGGAAGCTAATAAATAAATATCTGAAATATAATATTCACTGAATGTGTTTAAAAGCATGTTGAACACAACACAAGAAAAAATCATTAAACTTGGATATAAAAAATTAGAAATCACTCATGCTAAACTACAGAAAAAAATATTTTAAATAATTATTGTAGTATAACAACATTAAGTGGGCTTCCCAGGCGACACTGTGGTAAAGAACCTTCTAGTGGTAAAGAACCTGTCTGTCAATGCAGGAGATGTAAAGGACACAAGTTCAATTCCTAGGTCCGGAAGAACCCCTGGAGGAGGGCAGAGAAACTCACTCTATTATTCTTGCCTGGAGAATCCTATAGACAGAGGATCCTGGCAAACTATAATGCATAGCATCACAGAGTTGGATATGACTGAAGTGACTTAGTACACACACACAGAAATATTAAGTAGCCAAATATACATTTTTGACATCCTCAGGAAGAAAGTAGAGGAAAATGACACAGAAGAGGTATTAGGCAAAGTAATGATTATAACCTCTCCAAATTAATCACAAACATCAAATCAGAGATCCAGAAAGGCTAGTAATAGAATAAATACAAAGAATGTTCTATTTTTTCAAATATAATAAATACAAAGAAAACCACACCTAAAAATTTAATAGTCAGATGACTTAAAACCATTAAAAAAGTCATAAAAGAATTCAAAGAAAAGACACACTAAAACAGGGGATAAATGATAAAACGGAGAGATAATTTCTTAAATGTAATAAAATATTAACAATTGGGGAATCTGGGTTAAAAGGATATTTAAATTCATTTGACAGTTCTTGTAGTTTTTCTATCAATTTGAAATTATCTAAAAGCTAATTATGAAACTCTTAAAAAAGTAGAAAACTCTCCTTTAAAAAGTCCAGTACAAGTACTTAAAAATACCCAAACATTAACAGAGTTCATAATATTTGGGATTATGAGGAATATTTTATTTTATAAGTTTTCAAAAGTAACTTATAATCAGAAAGAAATATCAATTCATGAACTCAAGCTATTAATATCAATATTAAGAAAATACCTATGATATCCTCAGTATTAATCTAAGTACTTTAAGAATGCTTTAAAAAATGTCAGTATGGGGAGAGGGACAAACAAATGTGGATAAATGAGAAGGAGTAATAAGACTTTTGGTACTGGTAAACATTTTTGCTAATGACTTAAAATAATAACAGAATGTTGAGAGAAAAGGAAAGGGAAGGAAATAAAAGGGCAGGAAAAGGAGGAAGGAGGCAAGGGGAGGAAAATAAAATGGAAAAAATAAACCACACAAAATCTAATTAGAAAAAAATTTGTGAAGCTATAGTAATCCAGACAAATTAGACTTCAAGTCAAGTAGTGGGTCACTTCAAAAGGGTAAAAGGCTTAAAGTTCAGTTCAGTCGCTCAGTAGTGTCTGACTCTTTGTGACCCCAAAAGGGATTAAAGTAAAAAAAAAAAAATATATATATATATATAATACAAAGCTTCAATATAGGAAGCAAAAAATGACAGCAATAAAGGAACATCTTCATATTTCTTTCAATACTTGAGTACACACACACAATATGAATTAGTAAGAATATTTAAATCAAATTAATACAATTGACATTTATAGAACACTATACCCAAAACAAGAAAAGAATACACATTTTTTTTCCAAATCACATGGAGTATTCACTGAAATATACTGTATACAGCACAGTAGTGAGTGTGTGCTCAGATGTGTCCAACTCTTTGTGATTGCACGGACTGTAGCCCACCAGGCTCCTCTGTCAATCAAATTTTCCAGGCAAGAAAACTGGAGTGGAGTGCCATTTCCTTCTCCAGGAGATCTTCCCAGGCATGGGATCGAATCCATGTCTCTAGCATTGCAGGTGGATTCTTTACTTGGTAGAAGTTCAAGTCTCAATAAAATTCAAAGATTTGAAATCGTCTAAATTATATTCTCTTACTACAATAAAATTAAATTAAAATCAATGATATTAAGATATATAGAAAATACCAAGTATATGGAAAATAACTAATCCTCTTTTAAATAACCTATGAACCAAAGACAATACCAAAAGTGGGAATAGAAGTTATTACTATGTAAAGCTAATTAAAACTCAAAAGACACAGTGTATGGGAAGTAGGTAAAACAGTTCCAAGAGTAAATACTATAGCTTAAATGAGGTAAAAGAGAAAGTTAAAATAACCAATCTAGAGCTTTCACCTTAAGGAGCCAGTAAAACAATAAAATAACTCAAAGAGAGAGAGAGGGAGAGAGAGAGAAATAAAAGAAATAACAAATGCAAGAGCAAAAATTAATATAATAGAAAAAATACTAATAACAGAAAATAAAAGAAAAAACTTTGAAATTATATTTAAAAACTGACAACATTTAGGTAGGCAGATAAAAAAATGAAAGGGCACAAATGATTCACTGAAGGAATAAAAAATAATACATTGCTTTTATATTATACAAATACAAAAAAACAAAGATTATAAAAAAAAACTTTATGTCAATAACTGTGAAAGCTTATACACAATGGATAAGTGTGTCGTAAAACACATCATAAAACTGACACAAAAAGGAAAAAACTCAGATTTCTGTTAAAGAAATCATAGTAAACTCTACCTATCTATCAAAAACCTTCAAGGTCCAGATAACTTCAGTGATAAATTGTACCAAATATTTGTTGTTGCTGCTGTTTAGTTGCTGAGTCATGTCCAATTCTTTGTGACTCCATGGCTGTAGCTGCCAGGCTCCTTTGTCCACGGGATTTACCAGGCAAGAATACTGGAGTGGGTTACCATCTCCTTCTCCAGAGGATCTTCCAGATCCATGGGGTTGAACCCACATTTCCTGCATTAGCAGGAGGATTCTTTACCACTGAGCCACCAGGGAGAATAAATAATGCCAATCTTATACTAACTCTGTAGGAAAAGAAGAGGAGAAGGAATACTTCCCAACTCATTTCATATAACTCTATTACCAAAATATGAAAAGCATTTTACAAAAAAAAATTATAGACCACCAACACTTAAGATGCAAAAATAAACAAAATATAAAATAATAAAATCCAGTGATTTATAAAGAGGCTAATTCATAATGATCAAGTGGGAATTATCCCAAGATGCAATGGTGTTTTAACAGTCAAAACTAAATCATTTGAAATTTTATATCAAAACAGTGTAGGAAAAGGCTTAAGTTATTCAACTCAAGCAGGAAAAGTATTTGACAACATTTAATGAATATGATAAAAACTCTCATCACATAAGTAGAACATCTTAAATCTATTAGAGGACATCTATAAAGACTCCACAGCTAAATTATACTTAATGTAGAAGCTTTGAAGGCTTTCCCCCTAGGGTCCTATGAGCAAAGCAAGAATTTCTGCTCCTTTCATTTCTATTCATAACTGTATGGAGGCACAAAAGCAAGGAAAAAGAACAGAAACTGCTGCCTAAGTTCAAATCCTGGATCTTTTATTCACAGCAGTGTTACATTGGGCAATTTACTTACTCTTTGTTGTGATTCTATATATTCATCTATAACAATCTGTATCTCGTGGAATTTGAAAAAAAATTTAAGTAATGAACATTTGTAAAGAAAAAAATAGGTTGAAAAAGCAAGAGGTAAAACTTCCTTTATTAGCATAAACTTTATTCTTTACATAATCATAAAATGACTACCAAACAAATTAATAGAATATATAAAATTTAAAAGTCACAAATGCCAATATTTATTTCTATTTTATATATTAATAATAAACTGGAAATTTTTAAATAAGTTTTTAAATTATTTTTAAAAAATTTTAAACACAATTGCCTACAAAAAATAAAAATAAAATATCATATCATTAATACAACATAAGTAGGAATTATTTTACTATAAATCTGCAAGATTTACACTAAAAATACAAGAATATTGAGAGAAAGTTTTTAAAGACCTAAACAATTGAATTGAAACCCTCAATACTGTTAAAATTTTACTTCTCTACAAATTGATCTCTAAACTCAAAACAATTCCAGGCACAATCCTATTAGGACTTTTTACACAAAATGACCAGCTGACTTTAATTTTTATGGCAATTCAAAGGAACTCAGAAAGGAAAAGCCATCTGGAAAAAGGCGATGGAAATGCACTAACTGTTTTCAAGAGTTACTCTAAAGCTACAGAATTAAGGCATTTTGGCATTAGCATATGGATAGAAAAATAGATCAATGGGACAGAATAGACTCTAGCTCTGGAGTCACATACATATGCCAATTGATTTCAACAAAACTTTCAAGATAATATTGAGGAAAAAAGTATTTTCAACAAATAATGCTAAAACAACTAGATATTCATACAGGTGGAAAAAATGAACTTCATCATTTAACTCACACTGTACATCAAAGTTAATTCAAAGTGAATCAAAGACCCAAATGTGGAAACTAACAACATAAAGTATCTAGACAAAAACACAAGAAATTATTTTTGCTTAAAAATTGCAAATATTTCTCAGAAAGAAACCACATCAACAAAATAAACTTCATCAAGAATTAAAACTAATTCTCTTCAAGATGCAAACCACATATTGGAATACTGCATTCTTAATACATATATATGACAGAGAATTTATATCCAAAATATGTTTTTTAAAGCCTCTTGGAATCCAGTAATGAGGAATAAACAAGCCATTTAAAAATGAACAAAAACTTGAACAGATAATATACCAATAATAATCAAATGGCCAATAAACATATTAAAAGATGTCCAAAATCATTAGTTATTGGAGATATGCAAATCTGAATAAGGAGAAAATGCTCCACGCAAACTAAAATGGATAACATTTAAAAGACTGACCATATCAAGTGCTGGAGCAGATGTGGGGATACACTCTGGGGAAGGGGCTCAGGGAGAGACTTTCACAGAGAAAAGACAGAGGAAAGCATTGCTGAAAGCCTGGCTAGCTGTTTGTGATTGGTCATTTTACCATTTTAACTTCACAACCTGAAGGCATTTACACCATTGCTGCTGCTGCTGCTGCTGCTCAGTCGCTTCAGTCGTGTCCGACTCTGTGCGACCCCATAGACGGCAGCCCACCAGGCTCCCCCGTCCCTGGGATTCTCCAGGCAAGAACACTGGAGTGGGTTGCCATTTCCGTCTCCAATACATGAAAGTGAAAGTGAACTTGTGTAGTCGTGTTTCGACTCTTAGCGAGCCCATGGACTGCAGCCCTCCAGGCTCCTCCATCCATGGGGTTCCAGGCAAGAGTACTGGAGTGGGGCGCCATTGCCTTCTCCAAGTTACACGATTTGATTTTGGTTTGTCTACATGGGCTGCCAAAGCATCAGTGTCATCTCAGTCAGATGACATCTTTGTTTAATTACTTCAGAAATTTTCTTAGAAAATTAAACATATGTTTGCTACATGACCCAGTAATCCTAAAATAGGAATTTACTCAAAAGAAAAAAAAAATGCATGTTCACACAAACTTATTCATAAATGTTCATAGCAGCTTCATTCACAATACCCCCAAACTGGGAACAACCCAACTACCCATCAATTGCTGACTGGTGAAATAAAACTGAGTTCAGTTCAATTCAGTTCAGTTCAGTCACTCAGTCGTGTCCAGCTCTTTGCAACCCCATGAATCGCAACTCGCCAGGCCACCCTGTCAATCACCAACTCCTGGAGTTTACTCAAACTCATGTCCATCAAGGTGGTGATGCCATCCAGCCATCTCATCCTCTGTCCTCCCCTTCTCCTCCTGCCCCCAATCCTTCCAAGGATCAGAGTCTTTTCCAATGAGTCAACTCTTTGCATGAGATGGCCAAAATGTTGGAGTTTCAGCTTCAACATTATCCTTCCAGTGAACACCCAGGACTGATTGCCTTTAGGATGGACTGGTTGGATCTCCTTGCAATCCAAGGGACTCTCAAGAGTCTTCTCCAACACCACAGTTTAAAAGCATCAATTCTTCAGCGCTCAGCTTTCTTCACAGTCCAACTCTCACATCCATACACGACCACTGGAAAAACCATAGCCTTGACTAGATGAACCTTTGTTGGCAAAGTAATGTTTCGGCTTTTTAATATGCTGTCTAGGTTGGCCATAACTTTCCTTCCAAGGAGTAAGCGTCTTTTAATTTCATGGTTGCAATCACCATCTGCAGTGATTTTGGAGCCCCCAAAAATAAAGGCTGACATTGTTTCCCCATCTATTTGCCATGAAATGATGGGACTGAATGCCATGATCTTAGTTTTCTGAATGCTGAGCTTTAAGCCAACTTTTTCACTCTCCTCTTTGCTTTCATTAAGAGGCTTTTTAGTTACTCTTCACTTTCTGCCATAAGGCTGGTGTCAGCTGCTATCTGAGGTTATTGATATTTCTCCCGGCAATCTTGATTCCAGCTTGTGCTTCTTCCAGCCCAGCATTTCTCATGATGTACTCTGCATATAAGTTAAATAAGCAGAGTGACAATATACAGCCTTGATGTACTTCTTTTCCTATTTGAAACCAGTCTGTTGTTCCATGTCCAGTTCTAACTGTTGCTTCGTGACCTGCATACAGGTTTCTCAAGAGACAGGTCAGATTGTCTGGAATTCCCATCTCTTTCAGAATTTTCCACAATTTAATGTGATCCACACAGTCAAAGGCTTTGGCATGGTCAATAGAGCAGAAATAGATGTTTTTCTGGAACTCTCTTGCTTTTTTGATGATCCAGTGGATGTTGGTTCCTCTGCCTTTTTTAAAACCAGCTTAAACATCTGGAAGTTCATGGTTCATGTATTGCTGAAGTCTGGCTTGGAGAATTTTGAGCATTACTTTACTAGCATGTGAGATGAGTGCAAATTGTGTGGTAGTTTGAGCATTCTTTGGCATTGCCTTTCTTTGGGACTGGAATGAAAACTGACCTTTTCCAATCCTGTGGCCACTGCTGAGTTTTCCAAATTTGCTGACATATTGAGTGCAGCATTTTCACAGCATCATGTTTTAGGACTTCAAATAGCTCAACTGGAATTCTATCACCTCCACTAGCTTTGTTCATAGTGATGCTTCCTAAGGCCCACTTGACTTCCCATTCCAGGATGTTTGGCTCTAGGTGAGTGATCACACCCTTGTGATTATCTGGGTCATGAAGATCTTTTTTGTACAGTTCTTCTGTGTATTCTTGCCATGTCTTCTTAATATCTTCTGCTTCTGTTAGGCCCATACCATTTCTGTCCTTTACTGAGTCCATCTTTGCATGAAATGTTCCCTTGGTATCTCTAATTTTCTTGAAGAGATCTCTAGTCTTTCCCCTTCTGTTGTTTTCCTCTTTTCTTTGCCTTGATCTCTGAGGAAGGTTTTCTTATCTCTCCTTGCTATTCTCTGGAACTCTGCATTCAAATAGGAATATCTTTCCTTTTCTCCTTTGCTTTTCACTTCTGTTCTTTTCACAGCTATTTGTAAGGCCTCCTCAGACAGCCATTTTCCTTTTCTTTTCCATGCTGCTGCTGCTAAGTAGCTTCAGTCGTGTCCAACTCTGTGCGACCCCATAGATGGAAGCCCACCAGGCTCCTCCATCCCTGGGATTCTCCAGGCAAGAACACTGGAGTGGGTTACCATTTCCTTCTCCAATGTATGAAAGTGAAAAGTGAAAGTGAAGACTTTCAGTCGTGTCCAACTCCTAGTGACCCCATGGGCTGCAGCCTACCAGGCTCCTCTGTCCATGGGATTTTCCAGGCAAGAGTACTGGAGTAGGGTTGCTACTGCCTTCTCCAATGAGGATGGTCTTAATCCCTGTCTCCTGCACAATGTCATTAACCTCCATCCATAGTTCATCAGGCACTCTGTCTATCAGATCTAGTCCTTTAAATCTATTTCTAACTTGAACTGTGTAATCATAAGGGATTTGATAGGTCATACCTGAATGGTCTAGTGGTTTTCCCTGCTTTCTTCAATTTAAGTCTGAATTTGGCAATAAGGAGTTCATGATCTGAGCCATAGTCAGCTCCTGGTCTTGTTTTTGCTGACTGTATAGAGCTTCTCCATCTTTGGCTGCAAAGAATATAATCAATCTGATTTTGGTGTTGACCATCTGGTGATGTCCATGTGTAGAGTCTTCTCTTGGGTTGTTGGAAGCGGGTGTTTGCTATGACCAGTGTGTTCTCTTGGCAAAACTCTATTAGCCTTTGCCCTGCTTCATTCTGTACTGCAAGGCCAAATTTGCCTGTTATTCCAGGTGTTTCCTGACTCCCTACTTTTGCATTCCAGTCCCCTAAAATGAAAAGGACATCTTTTTGGGTCCTACAAAGGACCGTACAAAGGACATTTTAGGGTGATGGAAAGATTGGATAGCTTGAATAGGGTGTCAGTAACCTGGGTGTATTTGTTTGTCAAAACTTATCCAATTGTGCTCTTACAGTTTATGCATTTTCTTGTGTGTAAATAAATAATCACTTCAATAAAGTGATTGAAGGTTAGAGAGGCAAGGAGGGCAGGAAAGAGAAAGAGAGAACCACAAATAGACATTCTTTACACAAATAGACCCCAAGTTGATTTCCAGATGTACGTATCTAAACTCTTTGGATCCTCTAAATCTCTACAGCTTTGAAAAGGCTGTTTCCCATTCTGAGAGTGAATTGAGAAAAAACACTTTAATAGATCTGATCAACAAACCCAAACCTGCCTCTATTTAAACAGAAACTGATTTGAACATTCTACAGCCTCATGCAGATCCTGCCTTGCTTGAAGGGGTCTGTCTGGCAATGCCATAATACATAACTCTGTTTCAAATGAGATTGTGGTTACTGAGGCAGAACAGAATCATTTTCTATGCTTATTTGCATTAACCAATAGTCAGACTGGCCTTGGGGCCCAGAGCTATTTGTGGAAGGCTCTGTGGTCTACTGAGCTGATAAAAATGACATGGTTTTCTGTATACACAGAGATAACTTTTTGATAACTAGCATCACTAACCAATTCTGCTACAAAGAGATTTAGACAAGCACAGTCTCACTGTCTGATTAGAATGGATTTATGATCAAACATGAATAATATGGGCATGTAGAGGATTTTTTAAAGACACAATAGAAATACTAACCAATACACAAAATGATGTATTTCAGTTCTTTATGTAAACAAATTTTTAACAGATATATTTGAGATTAGTGAACGTGGGAAAAGTCATGGGGGAAAATGACTTAATAAAAATATATAATTTTGTTGCTGCTTTATTTATTGAGTAAAAAAGTATAGCATTAAGAATGAAATTAACATCAGAAATCTAGAAGACATCTGAAAAATTAGAACAAAGGTGGATGCAAAAAGTGTTTGGGGAAAATGTGAACTTGATTGTTGAAACATGGATTTATAAGTAACTGGCACCATTCCTCACCATTTGCCCACATGTAGAAGAGACTCCATGATCTCAATGGGGATGTGAAGTATGAAGGCTAAACAGTGTAACTTTTGATTTCACGATGCACATTGGCGTCATGGGAGGAGATGAGGCAGCATGTCAAGCCCAACTCACAGGAGATCACCAACACAAAATGTTATGCATTCATTTTAACATCATTCACAAGCCACCCCACCCCACCCCCCACCACCACACTCAGTTCAGTTCTCCTAATATTGCTTAACACACCACATATGAGTAGAAATGGGAAGCTGCTATCTTCACATTTAAGGGGAAGAATGCCCAGAAATAAAACCTTTATTCTCAGTTTGGAGTTGTTGCTCTTTGGAGTTCATCTGTAATGATGTTCTTACTTCACTTCCTATTAACCACTGTGGTCCTTTTGGGATTTCTCAGACATTCCAATCATAATCCTGTCTCTTGCCAAATAGAATATTCTTTCTCCAGAGAGCCACAAGATTTGATCCCTCATCTTCTCTGGTTTTTGTTCAAGTCTCATCTTACTGGGACACTCCCAAACCACCCTTTTATAAACCTCATAAGCACCCAGCATCTTCTGAGCTTCTTCCCCACTTCTTCCTCATCACCATCTCTCACTTCTGGAATGCAGATTCCATAATAAAAATAATTGTTTTGCTTATTGTTGGTCTCCTAGCATCTAGAATTGCGTCATGCTCACCACAGGCATGCCATCATTACATAGAGTGTGACCACTAGTGTGACCTGAAAATCTGTGAGTTTGTATAACACAATTATCCTCGGCGGCAGCTACACGTTAGCATCCCCTGAGATTGCCATGGTGCAGCCCTGGCCAAATGAATTTGCCTCCGTGTATGAGGTTCAGGTAAGTAAGTGTGATTTGAAAGGTGGTTCAGACAGTAAACAATCTGCTTGCAATGCAGGAGACTTGGGTTCAATTCCTGGGTTGGGAAGACCCTCTGGAGAAGGGGATGGCAACCCATTTCAGTATTCTTGCCTAGAGAATTTCATGGACAGAGGAGACTGGTAGGCTACAGTCTATGAGTTCAAAAAGAGTTGGACATGACTGAGCAACTAAAGGGGAAAGGAGAGATCAATAAAAACTTAGTCAAAATTGAAGACACCTGGGCAAAGGAAAGTATTAAAAAGAAGCTCAGCATGAATAAAAGCAGGATTTTCCTTCTTAGTTTTTTTAAAAATTATTCTCTTTTTAATTATCTTTACATTGTTAATGAAAAAGATATATGTGCATATAATGAAAGTCATAAAATAAATCAATAGTAAAGAAGACTAATAGGGAAGAGAAAGTATCCCTCCGGCCTTATACACCTAGCCCCTAGTCCTTCTCTGTCTAGAAGCAAAATCTGCTATATAAAGTTTCAGAAATAATCTATATGCCTAGATAAATAGTTGCTTAAAAATGTAGCAAGCAGCATTAAATGCATGAGTTCCACTTCTCTCAGATTTCATATGTGCCCTTCATACACATATGCTAAGGGGCTAAATAAGCAATCTTATCCTCTACCGTATTTTTTTCACCTACATATCTATTAAGTGCAGGGTTCTAGTTGTGGGATAGCACTACTAATAATCATAGCAGATACTAAATTGAAGCTTATAACAGGGCTAGTTCCAATTCCAGCCATTTTGAAATCAGAAATGCCCAGAGGCACCATGTTCAGTGCTGCACACATAAACTAGGATTCTCTGAGAAATAAAGGCTGAAACTAAAGATCCTTGCAAACACAGTTGCTCATGTGAGAAAAAGAAGCACACTACTTTTAGGCATTTATTATTATTCTTGAGGTTGTAAGAGATACCATTGTGAAAAAAAAGATACGGTCTTCACTGGTCTTCATTAACATAAGGCTAGAAGTATGCAACCTATGTTGTTAATCTCTACCCTTTGGGGGGAAAAAAGGGAGAAGGTAGACATCCTAGTGGCACTTGCATATTAATCTTTTACCTAGAAAATTGGGAAATAAAGACAAGGGACTACAGCTGTAAGCTTTGTGATGTCACCATAAGTCTTAGTCTTCTCATCAGTAAAATGAAGTGCAGGGTTCTAGTTTAAACCCTGCACTTAAATCTCAGAGGGCTACTGTAAAAAGTAGGTATTTAAACAGTAGGAACACAGAGAAAGAGTTCACTAAGTATTAGCTACAGCATAAGTGATTTGCAACAAAACCTTTCAGGGATGAGGATTTATCTGTTAACCATCTGGGAAAGGAATAAGACACAGATCTCAATGCACAGTGTCTGGATAATACTTGGCATAAGAGGCCCTGAAAGGCAGGCTGGATAGTGCAGCAGGCCGGCTGAGTCATAAGTTAGCTGCACTGAAACGAAAATCACGGAGCAGGTTTGGGCCCGAGGATAGTCTCTATATTTAGGAGTAGAGCCACCTAGGCAGGGGTTCTGGATAATAACCCAATAAAGTAGGCTGAATACAGATTCACCTTGAGATGAAGTGAATTGTTCAAATTTATGCAGCAAGTCAGTGGCTAAAACAGGCTAAGCAATCCTTTCTGAAGACAGGATCCACTGACCAACCCTAATGAGATTCTAGGAATATAAGTGGAGGCAGCGCTCTTTATTCAGAAGAATGCCAAGTTTTCAGTCAATTTCTCCCTTAATAATAGAGTTGTTGTTCAGTCTCAGAGTTGTGTCTGACTCTGCAACCCCATGAAGTGCAGCACACCAGGCTTCCCCATCCTTCACCACCTCCTGGAACTTGCTCAAACTCATGTCCATTGAGTCAGTGATGCCATCCAACCATCTCATCCTCTGTCGCCACCTTCTCCTTTTGGGGAGAAGATGTATTGAGGTGATTCTCCTTCACACCTGGCCCCTCATCCCCTGGCTCAGCAGCCAACCAATCTCACAAGGTCTTGGTAGGAGAAGGATAATACGGCCACCCTTCATAGACACTCCATCCAGCCCTGGAGGAATGACGTGTGGAATCACAAGTGGACATGAGACAGGAACACCTTTGTCATATACCTGCACAAGCCTCTCAGAATTTTGGCCATTAATCCAAATTAAAAAAAAAAAATCTTAGTAAAGGCCTTTGTTTCACCACTAAGCAACAAGCTCCTGCTTTGAGTATGTTAACCCTAGACTGCTTCTGTCACACTTTGATACTCATATATGTTTATATGCTGTAAATTACATTTACTTAAACTCATTATGATTTCTATAAATGGAAACTACTCATGGTTGTTATGATTTCAAATAGACATAGTTGTACATAGACAACTCCATTAGAATAGTTTTTGCTTTATGTTCTTGGGCTTCAGTTTCCTCATCTCCAACTCTGGGGCATTAGATTCCTTCCAACTCTAGAATTCTATGAATATGTGTGATTTCTCTTGGTAGATCTGTACTGTGAGAACTTAACTAAGCTGGCACTTGATTTCCCCAATTCCCTTTGTGGCACAGCTCCTGATTAGCATGGGGCTAAGAGATCTTCTGCAAGTGATTGAAGGAAGAAGAGGTACAGGGCCCTGAGGCTTCTTATACTGGGGGAGTCAGAGTAGGACACGAGATGCTTTCTCAGCACAGAGACATAGTGTGACCTCTTGGCTCACTTTGTTGGTGTGGGGCAGCCTGAGGGTCCAGAGAAATTTCAACTCCTTCTAGATCCTTTTTCAGTTTCTCTAACTCCATGGTTAAGGTGTGGTTAGCTTCATAACATAGGGTATGCACGTCTCCTGTAGGACACTCCCATCATAGAAGATAGAGGCTTGGAGGCAATGAGAGACCATACAGGTTCCAGACTGTCTTGGGAGCTCCTCTCATCCTCCCTGCTTCTAGCTGGTCTTGACTCCCTAGCTCCATGTCCATCTTCCCTTTCTGACTATCTGCCCTCAGATCTCAGGGTCCTGACACAGAAGAAATAGCTCCCCACGACTGGTTAACCAGGCCCTGCAGTTCCACAGGTCAAAGTCTGTGGATAAATCTGGAGACAGATGATAGGTGGGTAAGTAGATAGATAGTAGATAGATTATAGATAAATGATAGATAGACAGACAGACATAGAAAGAAATACTAGTGGATCCTCTTTCTCCTTCTGTCAACAAATTCTAACTCCTTTCACGTCTTTTCATTTTGTGTGTTAGTTATCAAATTCAACTTAGCCTCTTGAGAGTGGAAGGCTGCATATTGATGAATATCTAGAATGCTTATTAACACAATACTGGCATATAGAAAACTCTGAATCAATGTTTCTTATTGTTAACTATATGATGCATCTTCTAGATACACTTTTTAAAAATATGTTTATAGAAAATTATAATTACTTTATGAATATTCAGATAAAAAGGGTTTTATATGATTTGCTTCCCAGGCAACAACATTTGGCAATCTAGAAGAGACCATATTGTCACAGTACACTGTACCTTCATGTTTTTTTTTTTTAATTGGAGGAAAATTGTTTTACAGTGTTGTTTTGATTTCTGTGGTACAACAATGCTGATCAGTCAATACACTTTTATTTATATAAGACAAGCTTCAATCAAATTTTACTAACTTTGTGGAAAGTTTCATCTTTTACAACATAATCATGATAATAAAATAACAATAAAAACTTGCATTTATATGGTATTTACTGAGTGCTGGATACTTTCATTTATTATCTAATTATATCTTCATGACAGCTCCCTATAGAAGTCATAAAAAGGCAGGTAATCTCAAGTCTGTGTTCTTAACCACTTATATGATATCCTGCCTTCCAAAGCCATGGTTTTTCACATAGATTTTAGACGCTCTAGAACCATGCTAACCAAAATTTCCAGTAAATGTAGCCTGTTTGTAGGAGTCATCTTTTTGAGCAATACATGTATCAGAGTCCCAACAGGAAACAGATGGCACACTCAAAATAGGATAATTGCAGAGGATATATTTACAAAGAGATTGTTTACAAAATTAAAGGTGTAGGGGAACAACAAGGAATGGTGCTTAAATGGTGCCTTCACAGTAGCTGAATCATTATTGCGCCTTGGATCTGTAGAAACTAAGGAGGCCATTTCTGGAGGGAGAAAGAATTATAAAGTGAGCCACTAGGAGAGGTCAGGGGTCACAACCAGCTCAAAGTGACCTTGAGAAACAGAGCCAGGGGATGACATTATGACTTTCCTCTTCAATCTCCAATCTCCTCTTGGGGCTTCCACATTGGTGAAAACCAGCTGAAAATCACACAGGTGACAGACATCTATTGATGTGGCCCATTACATCACTAATGATCAGCTTGGTAGAATCAGAGAGCAGGATGGAGAAGGGTGAGAGGCTTGGGGGCATGCAGAAATATCCTGACAGAGGTTCACTTTGAAATGGTATCAAATACAAAGCATAGGGCAGCTCACATGCCCATCACAATCTTCTTCCCTAGGATCTAAACTACTTGCCTCTCAGAAAAGACCAATTAACACCTACAAATTGGGTGAGACCACAGATTCTTTCCCTGCCAAGCAATTAAGCTATGTCTAATATATGTAAAGTTAATTTTAAAATTTCTCCTTGATCATGGTGAATTTCCACGTGATTTCCAACATACTTAGCACATGCCCATGACTTGACTCTATTCCAGGTTCACCCTCATGACAGTTTGCTTTCCCTAAAGTTTAACTGTGTCTTTAAAAGCAAATCTCCAGGTAATCATGTCACAGAGAGTAAAGAAAGCGTTTCCTTTTTCCCCTTGTGCTGCAACCCTTTGCTTTCTGATATTGGACACATGCCATACATTTTGCATTAGCTCTGTAGCAAACGTCTAGTATTACAATCCAAGCACTAGTGCTCATTAGCCTTTTCAGGAGCTTGGAGAAAAGAGTTGGAAAGGTTCAACTTGGAGAAATAATTCTCAGTTAGAAAGTAGCAATTTGCCAAGCAGACAAAAGAAAAAAAAAGAAAAAGAAAAACTGAGAAAGAGGGAGGAGGAACCTAGAGAAAGTTGTCTGAGTTAATGAACCGAAATCTGAGCCCATGACAGCAAAGGAAAAACTTTAAAGAAGTGAAGAACTCCCACCATAGCACTTGCTAAAAAGAATAGAAAAAAGATGTGAAAGGTAGCGTTCTGTGAGCAGTTTCCTGTAAGTTCACTGTTGCTTAGCACCTATGTGGAGAAAGAAAGAGCCAAGTGGCTGGGGAATGAACCAAGGCCATCTGACAGATGGAGGGGAGGGCAGATCATCAGAAGGCCATGTCATATTGAGAGAGGACTAGGCACCCAGCCCGGAAACAAAAGCTACTGCCCATGCTAGGCAGAAAAGCCTCCAATTAAAAGCATATGACAGCTAAAACAGGTCTCCAGCGAAACACAAGCCCATACCTGCACTATCCCCGCCCTCAGTTGTCACCTAACACACATATATATAATCACGAATGCCCCCAGGCATACACACCTGATCTCCAATGACTTTACTTACATCTTCCATGCTTGCACAATCATTAAAAAAGTTGCATTCTAGCCAAACTTGAATACCTCCGAATACTGTGTAAATGAAAAACAATCAAGTCCACCAGAGTTCTTCACGTTTATCTGGCAAAACAGAACCTGAGAAATATTTAAGGGGAGTCTTACCCATGTGCCACTACAATTCTTGTGGTGTCACCAATTACAAAGTGAAAGAGAAGAATGAAAAAGCTGGCTTAAAACTCAACATTCATAAAACAAGATGGTGGCATCTTATCCCATCATTTCATGGCAAATAGATGGGGAATCAGTGGAAACAGTGACAAATTTTATTTTTTGGAGCTCCAAAATCACTGCAGATGGTGACTGCAGCCATGAAATTAAAAGACATTTGCTCCTTGGGGAAAAAAAGCTATGAAAAATCTAGACAGCATATTAAAAAGCAGAGACATTACTTTACTGACAAAGGTCTTTATAGTCAAAGCTATGGTTTTTCATAGTAGTCATGTATGGATGAGAGAGTTGGACCATAAAGAAGGCTGAGAGTGAAAGTGTTAGTTGCTCAGTCCTATACAACTCTTTTCAACCCCATGAACTGTAGCTGTCAGGCTCCTTCATCCATGGAATTTTCTGGGCAATGATACTGGAGTGGGTTGCCATTTCCTTCTCCAGGGGATCTTCCTGACCCAGGGATAGAACTCAAGTCTCCTGCATTGCAGCCACACTCTACCCTCTGAGCCACCAGGGAAGGCTGAGCATTGAAGAATTAATGCTTTTGAACTGTGGTGTTGGAGAAGACTCTTGAGAGTCCCTTGGACTGCAAGGAGATAAAATCTGTCAGTCGTAAAGGAAATCAGCCCTGAATATTCATTGAAAGGACTGATGCTGAAGCTGAACCTCCAATACTTTGTCCACCTGAAGCAAAGAACTGATTCATTTGAAAAGACTATGATTCTGGGAAAGATTGAAGACATGAGAAGGGGACCAGAGAGGAGGAGATGGTTGGATGGCATCACCGACTTGTGATGGACATGAGTTTAAGCAAGCTCTGGGAGATGGGAAACCTGGCCTGCTGCAGTACATGGGGTCTCAAAGAGTTGGACACGACTGAGCAACTGAATTGAACTGAATTCCAATGTGTGGATGGTTTTTCCCACACCATCAAGCATTCTCAGAGTGCAGCAGGGTGCCCTATAATTCAGCTCACTTCTAACACTATCTGTGTGGAAATAGCTTTAGATCCTACAGGTTAAGGGCTGAGTCCTCCATAGTGACACCATTTCAGACACCAGTCACAAGTCCTTCTGTGCTTCTGAAAGACCAGCTATAGGTTGGATGTCCCAATGATCCCCTCCTCTTAGGTTCTAATTAATCTGCTAGAGAAATGCACTACTAACTAGATTATCGGTGAAACTGGGGAAGCAAGAGGGGGGACAACTTTTAAAAGACTGACATATGCATAGGTCAAGATTGGGGAAGGAAATGGCAATCCACTCCAGTATTCTTGCCTGGAAAAATTCCGTGGACAGAAGAGACTGGCGGGCTACAGTTTATGAGATCACAAAGAGTCAGACAGGACTGAGCAACTGAGCACATGGGTCCAAAATAGCAGAAGACCTGACTTCCAGTGGACCTTAAGTCTCATTACATGCTTATTGTATATATTAGCATCTAAATGACACATCCACAGGTGTCATGAAAGTTCTGAGGCCAAAAAGTGGGCAGTGGCCCAATTCCTGGAAATCTCCACCCCTTCCCTTAAATAATTGGAATAATCTTCCCACTCATTAGTCTGTGTAATTATCCAGCCCATTAAAACCAACCACACCATATTTCAGGGTCATCTTGCCTTCTGAGATGGCCCACACTCTGTCTATAGAGTGTTTTTCTCTCTAAATAAATCCACCTCTTACTTATCATTTTGTCTCTCACTAAATTATTTCTGCAATGAGACATCAAGAACTTCAATGGCAGCTCCATTCTAGAAAAATAAACAACCCAATTAAAAAGTGGGCCAAAGAACTTAACAGACATTTCTCCAAAGAAGATATAAAAATGGCTAACAAACACATGAAAAGATGCTCAACATCACTCATTATCAGAGAAATGCAAATCAAAACTACAATGAGGTACCACTTTACACCAGTCAGAATGGCTGCCATCCAAAAGTCTACAAGCAATAAATGCTGGAGAGGATGTGGAGAAAAGGGAACCCTCTTACACTGTTGGTGGGAATGCAAACTAGTACAACCACTATGGAAAACAGTGTGGAGGTTCCTTAAAAAGCTGCAAATAGACCTGCCATATGACCCGGCAATCCCACTGCTGGGCATATACACCGAGGAAACCAGAATTGAAAGAGCCACGTGCACCCCAATGTTCATCGCTGCATTGTTTACAATAGCCAGGACATGGAAGCAACCTAGATGCCCATCAACTGACGAATGGATAAGAAAGCTGTGGTATATATACACAATGGAATATTACTCAGCATTAAAAAAAAATTCATTTGAAGCAATTCTACTCAGATGGACAAAACTGGAGCCCATTATCCAGAGTGAAGTAAGCCAGAAGCAAAAACAACAATACAGTATATTAACACATATATATGGAATTTAGAAAGACAGTAATGAGAACCCAACATAGGAGACAACAAAAGGAATGCAGATGTATAGAATAGACTTGTGGACTTTGTGGATGAGGGTAAGGGTGGGATGATATGGGAGAAGGGCATTGAAGCATGTTAATTGTCATGTGTCTAATCAATCGCCAGCCCAGGATTGATGCTCGGGACTGGTGCAGCGAGATTTCCCGGGGGGGAGGGAGGAGGGAGGGGGGACCAGGAGGGGAAGCATATGTAAACCCATGGTGATATCATGACAATGTATGGCAAAAACAATAATATAAAAAAATAAAAAATAAAAAAAAATAAAGAGGTCTGGAGAGATGGTTAAAAAAAAAAAAAAAAGAACTTCAAATTCATTGGGAACATCAGTTCATTATATAAGAATATAACTCAGGAATAGCCAGATAAGAGATGCATAGGAAGGTACAGAGAAAGGGGGCAGAGTTCCTACCTGCTCTCTGATCAAGTCACTCTCCCTAACTCTACAAGTGTTCATCAACCCAGAAGTCCTCCAAACCCTCTCCTTTGGGGTTTGTTTGGAGGCTTTATTCCCTAGGCATGATAGATGAAATCACTGGCCACTGTCAATTGATTCCATCTCCAGCCGCTGTCTCTCATAGAGGTCAGGAGGACTGAAAGTTCCCACTCTAATCATGTGGTTGGTGGCTCTGGCAACTAGTCCCACCCTCATATTTTTTGTTCTTGTTCAGTCCCTCAGTTGTAGCTGACACTTTGTGACCCCATGGACTGCAGAATGTCACCCTTCCCTGTCCTTCACCATTTCCTGGAGCTTGTTCAAACTCATGCCCATTGAGTGGGTGACGTCATCCAACCATCTCATCCTCTCCAGTCCCCTTCTCCTCCTACCTTCAATCTTTCCCAGCATCAAGGTCTTTTCCAGTGAGTTGCCTCTTCACATCAGGTGGCCAAAGTATTGGAGTTTCAGCTTCAACATCAGTCCTTCCAATGAACACCGAGGACTGATCTCCTTTAGGATGGACTGGTTGGATCTCCTTGCAGTCCAAGGGACTCTCAAGAGTCTTCTCCAACACCACAGTTCAAAAGCATCAATTCTTCAGTGCTCAGCTATTTTATGGCCCAACTCTCACACCCATACATGACTACTGGAAAAACCATAGCTTTGACTATACAGACCTTTGTCAGCAAAATGATGTCTCCGATTTTAATATGCTGTCTAGGTTTGTCAGAGCTTTTCTTCCAAGGAGCAAGTGTGGTTTTTTATGGTTTGTTTTGTTTTTGTTTTGTTTTTTAATTCAGGGCTGCAGTCACCATCTGTGGTAATTTGGGAGCCCCCCAAAAATAAAGTCTGTCAATGTTCCATTGTTTCCCCATCTATTTGCCATGAAGTGATGGGACAAGATGTCATGATCTTAGTTTTTTGAATGCTGAGTTTTAAGCCAGCTCTTTCACTCTTCTCTTTCACCTTCATCAAGAGGCTCTTTAGTTCTCTTCACTTTCTGCCATAAGAGTGGTGTCATCTGCATATCTGAGGTTATTGATATTTCTCCCAGCAGTCTTGATTCCGGCTTGTGCTTCATCTTGCCAGGCATTTTGCATGATGTACTCACAGGATAACAATATACAGCCTTGACATACTCCTTTCCCAATTTTGAATTGGTCTATTGTCCCATGTCTTGTTCTAACTATTGCTTCTTGACCTGCATACAAATTTCTCAGGAGGCAAGTAAGGTGGTCTGGTATTCCCCATCTCTTGAGGAATTTTCCACAGTTTGCTGTGATTCACACAGTCAAAGACTTTAGCATAGTCAATGAAGCAAAAGATGTTTTTCTTGAACTCTCTTGTTTTTTCTATGATTCAACAGATGATCACATTTGAGATCTGCTTCCCCTGCCTTTTCTAAATCCAGCTTGAACATCTGGAAGTTCTTGGTTCACATACTGTTGAAACCTAGCTTTGAGAATTTTGAGCATTACTTTGCTAGAGTGTGAGATAAGTGCAATTGTGCCATAGTTTGAACATTCTTTGGCATTGCCTTTCCTTGGGATTAGAATGAAAACTGACCTTTTATACTCCCTTAATCACTCTTAACTGCAAGGGAAGCAGGGAAACAATATTTCACCTGAAACAATAATCCCTGATTCTGTTGGTAAAAAAATAATAATAATAATAAGGGAATGGATAATGGCTAAGGCTTGAGCTGTCATTGCCATACCTACCTCTATAAAATTGCCATCCATCTTCTGGCTGATCATCTCTAGTAAAAGGGAAATCTGCCACTACCTGAAGCTTACCAATTTAATAGTAGAGTGACTTTTTCCCATGTCTACCTGAAATCTGACTTCATGACATTTCTACCTAATCATTATGTGTGTGTGTTAAGTCACTTCAGTAGTATCTAACTATTTGTGACCCTTTGGACCATAGCCCACCAGGTTCCTCTGTCCATGGGATTCTCCGGGCAAGAATACTGGAGTGGGTTGCCATGCCCTCCTCCAGGGCATCTTCCCAACCCAGGGATCAAACCCACATCTCTTGTGTCTCCTGCACTGGTTACTTTCCCACTAGCACCACCTGGGAAGCCCCTACCTAATCACTAGCTCTGCTCTATGGTGTAGAGGAAAACAAAGAGTATTTCTCTTCTATATTTGTTCTTCCGACACCAGGAGACAAACACATATTTTTCTAAAAACTTCCCTTTGCAGATCTTATTATTTTGTTTTGTTGTCTGTTCCAACAGACTTCATCTGACATCATCTGGGTTAACTTATTCTTGATCCACTTACCTTTGCAAATGTTTCTCTTAAGGCAGAGATCTCAAGATTTAACATGCTACTCCCAAGTGTTGTACCAGATCTAAGGAAGTGATTAAAATGATCACTTTTCTTAGTAAGCACACCTTCTTCTCTCTCAATGAATCCTTTCTCTGAAAACACTCATTGAGACCTATAAATGCCAATAGGGAACTAGAATAGGACAATATCCTCTTCCTTCTGGGCTTCCCTGAAACAGTTAACTAAATAATTACTCTTGAATCAAATAACTACCATGACAATGACACTAATACAGAACAATTTCTATAAAACTGGGTTCCAGGGACTCTATTTTTGCATTTTAACATAAACTATGCCACATCGCCATTTAGTCTACCAAAATGCAGCACTAGTTGTATATACACAGGCATGTTTCAATACAAATGCACAACACTCCAGGGCTATAACAGTTATATTTCAGAATGACAATAATATGAATAGTAAAGCCAGAAAAACACTCTCAGCCAGATCATTCTTACCTCCCACCCTGGCTGAGTCCTGCCTTCCCTAAGCCCAGACCAGACCTTTGCTTTGCCATATGTTGCCTGGACTTTAAATACTATGCTTATTTCTCTCTGACATGGAAATGGCACTCACGAGGAACTAAGTGCCTCTGACTTAAATGACTGAGTGAGAATTTGGAGGAAAAGCATCCCCAGATGCAGATGGAAGAGGCACACACATGCAGCTCAGCTGTAATTGCTGGAAGCCTGGGTTTGCTGAGGAATCAAGATGCTGACAATAGATTCCCACATAAAACCAGGAGGGTGGAACCTACCAATCTTCGGGTCCCACTGAGGAGGCATAGTGGGATAACAGTCTCCACCATATGGCTGCTACTGATCTCCATCCTTCCAGAGAAATCCAGCCAAGTACATAAATCTAAGCTACCAGAGAGAACAGCAACCCCATTCATCTCAGATGCCCTGTGCCCCCCTGGCCACCTGAGGGAAGAAGAGGCATTAATGAGTCACATTAGGAATAAAGAGAGGTATTCATAAAACCACTCAGAGACATAATTGAGGTCTTGCCTATCAGGAAACCAAACCACAAATCCACATGTTCAACATGCCATCCAATTAGCATGCCCAGATTTTTAGAAAACCCTTGGGAATGCCTGTTAAGGAAACCTGCCTATTGAGATTATAACACCTAATATGAATTATCAAAGGTTTCCCACATCATAGTTATTATAATTTTACCCACAACATAATTGAGTAATTTTGTTTACGTATTGACCCCAAACTATTCAATTCTGTGCAAACAACATGGGTAACTTTTGCAGGTTAAAATATATACTGCAGATGGTGGCAGCAGCCATGAAATCAAAAAACACTTGCCCCTTGAAAGAAAAGCAGGACAAACCTAGACAATGTATTCAAAAGCAGAGACATTACTTTGCCAACATAGTTCCATCTAGCCAAAACTATGGTTTTTCCAGTAGTCATATATGGATGTGTGAGCTGGACTATAAAGAAGGCCGAGTGCTGAAGAATTGATGCTTTTGAACTGTGGTGTTGGAGAAGACTCTTGAGAGTCCCTTGGACTGCAAGGAGATCCAACCAGTCCATCCTAAAGGAGATCAGTCCTGGGTGTTTCATTGGAAGGACTGATGTTGAAGCTGAAACTCCAGTACTTTGGCCACCTCATGCAAAGAGTTGACTCACTGGAAAAGACCCTGATGCTGGGAAGGATTGGGGGCAAGAGGAGAAGGGGATGATAGAGGATGAGATGGCTGGATGGCATCACCAACTCGATGGACATGAGTTTGGGTAAACTCCTGGAGTTGGTGATGGACAAGGAGGCCTGGCGTGCTGCGATTTATGGGGTCGCAAAGAATCAGACACGACTGAGCGGCTGAACTGAACTGACGCTGGGAATGACTGAAGGCAGGAGGAGAAGGGCATGACAGAGGATGAGCTGTTTGGATGGCATCATCGACTCGATGAACAAGTTTGAGCAAGCTCCGGGAGATCGTGAAGGACAGTCCATGCGGTTGTAGAGTCGGACACGACTGAGCGACTGATCAACAACAAGTACACTGATTACAAAAATAAATGACATAGTCTCTGTCCTCAAGAAATCTGGAATCTAGTGGTGGTAAAAATACAGAGAACTAAAATCAAACTAGTTTAAGCCAAAAAAAGTTTGTGTGTGCTGAAAGAGGGGCAGAATTTATTGGCAAAAAAACCAGATGCAGTTGTTTTCTTAACAGATGGTGGAATACAGGTGCATAATCAGTATCACTTAAACTCTAGCAATGTCCTGTTTTACCTTTATTCTCAGGCTTGATTTATTTCTAAGACATCAATAATTGCCCCTCATAGTTCCAGGTTAGGGGAAGGCAATGACATCCCACTCTAGTACTCTTGCCTGGAAAATCCCATGGACAGAGGAGCCTGGTAGGCTACAGTCCATGGAGTCGCAAAGAGTCAGACATGACTGAGCAACTTCACTTTCACTTTTCACTTTCAAGCACTGGAGAAGGAAATGGCAACCCACTCCAGTGTTCTTGCCTGGAGAATCCCAGGGACAGAGGAGCCTGGTGGGCTGCGGTCTATGGGATCGCACAGAGTCGGACACGACTGAAGCGACTTAGCAGCAGGAGTTCCAGGTTATCCTCAGCCTTTCAAGGAGAAAATACTTATTTACAAATAGTTCTAACATCTCAGAAAAGCGTTTGCAATGATCAGCTTAGTTAACATGCCCTGACCACCTTCTACAAAGGGGAAGGGGCTTGGCAGAGACTGCTTCATCTGCACTACACGGTGTGAAGGAGTCCCTAAAGGAGTAGAGTGATTCCACTATCAGAAGAATAGAAAACTCGACAGAAAAAGGCATGACAGGATCTTCACACATGGAATCACATGAAGTAAAAGTGATACAAGATAGAAACACAGTATTGCGAGGGGGAAATTGGAATATAAAGTATATGAGCACTGGAATCAGTAAGACTGAATTTGTACTACAGTGCTGCGACCTTAGGAATGTTACATCAACTCTAAGTTTCAGTTTTCGGTGTTATAAAATTAAGATAATAATCCTCTCTGAATTATACGATGGTCTGATATTTAAATTAGGTACCTCCTCCAGGGGATCTTTCCAACTTGGGGATTGAACCTGTATCTCTTACGTCTCCTGCATTGGCAGGCTGGTTCTTTACCACCAGCACCACCTGGGAAGTCCTTAAATTAGTCCTTAAATCCACATAAAATAACTCATAGCCTATACAGAATAAGTGCTCAATAGGTTTCTATCATCATCATCATTATAGTTAATATTACTATGGTCGTTATTTTAAGAGAGGAAGAGACCCAATGCAAGAGAAGGGAATTAGAAAAATGGATGAGCATTTAGGATATGTTTGACATTTTGTGTTGATTAGGCTTGGTGTAAGAGCTGATGGACTAAGGCTAGGACTAGACTTTGTAGTGGTAAGATTAGGGGACTCTCTGACTCACCGCAGTATTGCATTTGGATTACTTAGAGAACCATGAGATTCTCTGAGTACAAGGAGCTCCATCAGAAGAGGCTCTAGAACCTGGCTATTGAGGTCAAAAGATAGGAGTCTTTGACCTGGTAAATGCTGTTACAGCTGGTACCCTGTCCCCACTGTCCATGTTTCACTCCATAATCTGCACATTTTGCCTCACCAGTAAGGAGCTGCATTTAGCATGTCTTAACAAACTAATTATCTGCTACTCACCTTTATGTACCTACCATCACCAGCATTAAATTTAGTGTCACTCTTAAATACAGTGCCCTTCATCTATTCAATGTGCCCCTACTAGTTTTGATAACCTTTTTCTTCCTAGTGCCAGAACCTCTGGCTCTTCAGAGCACTGCCCTTGGGTTTCCCCTTGAACAGAGAGCAGAAACTCTTCCAAGGAAGTCTTTGGACAGTGACTAATGAAAACTATAATAACCCTCCACAGAGTCCCCAGAGAAGTCAGGCTGAAGTCACTTTCTCAGAAATGTGTCTGAAGTCTCACACTTGGTTGACTCCTGTGCTTTTTTGTCTTGCTTCCTCTATCTAGTGCCCTACCCACCCCTCTCCCAGATACTGCTGGGCTTCCTGCCTAAACAAATCAGAGTCTACATTAGGGACCTCAGTCTAAGAAAATTGCTGGCTCTGGGATAATGTTTAGCAATTTGGATAGCTTTATTTTCTTCCCTCTGTCACAGGGATTTCTTAAGTAACCATAACCAAGAATTTATGAAAACTATGGCTATTTCTCAGAGTTAAATATATATGTATAAACACACACAACATATCTCCTATAATTTCACAAAGTTTCCTGAGCTCCTTGAAACTCATCTGTGGACCTCAGTTCCAAAACCATCAACTTTGAGACACAATTTAAGACAAGGAACAAAATGAAAGACATCAAAATGCCAGACGGGATTAAGAAAAAGCATACTTAGCAATTTTTACTCTTTTTAAGGCTTCATTGATTTTGGATTCTATCTTCCATTTTGCTTTGCTTAATTTCCTCAAGTAGGCAATTGTGCTGATGGGTTTAATTTATCCTTCAGATCACCTTTCCCCTCCTTCTCTGTGCTCCAGTAACTGACTATGTGGGGTTGCATCAGTTGGCAGCCTTGCCCTTTGGCATGTTGTTTGGCATGTTGTTCCTGATGGGAATAACCATCAGGAGATTAGAAGGAGAGGGGAAAGTGAGCTCTCAAGTTTTCTTTCCCTGCCTGCTCCTTCAAGGTCCTCTGACCTTGTGTGATGGAAGGTCATAGCTCCTGCCATACGGCTCCCTTAACAGGACCCTCTTGCTCTGGATTTTGGAGACTGCCCTTTCCTTGCCCTTCCAGGCTTAAGGTGGTAATAGTTCACTCATTTTAAATTCTTGGGGTCTCACATGATCCCCTGTGGTTTCTCTACTGCCAACACAACTTTGTGCATAGCCCTTTTATTAAATTCTCCTTAATTTACTCAATTTGAATGCCAACTGTTCCCTGATGACACTTTAATTAATGCATCATAATTTACCAAAATGCACTGACTACTTCTCATTTGCGAGGCTGGAAGCAGGGTAAAGACTGGTTAGAGCTATGATTACAGTTAGAGTTACAGAGATGATAGCGGTGAACATGTGCCCTCTAGCTATCCTCTTTGAGCTGAAAATTTAAACTCGGTTAGGATGTTAAAACACAGGATGGATTTTGTCTTCCTCCATTCTCTAATCTGCTCTCGCCAATAATGGAGCTACTAGCCCCACATGACTGTTAAGCACTTATCGTGTGGCTAGTGATATGCTGAAACTGAAAAATACACACCGAATGTTGACAATCAAGATGCTAAAGAAAAAGTAAAATATCCCCATCATTTTTATATTGATTTCATGTTGAAAAAGGACATTTCAGATATATTAGATAAAATAAAATTTGTTATTGAAATTAATTTTGTGTATTGCTTTTAGTACAGTTACTAGAAAAATTGAGATGACATATGCGGCTCACATTTTATTTCTATCAGACAGCACTGCTCTATTGTTATCACTTAATTATGCTTGTCTCTTTAGAACTGTATAAACCTCAGTCCCTTACATTTGGCTACTCTTCATAATGAGCACCTTTCCCTAAGTGCCTTTCTATTAGTAACATTCACTGTGTGATAGAATCTCCTAGAAAGTTGTCAATCCCTTTCCCTAAGTGCCCTTCTATTAATAATATTCACTGTGCCATAGAATCTCCTTCAAGAAAGTTCCTCAAATTGGTCTCTTAGTGTCATCGATTTTCATTAAACTTCACTGCATTGATGCAAAGTATGGTGCACTGAAATCACAGAAAGCTGAAAGTGTAATGACACCCACTGTATAATCACTGCTGTTTCAACACATGCTCTGCTCCTAATTTACATTTTTCATATGCTCTTGTAGCACTGAGAAGGTGAGAAATGCTAATTGATTTAAAGTGTACGTAGCCATTCACAGTGATAAGAATTTGCACAGGCATTATACCAAGGGGTGAACAGATTCAGGAAACACTGTTACACTTGCAAATTATGCTCAAGTTAAAGTATCTTATCTTTTAGTGAGAAAAGAATCTACCGGTTTCATATTCTTTATAGCATAAGCTATTTATTCATGGTATCTTGAAAATGAAACTGAGCATCAGGTAATTGTTACACATGGTGTGGAAGTCATTACACTGGTAGAAATATTAAACCTAGCAGGCAGTCTTGCTAACACTGTGCCATATGATGAAACTTAAATTTCCAAACGGAGAGCTTCTCCTATTCCCTGTGGTGGTCGGGAGGATAAATCTGTGACTTGTAACATGATAGGAAAAACACATACACATAAACTAGGTTATTTTTATGAGAACTGTAAGATTTTCTTTTGACTTCATTGAATTAGACAGATCTCTCAGTGGTAAACAACAAAAATGCAAATCAAACAGGCCTCATCTAAAATGGGAGTTTATTATTTATAATGAAAAAGTATTCAGATGAAGTCATGTAAAATCTGTTTCTCGTTATCTCTCAAGTCTTTTTTTCTTTGGTGTTTACTTATTTTTCAGAAACCCTCCCTCCATATGTTGACAGAGATGGTGCTAAGTCTATCAAGGCATTTAGTCTATCATTTCTGCAATCCAATTAGAAAGAATTCACCTGTTTCCCAAAGGTCTAAGCAGAAGTCTCGGTCCAGACTCTCACTGGGCCAAGAACCTAATGCCCTGTCCTAACCCACCACTAAGATGCTGGTTACCAGGCTGAGGACATGAGTTTGACTTTGGAATAACGTGAAAGTGTTATTCACTCAGTTGTGTCTGACTCTGCAACCCCATGAACTGTAGCCCACCAGGCTCCTCTCAAAATAATAAGAGGGACTTTGTTAGCAGAGTAAGGAATACTAGACATGCCAAGTTATCAGATGTGCACTTGAACTGGGAAATAAGAAAAGGATAAGCTAAAGTAAAAAAATGTAAAGCCATCTTCCTTCTAACCCACATAGCTTGTGTGTGTGTGTGTGTGTGTGTGTGTGTGTGTGTGTGTGTGTGTGTTAGTCACTCAGTTGTATCTGATTCTTTGCGACTCCATGGCCTATAGCCCACCAGGCACCTCTGTCCATGGAATTCTCTAGGCAAGAATACTGGAGTGGGCAGCTATTCCCTTCTCTAGGGGATTTTCCCAACCCAGGGATTAAACCTAGGTCTCTCACACTGCAGGCAGATTCTTCACCATCTGAGCCACAAAGAAAGCCCTAATCCAAATTGCTTATGCTTTATCAATTCTTCAATTCCTTAAAAAGACAGTTTTATGAGTGAAAGTTTGACAAAGGATGTTTTTGCCTCAACCATTAAACTCAAATTTAATTCTGAATGAGGAATGAGAAAAAGAGGGGTGGGGATAGGCATGTTTTTCAATCTAAATGTATCCTGAAGAATCATGATGAGTAGAAGTAAAGATATTTTAACTTGTCAAGACGAAAATGTGAGATTCAACCTAGTTGTGTCACTCAATCTGATCTATGGTGGATATTTGGCTGAACTGATGATCTATCTTTGTCCAGTAAAACATCAGCAGTCACAGATTAGAGCTGCTGACAAGGCTTAGATTACTGTCAATCAACAAACAGGTCCTTAATGTTGGCTGTGGGGCTGGCACTATGCTAAATGCTCTGAGAGATGCTAAAAATGTCTCAGATGTGACTGTTGACTTTAAGGAGCTCAACATTAAATTGCAGGAATAAAACTCATGAAACAAAACTGGACAATACTAAGCACTGGCAAACCAAATGGATAACTGTGTCTGCTGCAGACTCACGTCTATGGAAACACAAGACAGAAAAAAGCAGGGTATTTATCACATGAGAAATAAAGAGCCACTACTTTCTGCACATGCTGTATGTGCAGACTAAATAAACAAGAAAGGCTAAATTACTAGATTCTCACTTCATATAATTTAGCACTTCATAATTATTTCTAAGACAGCCACAGCCAAACACTTCTGAAGCATTCTCCTTATTTACACTATTTCTCCTAAGAGACTTGAACCTTTCTAAATAACTATTAATGAAGATAAAGAGATGTTAAAAGAAACAAAGAATCATGAAATAATACTACTTGCAACAACAAATTAGGTGGCCTTAGAGATTGTTCAAGGAGTGAAGTAAGTTAGAGAAAGATAAATATCACATGATATTACTTATGTGTTCAGTTCAGTTCAGTTGCTCAGTGGTGTCTGACACATTGAGATCCCATGGACTGCAGCATGCCAGGCTTCCATGTCCATCACCAACTCCCAGAGCTTGCTCAAACTCATGTCCATTGAGTGGGCAATGCCATCCAACCATCTCATTTTCTAATGAGGCAGTTCTTTGTATCAGACGGCCAAAGTACTAGAGTTTCAGCTTCAGCATCCATCACTTCCAATGAATATTCAGGACTGATTTCCTTTAGGATTAATTGGTTTGATCTCCATGCAGTCCAAGAGACTCTTGAGAGTCTTCTCCAACACCACAGTTCAAAAACATCAGTTCTTTGGCACTCAGCTTTCCTTATTCTTCAACTATCACATCAATGCATGACTACTGGAAAAATCATAGCTTTGACTATATGTACCTTTGTTGTAAAAGTAATGTCTCTGCCTTTTAATATGCTATCTAGGTTTATCAGAGCCTTTCTTCTAAGGAGCAAGCATCTTTTAATTTCATGGCTGCAGTCACCATCTGCAGTGATTTGGGAGCCCCAAAAAAATAAAGTCTGTCACTGTTTCCATTATTTCCCCATCTATTTGCCATGAAGTGATAAGACCAGATACCATGATCTTAGTTTTCTGAATGTTGAGTTTTAAGCCAACTTCTTCACTCTTCTCTTTCACTTTTATCAAGAGGCTCTTTAGTTCTTCTTCACTCTCTGCCATAAGGGAGGTGTCATCTCCATATCTGAGGTTATTGATATTTCTCCTGGAAATCTTGATTCCAGTTGTGCTTCATTCAGCCTGGCATTTTGCATGATGTACTCTGCATATAAGTTAAATAAGCAGAGTGACAATATACAGCCTTGACATACTCCTTCCCCGATTTGGAACCAGTCTGTTGTTCCATGTCCAGTTATAACTGTTGCTTCCTGACCTGCATACAGATTTCTCAAGAGGCAGGTAAAGCAGTCTGGTATTCCCATTTCTTGAAGAATTTTCCACAATTTGTTGTAATCTACACAGGCAAAGGCATTGGCATAGTCAATAAAGCAGAAATCGATGTTTTTCTGGAACTCTGCTGCTTTTTCAATGATCCAATGGATGTTGGCAATTTGATCTCTGTTTCCTCTGCCTTTTCTAAATCCAGCCTGAACATCTGGAAGGTCATGGTTCAGGTACGGTTGAAGCCTCTCTTGGAGAATTTTGAGCCTTTACTAATGTGTGAGATGAGTGCAATTGTGTGGTAGTTTAAGTATTCTTTGGCATTGCCTTTCTTTGGGATTGGAATGAAAACTGACATTTTCCAGTCCTGTGGCCTCCACTGAGCTTTCCAAATTTGCTGGCATATTGAGTGCAGCACTGTCACAGCATCATCTTTCAAGATTTGAAATAGCTCAACTGGAATTCCATCACCTCCACTAGCTTTGTTCATAGTGATGCTTCCTAAGGCCCACTGGACTTCACATTCCAGGATGTCTGGCTCTAGGTGAGTGATCACACCATCATGGTTATCTGGGTCATGAAGATATTGTTTGTATATTTTTTCTGTATATTCCTACCACCTCTTTTTAATATCTTCTGCTTCTGTTAGGTACAAACAATTTCTGTCCTTTATTGTGCCCATCTTTGCATGAAATAGTCCCTTGGTATCTCTAATTTTCTTGAAGAGATCTCTAGTCTTCCCCATTCTATTATTTCCCTCTATTTCTTTGCACTGATCACTGAAGAAGGCTTTCTTATCTCTCCTTGCTATTCTTTGGAACTCTGCATTCAAATTGATACACCTTCCTTTTTTCCTTTGCCTTTAGCTTCTCTTCTTTTTCAGTTATTCATAAGGCCTCCTCAGACAACCATTTTGCCTTTCTTTTTCTTGAAGATGGTCTTGATCACTACCTCCTACACAATGTCCCAAACCTGCGTCCATAGTTCTTCAGGTGCTCTGTTTATCAGATCTAATCCCTTGAATCTATTTGTGACTTCCACTGTACAGTCATAAGGGATTTGATTTAGGTCATACCTGAATGATCTAGTGGTTTTCCCAACTTTTTTAAATAACTTTCCCTACTTTCCTTCTTAAGCTACAAGATGGCAAGGTAGAAGGACATGCATTGATCTTCTGCAAGAACTCCAAAATTACAACTTGCTGCTTAATAATCAATGAGAGAAGAATGTTGGCTCCCACCCAAAGATACCCCACGTCCAAGGGCAAACGAGAAGCCCCAGCAAGAAGGTAGGAGGGGTGAAATTGCATTTAGAATCAAACCCCATACCCATCAGAGATGTTCAGAAGGCTCAAACAAAACCTTGTACATACCAGGAGACCCCACAGAGACTGAGCCAGACCTGTGTTTGAGTGTTTCCTGCAGAGGTACAGGTGAGCAGTGGCCTGCTGCATGGGCAGGGGCTCTGGGTGCACCAGACGTGGGTGTGGCAGAAGCCCTCATGGAGGAGGTCGCCATTAACCCCAACATAGAGCTGCTAGAACTTATACACGACTGAGGAAACAGACTCTTGGAGGGCACAAACAAAACCTTGTGCACCCCAGGATGAAAGAGCAGTGACCTCACAGAGACTGACCCAGACTTGCCTGTGAGTGTCCAGGAGTCTCTGGCAGAAGCATGGGTCAGCAGTAGCCTGCTGCAGGGTTGAGGGCACTGAGTGAGGCAGTGCACGTTTGGGACCTTTTGAAGGAGGTCGCCATTATCTTCATTACCTCCACCATAGTTTGGTCTCAGGACAAACAACAGGGAGGGAACATATCCCACCCATAAACAGAAAATTGGATTAAAGATTTACTGAGCATCAGTAAAGTAAAAGATTTACTGTCCATCAGAAAAAGACTCAGTTTCCCCCACAGTCAGTCTCTCCCATTAGGAAGCCACCATAAGCCTCTTATCCTTATCCATCAGAGGGCAGAAAGAATGAAAAGCACAGAAAACTAATCAAACTGATCACATGGACCACAGCCTTGTATAATTCAATGAAACTACGAGCCATGCCATGTAGGGCCACCCAAGACGGACGGGTCATGGTGCAGAGTTCTGACAAAACTTGGTCCACTGGAGAAGGGAATGGCAAACCACTTCAGTATTCTTACTTTGAGAACCCCATGAACACTATGAAAAGGCAAAAAGATAGGACACTGAAAGATGAACTCTCCAGGTTGGTAAGTGCCCAATAAGTTACTGGAGAAGAGTGGAGAAATAACTCCAGAAAGAATGACGAGACAGAGGCAAAGCAAAAACAATTCCCAGTTGTTGAGGTGACTGGTAATAGAAGTAAAATCCAATGCAGTGAAGAACATATTGCATAGGAACCTGGAATGTGAGGTCCATGAATCAAGGTAAATTGGAAGTGGTCAAACAGGAGATGGCAAGAGTGAACATTGACATTTTAGGAATCAGTGAACTAAAATGGACTAGAATGGTTGAATTTAACTCAGATGACCATTATATCTACTACTGTGGGCAAGAATCCCTTAGAAGAAATGGAGTAGCCATCATAGTCAACAAGAGTCCAAAACGCAGCTCTTGGGTGCAATCTCAAAATGACAGAATGTTCTCTGTTTGTGTTCAAGGCAAACCAGTCAATATCACAGTAATCCAAGTCTATACCCCAACCAGTAATGCTGAAGAAGCTGAAGTTGAACGGTTCTATGAAGACCTACAAGATCTTCTAGAGCTAATACCCAAAAAAGATGTCCTTTTCACTATAGGGGACTGGAATGCAAGAGTAGAAAGTTGAGAGATACCTGGAGTAATGGGCAAATTTGGCCGTGGAGTGCAAAATGAAGCAGGACAAAGGCTAGCAAGGGTTTTGTCATGAGAATGCACCGGTCATAGCAAACATCCCCTTCCAACAACACAAGACTCTACACATGGACATCACCAGATGGTCAATATTGAAATCAGATTGATTATATTCTTTGCAGCCAAAAATGGAGACGCTCTATAGAGTCAGCAAAAACAAGACTGGGAGCTGACTGTGGCTCAGGTCATGAACTCCTTATTGCCAAATTCAGACTTAAATTGAAGAAAGTAGGGAAAACCACTAGACCATTCAAGTATGGCCTAAATCAAATCCCTTACAATTATGCTTACATGTGGAATCTTTAAAAATGAATCTATTTACAAAACAGAAGTTGAGTCACAGATGTAGAAAATAATCTTGTGGATACCAAGAAGTAAGGGGAGTGGGGATAAACTGGGAGATTAGGACTGACATATACACACAACTATACATAAAATAGATTACTAATAAGAACCTATTGTACAGCATAGGGGACTCTATTCAATACTCTAAAATGGCCTATATGAGAACAGAATCTAAAAAAGAATGAATATATGTGTGTGTATAACTGACTTTCTTAGCTCTACAGCAGAAACACAACACTGTAAATCAACTATACTAATTTACAGTACAGTAAAAATAAATAAATAAACTAAATGAATAAGAAACAAAGATTCAAGGATTGAAAAAACCACAAGCAAATTGTAGAAATTTTGTAGACATCAAAACAGTCAAATCATTAATTTTCACTTGAAGACAAAAAAATCCAGTTCTTTGCAATACCTGACCTAAGCAAAGATTGGACAATTGGCATATACTAGAGCACAGAAAATAAGGCAATGTCTTTCTGTAAGAATTCATCACACCAGTTAGAATTTGGTGGGTGTTTTGTTATGTCAGTTCATTAACTGGCTGGAGCATGGGTTTGTTAGGGCTGCTCCCAGACCAGGGTATTTTTCTCTGATCTCCAGAGCTGTAGAGGGCCCAAACTGTTGCTTATCTGTTTGCTAGGCTAGTGTTCTTTCCACTGATTGGTAGTAGCCTGGAAATCTCAATGGTATATAGATAATGTACAGGGCTTGTAAAGTAGTTTGCTGACTAAGCAAAACTGCAACACTGTTTTAAAAACAGCAACTGTGCAAAATCACCATAAGGGCTACATTTTCCCCTGAACTAGATTTCTACCTGGTTGCCGAAGATAATAAGGACTCTTAGAAGGTGTTTATCACTATATCAGAATTTAATAAATTTATCTGTAAAACAATTTTTATGAGACACTTTCAGATGCATTTATTCTAACATTCTTGCTCACATTTTAGTCAGAAATATGATTCTTAATGTTCTTTTCATTTTAACCTTGGTTGGAACTTTTACAAAGTCTTTTTCTAATTTATTGTATCAATTATAAATAACTGTTGCTCAAGGTTAAAACAATTCTATGCTGACAGAAATCAGATACTATGCATTGTTTAATATAGATCCTAACATTATACAGTATAATAGCTTGCATTTATTTCTATTTAAGGCAACACTAAGTGACTAGTAATATCATATGATTTATGTTTTCATATGTATAGTAGAAAACCTACAATTTTATATACTTAAGGCTTAAGTGTGGGCTATAAACTACAAATGTTCTCTGTTGAAAATCATATTAATAAAATAAATAGTTCTGTCTTATTCTTAGACTAAAGATGCACATTCATTTATAATTCAATCTCTTGCCCAAAAAATTGATGCAGTTTTCTTTTTATTTAATAAGTAGTTTCTTAAAGAAATTCTACCATTATTTTTGAGTGCTCTGCTATAGTCTGATAAACAGATATTTAAATTTTGAGTATTATTTAGGCCATTCAGCTGCCTTCCCTATCCTTCTGTTCATAGTTCCTTTCCAAACATACATCAAAAAATGTGCCTTTTATGCTCAAGATCACTTATTATTAGAGAAGTGCAAATCAAAACCACAATGAGGTATCATCTCATACTGGTCAGAGTGGTCATCATCAAGAAGTCTACAAACCATGAATACTGGAGAGAGTGGCGAAAACGGAACCCTCTTACACTTGGTGGGAATGCAAACTGATACAACTGCTACGGAGAACAGTATGGAGATTCCTTTAAAAATTAGGAATAAAATTACCAAACAACCCAGCAATCCCACTACTGGGCATATACCCCTAGGAAACCATAATTTAAAAAGACACATGTACCCCCAAAGTTCACTGCAGCACTATGTACAATAATTAGGACATGGAGGCAACCTAGATGTCCATCAACAGATGAATGGGTAAGAAGCTGTGGTATGAATACACAATGGAATATTACTTAGCTATAAAAGAAATGTGTTTGACTCAGTTATAAGGAGGTGAATGAACTTAGAGCCTATTATACAGAGTGAAGTAGGTCAGAAAGAGAAAGACAAATATCGTATATTAATGCATATATATGGAATTTAGAAAGATGGCATTGACAATCCTACATCCAGGGCAGCAAAGGAGACCCAGACATAAAGAATGGACTTTTGGACTCAGTGGGAGAAGGAGAAGGTGGGATGATTTGAGAGAATAGCACTGAAACATATACATTACCATATGTAAAATATATAGCCAGTGGGAGTTTGATGTATAATGCAGGGCACCCAAAACCAGTGCTTTGTGACAATCTGGACAGATAGGGTGGGGAGGGAGGTGGGAGGGGTATTCCAGATAGAGGGGACACACGTATGCTTATGGCTGATTCATATCAATGCATAGCAAAAATCATCACAATATTGTAAAGTAATTATCCTCCAATTAAAATAAATAATTTTTTTTAAAAAGAAGTGTTTCTTTTAAAATAAAAACAGACTCACAGACTTGAAGAACAAATTCATGGTTTCCAGGGGGAAAGGGTGAGAAGGGATCGTTAGTTAGGGAGTTTTGGATGGACGTGTACATACTACTTTGTTTTGAATGGATAACCAACAAGGGCCTCCTGTATAGTACAGGGAACTCTACTCAATGCTATGTGGCAGCCTGGGTGGGAGGGGAGTTTGGGGGAGAATAGATACATGCATTAATATATGTATGGCTGAGTCCCTTTGCGATAAACCTGAAAGTATCACAATGCTAACTGGCTGTACCTGAATACAAAATAAAAAGTTAAAATAAAAAAAGAAAGAAATACGTTTTGTGGGGGTTTACAAATGCCAGCCTCCAATACTCCAGCTAAAAATGAAAGTGGCTTTTCATGGAATACTAACAGCTGGACCCTGCCTTGTGTATATTAGTGGTTCTGAGTACTTGTAACATCGCAGATTTACACTGGGCAAAGATCAACTCATCCAATACTGAATTCATCCTCACATGATCGTGGCAAAAGAACAGCATGAGAAAGAATTTGAGAGGACACTCAATACACAAATTAGATAGCATCACCAACTTAATGGACATGAATTTGAGCAAACTCCAGGGGTCAGAGGACAGAGGTGCCTGGCACGCTACAGTCCATGAGGTCACAAAGAGTCGAAACTACTTAGCCACTGAACAATAACCATACACAAATTCTTATCATTTACTTTTTAAAACAGGAGTCAGAAAACTATGATCTGTAGGCCCAATTGTCTCACCAACGGCTTGTGTAAATAAGATTTTTTATTTTAACACACCCATATCCATTTGTTTATATATTGCCTGGAATGGTTTTTGTGCAACAACATCAAAGCTGAGTCGTGGTGGTAGAACACATATGGCCTGCAACGTTTAAAATATTCACTATCAAGTCCTTTACAGAAAAAAAAAGTGTGCCTATCCTTGATTTAAAACAGTTATAGTAGTATATACCCTGATATTACATGAATAATAACTCTATTAACTTCAGGTTAACTGTTAATTTCAGAAGGCTTGCCTTGATACTATGTGGCAAAGTATTCACAGTCAGCCAATTGCCAATAAACTGTCAAAATAGAAGCCAAGTATAGGAGCATCATGAGCATGTCTGCTTTAGAAACTTGGATGTGGGCAGAACAGAAGTGCAAATACAGTTTAGAATTTCATTTAGAAAAAGTACAGACACACATGATGTGCTGAAGGATTAACTACGCGTGAATTAAATGGTGATGCTATAATCGTAATTTATAATTACAAAGCAAAAACAGCATTGAAAACCATCACTGAGGCAAGATGATACTGATGCTGCCCTACTAATACCTAAAAGGCCATTCCATTTTCTGCATGGCAGAAACTTTGCAACAAGGTTATGAGCAGGGCCCTGAATTCTGGATCTCAATAAATACTAGCAATAAAGTAGTTCTAAATTAAGAGAAGTTGGTAGCCCTTACTAACTAGCTGGGTTGGTTACTATGTCACTTGTGAAAGCACAAGTCTTTAGAATTATGAATTAGTTGCTTCTAAAGATCCAAAAAGTTCTTGTCCAAGGTTCATAGTTGCTGAGTACCAATATTTCAGACAAGGCATGTATGCAGTAAGCTTAATGGCATATTTGAAGAAGGACTGTATTAGGTCATCCTGAAGATAGAGGAAGAACTACTCTAGGCTCCTCCTCTGTGATCCCCACTTCCCACCCATCAACCTAAGGGCTAAATAGAGTAAACAGTACAAGAACAGGAATTAATCAAAGCAAAGCTTCCAGCATATTTCCATTTGTCATTTTCCTTACGCGAACTCACAGGAATTTGCATAAGGAACATGACATAAGGAATTACAATTTCCACAAGCCCAGACTGCAAACACCACACAGTTCTTTGATCCTGCCCCAGTATTTTCCAGGTGAGTATCCACAGCCAAAGCAAAAGTGCTGTCTCAACCACAGGTCTCCTGACTCAAGGCTCACAACCTTCCGAATGGCTTAGATGGCTCAGCATACAAGGAACCATACCAGGTCTGAGTTCCACCATGGGATTCCTAGCCATCTACTCTCTCCATCCACCATTGTTTGCCCTTCCCACCTCCTTAACTCAAACTGCTCCAAAATCCAATAAGCCCTGGCCTTTAAGGATCTTTCAGACACTCAGTTACCATCTTCTCCTTTGTATTGAGACATTGTGGGCTTTCTATTTCATGTGTCAACTAAAATTATACATATTCTTGGATTTATTTTCTTTCAGCTCTCTTTCTAGACGGGTATTTCTAAACTGCCATGCATTTCTGTTTTCATCTTGCTTTCAGCTCTTCTATGTGATAGATTTTATTCTGCAGTCCTTTGATTGGTGCTCCCAGGGCCCAGGGGTCTTTGTCTTGCCTGTTTTCTAATGAAGATTATCTGGAAGGAACTACATGCATGCCACTGCCTTCAGATAAAGGGCTGCAGATGGAAGGAGGGTGCACAGGGTAAGGAGAGAAATGAGAAGCTGGATCACACTGTGTATTTCATTAGTATTTTGTAGAAGGAGTACGGTTCAGCGAGTTGAGAATATCACATTCATCTATTTTTCTGAATTGTGAATAAATTCAAAGCCTGGGCTTAAACTAACTTCCATTTTGAAAATATAATTTGAAAGCCTTCAGTGTACACATGGCTGCATATACTTGCACTGCTCTGGATTGAATACATAAAGTCGTGACTTAATTGTGAGAGGCAGAACAGGGTGGTGAACAGAACACTGGCCTCACAGAAGGAAAGCAGAATTCTAAAGCATGCCTGCCGCCAACTGGCTTTGGGACTCTCAGCAATCACTTGACTCACCTTGGACTCAAGGTCCCCATCTTTCAAATGAGAGTGCTGAGTAAAGATAATCACAAAGGACTCTTTCTAGTACTAACGTCATATGAATTTACAAATTATCCAAAAGTCTTTTCCCTGAATGAAATTCAATGGGATCAAGAGAAAAACAGGGCAGTGCCTATCGCTAATATTCCTGGATTTGCTGAAATGATACCAGAGAGTTTGAGAAGGTAATGAAATTTGTCCCAGTCCAATGCAAGTCAATTTCAGCCTCCTTAATAGGTCAGTATAATTGAGCAATGGTCTGGGGAGCACAAGTAGCCAATTTAATACTGAAACCATATAACTGAGAAAGGAAAGCACTTATGCTCAAAGCTTCTATTTCAGAAATCAGAAAATTATTTTAGTAACAATCACCTGACTTTCTATTATAATCTTAAGAATCTCGGCACATTCTTAAGTGGAATCCTGTATTCTCTCAGTTGTCCACTAGGTGTAGATATAAAAATCATAGCTGGTACAGAAGTGGTGACCTGTCAAATCAATAAACAAATAGTCGACACTCTGTTAATAGCTGCTGATGGCTTGACTAATGCCACTGCTTTAGAATTTTTGCTACCATTATTAAAATTATTTCTCTTATTGTTTGGCTATGAGATGCCCATAAACTCCAGTTTTGCTATGGTTAAAGAATCAGGCAATGGGAAATAGATTCATTTATCCATTCATCCATTCAAAAATATTCATAAAAATAAAAATCCTTAAAGTGTGCCAGTTTATGTATCTGATGAGACAGGTAGAAGAGTCTCTATTTTCCACTAGGGGATGCAAGTATATCAGCAAATGAAGTAATGTCATCGGTACTATGACAAAGATATATAAGATGCTGAGAAAGCACTACAGTTAAGTGCAGCTGATTCTTTTTGGTGTGAGCAATTGGGCTTCACAGAGGAGGTGACATGGTGTTGGAGGAGGCTGAGTAGTCTGCATAGAGAGAATGGCATTTCCAGAGGCAAAATGGGAGCTACGGTTATTAAGGCACGTTTAGAGAGCTGTGCTGCATTGAGCATCATTGGAGAATGGGAACACCATCATGGTAACCATGAGAGATTAGGCTAGACGGGAAGAGCCCTAATCAAGAAAGGTTTAGAGCATGTGCTCAGGAATTTAGACTCCATCTACCCAAAGGAAAAGATTACATAATCCAAGATGCAGTTTAGAAAGAATGTGGAGGGAGGATATGGAAAACAGATTGCAAAATTGAAGGCTCAAGGCTTTAAGTTGTACTGTGTTATAAAATCAAAAGAGACTGTTCTTCTGGCCATAGAATGACTATGGAAGGAATATTCTATATCTCTTGGCTATACCTCAATAAAAAATTATAGATACAGGAGCAGATGAAGCCCACTGGTTAATACTGATTTGGGCTCTCCCCTGTGAAGGGTGGCCTGGGGGTTTCATGAGTGCTGCACTGGCCAAAGGTCTGACTTGAGAAGAGGGAGGCAAGGGGACATGATGCACGTTACCTCTTGGAACTGAGATTCAGAAATAAAGAGAACAAGAAGCAACCAGTTAAGAAAGGAGGAACCTGTAAACATCCCTCCCCTTCATGAACAGTTGCTCAACAGCAGCTAAACTCGTTCCTCCTCCAGAACATGCACAGAAGATGAAAGGCTATTGTAATTCCTCCCACTGATCACTGAAGAGTGGAACTAGGCCTTTAAACTAATAGCTAAAAGCCATTGGCCATTATCTACATAATATTTTCAGTCTCCATTATGGCAGATATAGTCTTATGGTTGACCATAAAGTAAACTTTGTCTGCATTTGAAATGTCTTCTTTGGTCTCTATAACATAGAGTTTAGAGTATAAAATTATGTTCTCCTTATAATGGCATAAACTTATTATTGTAGCAAAATATACATAATGTAAAAGTTACCACTTTAACCATTTTTAGGAATAAAATTCATTGGCATTAAGTACATTCACGTTGTCAATCATTACCACTCTGAATCTCCCCAAAGCTCTCGTCTTCCCAAACTGAAACTCTGTACTGATTAAGCATCAACTTCCCATTCTCCCTTTCTCCCAGCCCTGCAACCACCCTTCTATTTTCTGCCTCTATGAATTTGGCTTCTCTAGGTATGTCATATAAGTTGAATCATACAATACTTGTCCTTTTGTGTCTAGCTTATTTCACTTAGCATGACTTCAGGATGCATCCAGGTTATAGCACATATTAGAATTTTATTCCTTTTTAAGACTAAAAGACTTTCCATTATGCATGGCTCCTTTGTAGCCACATCAGTTATTCATCCATTAGATAATTAGATTGTTTATATCTTTTGGCTATTGTGAGTAACGATGCTATGACTATTGGTATGAAAAACTATTCAAGTTTCTGATTTCTATTCTGCAGTGCTTTCTAGTTCACTGAGATGGAATTTCTCAATTATATGACAGTTCTATTTTTATGTTTGTTTTGAGGAGTCACCTCTTTTCCACAATAGTTGACCACTTTATATTTCCACCAGCAATACACAAAGGTTCTAATTTCCCCACAACTTCATCAACAGTTATCAGAAAATCTGTGTTTTTTTTAAGTAGCCCTCCTGATGGGGGTGAAGTGTTATCTCATTGTGGTTTTGATTTGCATTTCCCTAAAGACTAGTGATGTTCTGTATTAATTTTGTGTGTTTTTTGGCCATCTGTGTATCTTCTTTGGAGAAATGTCTATTCAGGTACTCTGTCCATTTTTTAATATAATTATTTGGGTTTTTTGGTTGTTGTTAAGTTTAGGAGTTCTTTAAATATTCTGAATATTGATCCCTCATCAGCTGCAAATATTTTCACCTATGACTTTTCACTCATTTGGTAGCCTCCTTTGACAAAAACAATGTTTGTGATTTTGATGAAGTCCAGTTTCACTAATTTTTTTTTTGTTGCTTATGCTTTAGTGTCACAAAGAAATCACTGCCAAATCTAAATTCATAAAGCTAACCCCTAGGTATTCTTTTATGAGTTTCATAGTTTTAACTCTTACACTTAGGTCTTTGATACATTTGGAGTTAGTGGTTGTGTACTATAATTTTATTATTCTGTATGTGGATACTCAATTTTTCTAATGCCACTGGCTGAAAAGACTCCTTTTCTTATTGAATGGCCTTGGAACTTTTGTTGAAAATCTATGATAGCATATACCTTTAAAGACTCCTAATCTTAGGAAAGTATAAGAAGAGCTATAATAATACTTCTGCTTTGTTATGCTGTTGAGTCGCTAAGTAGTGTCCAACTCTTTGCAAGCGTATGGAATGTAGCCCACTAGGCTCCTCTGCCATGGAATCTCAAAACAGCAACAACAATAATACTTTTGCTAACTTTATGTTTAACAATAAGAAAGTACATACATCTCTGGCTGCTGCCGACATCCTCACAAATACAGAATATTAATTCTTAGGAAGTATGAAAGATAGAATACTGGGAGAAATGCCATTTGCAAAAAACATGATGTGCTCCAATAGAAAGATGAGTAAAATTCATATCAGAAAAATTGTTACTTCCACACAGCCCCACCTCATCCTACTAATTATCAATTTATCCTCAGGAAATGAATATTATCTTTGATCTCATCCTTCTGATCTGTAGAATGGGGTTAATTTATTATCGCATAGGATCAAGAGGAGGCATTACCAGATATTCTGAAAAAGGTCCCTCCAAATTTTGTCATTATTGTTGTTGATTTGTTGCTGAGCTATACGAATTTTTCTCTCTTTCATTATGCTTTATTTCTTATTTATAAATCAGAAGCAATAATACCACTCTCTTCATAGTATTTGCACCCTCTTCATAATACGTGCAGTGTGCTGCCTGATAAGTACTAAAATGCCCCTTTCAAATGTGACTAGAAGAAGCACATCTACTGTCACTCATTTCAATTGCACGGACATTTAATTGAGGACCCACTTCAGGTCAACACAGCGTTAACTGATAGAAATACAAAGTTGAAGAAGACAAAATACCACCTTCAACATAATTTAATCTCTGAGTAAAAAAATTTTATTAGTTCTCTCACTCTATTAATACTTTCAATGTCTTCAAATTTTGTAGAGAAACTCAATATGCAGATTTATAGATATAAGCAAATATGCACTTATAAACTATAGTAAGTAAGTGTTAGTTACTCAGTCATGCCCAACTCTTTGTGACTCCATGAACTGCAGCCCACCAGGCTCCCATGTCCATGAGATTTTCCAGGCAAGAATACTGGAGTGGGTTGCCATTTCCTTCTCCAGGGGATCTTCCTCACCCAGGGATTGAACCCAGGTCTCCTGCACTGCAGGCAGATTCTTTACCAACTGAGCTACATGGAAAGCCATTGTCATTGATTTAAAACTTTTAATTCTGTACACTTGTACCAATTCAGGTATTTTTATATTTGTAGCTTTAAAATAAAGGATATCTGCATAACAAAACTAGTTGTGCATACTTTTTTCTTCTGACAAAACTTAATGTCCATCAATCTCTCCCTCTTTAGTTATGTGTAAATGATGTATACCATAAACTTAATTTTTTTAAGTTTGAGTTAACTACAGTGAAAGTTACTTCCAATTACTTAAGTTTTGTTTTCCTTAAAACAGATTGTGGGAAGCAATATTCCTTTCCTTGTGTTTACTTTGAAATCAATCAATATTTCAGTATGAAATGTAATGCTTTACACAACAATGTGACTACTCCTGCTAATTTGTATTTTTACAAACAATATAGACTTGGTGGTGTTTGTCTTTGCAACTTGGGAAATTGGTCTTGAGCCTGGGAATTCTCTCTAAATACTCATGTCTAAAAGCCTAGGAAAGGACACAAAAACATGACAATTTTTTCATTACTTTTAATTTCCTTCACCCATCTGACTTCCTTCTTCAGTAAAGGTTCTATTTTGAGAAGTGTTCTTTGACCCATAATAATAGCCTTTACTCAAAGATCACATATTTAATCTTTCTTCTATTTCCTTGACATTTATGTATTTTTGTACCTCTACTTTTATTTCTTTCTTTCCCTTACTAGACCAGCATCTTATATTTACTTCTTGTAGCCTCTGGCACATAGTAGGTACTTCTTAATGGTCCTTTTATTCCAGGAAGCACCAACTTAGACAGAAGCAGGAGAGGTGAAGCTAAATGTAGCTAACACAGTATGTAGATACAGGCACAGGTTTGTTTTGCTCATCCAAGTGATATTTATTGACCGTGATTTTTTTTTAGTGTGCCATTGTTCAAGGCAGTAGAAACATGTCAAGGAACAAAACACAAAACCTTGTTCTTGTGAGTTCACATTTCAGTGGAGAGAGACTATAAAAATTACATACATATTTATGTACACACTCACATAAGCACAGACACACATAGGTTTCAAGTGCTGGTAAGTACTAGGAAGTGATCTATAGTGAAATAAAACACTGTCAATGTCTGGTTTTTATATGGGGCACATGGAGATGAGACTGAAAGGGCAAGAGAAGGAGACAGAAGACTATTTAAGAGGCTACCAGGCTTCCCTGGTGGTCCAGTGGCTAAGCTCTTAGTGCAGGGGGCCCGGGTTGGATCCCTGGCCAGGGAACTAGATCCCATATGCCACAACTAAAGATCCCACATGCCACAACTAAGACCCAGAACAGCCAAAAAATAAATATTTTCTAAAAACCACAACTTACTAATGGATTGAAAACTTATTCAAAAGTTAAAAAAAAAAAAAAGGTTACTGCTTCCAGAGGCCATCATCCAGTGAGATGCATCAGTCTAGAACATTGGAGGTGGTAAAAAGGGATCATATTCTGCACGTATCCTGAAGATAAATTCAACAGGATTTGCTTATTGGATGTGGGAACTGAGAATAAAAAAGAAGGCAGGGTTGAAGTTAGGATTTTTGGCCTAAGCAACTAGAAGGATGAAATTCCATTCATTCAGATGGTGAAGCTTAGGAAAGGAGCTCTTTTGGGGGAAGAAAAATAAAAAACTCTGGTGTTAAGAATGTCTGGCTAAGATGGTGGAGTGAGGAGACCCTGAATTCACCTCCTACTATGACCACAGCAAAATTACAACTATTTACAGAGCAGCTATCAACAAGAACAACCTGAAGATGAGCATAAAAGATTTCCCACAACTAAAGATATAAAGAAGGAACCACAGAAGATGAGCAGGAGAGCAGAAACACAGTACAGTCAAGACCCACACCTCTGTGTGGGCAGCCCACAACAAGAGGATAATCACAATCACAGAGGCTCTCCCCAAAGAGTGAGAAGCCCAAGCTCCACACCGGGTTCCCCATCCAAGGGTCACGCACTGGAAAGATGAGCCCCCAGAATGACTGGTTTGATGACAGGAAAGCTTGTGTACAGGACAGCTGGAGGGCTGCAGAAAACAAAGACTGAACTCTTAAAGCATGCATGCAAAATCATAGTCCATGTCTCAGCACTAAGCCAGGGACACATCCACGTGCTGATCTTGAAGCCCTAGAAGGGACAGGAGGTAAAGCACTCCTGATGTAAGCACAGACATTGGTGGTAGCAATTTGGGGGAGCTCACGAGGTCACTGGAGCTAATAAGTACCATTATGGAATTCTCTCTCTAGCCTGTGTGGACCAAGGGCTTACCCACCTACAGCAGGCTGGTACCTTCCCTGGGCCCCCTGGACTCCAAAAACAGCAATACCAAGACACGGCCCCACCCACCAGCAGTCCAGAAGCCTCTGCACAAAACATGGCCTGGCAGACAGTTAGGATGAAGTCAGCTCTGTCAAGCAGCATGCCCAGAGGAGTTGGCCTCACCACAACAGAAGGGTCCATGAAGCCCATGTGGGGGTACCCCAGAGCATATAGCTCTGGTGACCAGAGAGAAGTGTGCTGCTGAGTCCCACAGGACAACTCCTTCATAATGCCCCTTCTCCAGGACTGGGAAGCATAACCATCCTACCTAACACATAAAACAAAAGCAGAGAATTAGGTACAACAGAGGAATATATTACAAATGAAGGAATAAGATAAAACTGCAAAAGTAGAACTAAGCAAAATGGAGATACGCAATCTATATGATAAAGAGCTCAAGGTAATAATCATAAAGATGCTCAATAAACTTGGAAGAAGAGTGAATGAACACAGCAAAAATTTGAACATAAACTAGAAAATATAAATAAGACTCAACAGAGCTGAGGAAGGCAATAGCTGAAATTAAAAAATACCCTAGAAGGAATGAACAAGAGGTTAGATGATACAGGAAGTGGATTAGTGAACTGGAAGACAGAATAGTGGAAATCATGCAAGCAGAACAAACAAACAAAAAAAATTGTTTTTTAATGAGGACAGCTTAAGATACCTCTAGGACCATATCAAGCATACTACCATCCTCCCTACAGATGTTCCAGAAGAAGACAGAGAAAGGGGCAAAAGAATTCGACTGAGGACTACAACTGAAAACTTCACTAACCTGGGAAAGAAAACAGATATCCAGGAAGCACAGAGAGTCCTAAACAAGATGAACTACATCAGATTAAAAAGTTTTTGCCCAGCAAAGGAAACTATGAACAAAGTAAAAATACAGCCTATTCAATGGAAAAATAACTTGCAAGTGATACATCTGATCAGGGGTTAATATCCAAAATATACAAAGAACTCATATAACTCAATACCATTTTTTTTTCAAAATCCTGATTCTAAAATGTGCAGAGGACCTGAATAGACATTTTTCCAAAGAAAACATACAGATAAAAATACCTGAAAAGATGCTCAACATCACTAACCACCAGGGAAACGCAAATGAAAATCACAATGAAATACCACCTTACACCTATTAGAATGGCTATCATCAAAAAGAAAACAAATAACAAGTTTGACAAGAATGAGAAGAAATGAGAATCTCATACACTGTTGGTAGAAATGTAAACTGGTACAGTCACTATGGAACACAGTAGAGGTTGCTCACAAATTTAAAAATAGAACTACCACACAATTTAGCAATTGCACGTCTGGGTACTTTTCTGAGAAAAACAAAAACACTTATCAAAAAAAAAAGGCAGCACTGTGTTCTTTGAAACATTATTTATAGTATCCAAGATATAAAAGCAACTTGAGTGTCCACTGATAGACAAATGGATAAAGATTTTATGTATGCATGTATTAACACATACAACTGAATATTACTCAGCCAAAAAAACAAACAAACAAACAAATTTTACTGTTTCTGATGACATGGATAAACCCAGAAGTTATTATGCCAAGTGAAAGAAGTCAGATAGAGAAAGACAAATACCATATGATTTCACTCACATATAGAATCTAAAAAACAAAACACGTGAATAAATATAAAACAGAAACCAACTCATAGATTCAGAGAACAAATATGTATGTGACTGACAAACGAGAGGGATGTGGAGAAAAACTGATATAGGAGAGAGAAATTGAGGTACAAACTTCCAGTTATAAAATAAATTGAGTCACGGGAATTAAATGCACAGCATGGGGCATATAGTCAATAGTCTTATAATAAATTTGACTGGTGGCAGATGGTAACTAGACTTCTCCTGATGATAATTTTGTAATGGAAAGAAATATCGAATTATTACATTTTATTGCTGAAACTAACATAGTGTTTTGAGACAATTATACTTCAGTAAGTGAGTAAGTAGGTAAATAAACAAATAAATAAGAATTCTGGTGTTATGGACTGAATTGTGCCCCCTCTCAATTCAAATGTTGAAGCCCTAACCCCTTAGAATTAACTGTATTTGGAAATTGGGATTTTAAAAGGCAATTAAGGTTAATTAGATCATAATGGTGAGGCCTTAATCCAAACAGGCCAACGTCCTTAAAATAAGAGTTAGAGACGCCAGAGACAAGCATGCACAGAGAAGAGGCCAGGTAAAGGAGGTGGCTACCTGGCCGAGAAGAGAGACCCGAGACAACCAACCTGCCAACACCTTGATCTTGAACTTTCAGTCTTTAGAACTGTGAGAAAGTAAATTCTTACTGCTTAAGCCACCTAAGCTGTGAAATTTCATTTTGCCATTCCTAGCAGTCGAATATAATCTGAGTATATTGACTCTAATCACTATTCACAGTCATTTAGAGGCTAAATGAATTCTGATGTTTCCATAGTTCTTCATTTACCCACTACTTGGTCATATGTGCTTGCCTATCTATCCAGGCGCCAAAGAATTGATGCTTTTGAACTGTGGTGTTGGAGAAGACTCTTGAGAGTCCCTTGGACTGCAAGGAGATCCAACCAGTCCATCCTAAAGGAGATCAGTCCTGGGTGTTCATTGGAAGGACTGACGTTGAAGCTGAAACTCCAATACTTTGGCCACCTCATGCGAAGAGTTGACTCCTTGGAAAAGACCCTGATGCTGGGAAGGATTGGGGGCAGGAGGAGAAGGGGATGACAGAGAATGACTGGATGGCTGGATGGCATCACCAACTTGATGGACATGGGTTTGGGTGGACACCAGGAGTTGGTGATGGACAGGGAGGCCTGGCTTGCATGGGGTAGCAAAGAGTCGGACACGACTGAGCAACTGAACTGAACTGATCTATCCAGGAGGGCCACCCCCATTATGACCTACTAAAGGAGGGCACACAAACACAGAAGCTTCATCCTCTAGAGGTGTCTTCCTCATCAGATAATTTGTATTTTCTCTTTTCCTTTTGATGCACCTGGCTTTGATTTCTTTTTATGTATTTTCTTTTTCAATACCTGGCTTTGAGACTTGCCTGGTAGCCCACTGCCTAAGACTCCACACTCCAAATGCAGGGTTCCCCAGTTCAATCCCTAGTCAGGGAGCTACATCCCACATGCCACAACTAAAGATTCTGCATGCTGTAAGGAAGACCTGCTGCAGCCAAGTAAATAAACAGATAAAGAAATACTGTTTTAAAAAAATATCTGGCTTTGATTTCTTGATCCTCAAATTGGTAATCATTTGCCTTTTTCTTCACAGTTTTACAAGAGCATCATACAACTTTTGCCCATTGCCTTCTTTCAGATAGGTTTTGGGCAAAGTCTTAACAATGAATTCTGGACATCAAGACAAACACTTGGTAAACTTTTAAATCCCTGACTAAATATCAAGAGTATTACTTGCCAACTGCATTCTTCAGTTGTCTCCGGGTAAACATATACACACGTTTGCTTCGATTCTTCTCTGTCTCCCTCGTGTCACCATTTGAGCTCATATTGGCCCCATATTTCTTCTGACCCTGCAGAGCAGTACAAATTTTATTGGAAGTAGAAAGATCAAGATAGACATAGGAGGACAGAGAGGGAGGAGAGTATTAATTTTCTACCAAGGAAATTTAATTCTCCACCTCACTTAACTGGTACAGAGCTGACTTAAAGGGTGAACTTGGATTTGAGCAGCCCTGTCAAGGCCATTCCTAGAAATTGGAGCATTCTGTTAACCAAGAAGTAATGGCTTCATCCCACGTGCCTCTTTCAGTATTGCATTTCACAGGGTGCATAAGTGCCTTGGTGAAGTATTGCAAATGATTTCATACTGCGATTAAAATATTTTCACAACTGTCATCAAGGGAACAGTGGAAATAGATTTTCTTTAGTGTGATCAACTAGATAACCCTGAAAGTTAATGATGTGTCCCTGGCTTAGAGCAGGTTAGCATGAAATTTAATTTGTGGTAATCTGCCTCAGACCAGTGGAGGACAAACTAACCTCTAGCTGGAATTTGCCTAGCTTCCAGCACGCAATAACTCAAGTGTGGCAGCTCCCTGGAATGGCCGCCTCCCTCTGCAAGGAGACAGGAGGGGTTAAGCCTACCCTTAAGAAATCACTCAACAAATCCTGTCAATTCTGCCTTTGCTATAATCCTTCCATTCACAGCTTCCCTTTCCCACTGTCATCAAATGGCTGGACAACCTTATCACCTTAAGTCTGAGTGAGGAAATACCACTCCCCTCCTCAGTTCCATCGGTACTGCTTATTATTACCAAATGAATCTCCCTAAAGTACGTATTGTATCAAGAGATTTCCTACTGAAAACCATTAGTGATATCTTTAACCTGGCATTAGAAAACAACTACCTATCTAGACTTCACAGTTTCCCTCGGTAAAGGCTCAGACGGTAAAGAATCCATCTGAAATGCAGGAAATCTGGATTCAACCCCTTGGTTTGGAAGATTCCCTGGAGAAGAGACTGGCTACCCACTCCAATATTCTTGCCTAGAGACTTCCAAGGACAGAGGAGCCTGGCAGGCTATAGTCCATGGGGCAGCAAAGAGTCAAACATGACTGAATGAATAACACTTCCACTTTTTTTTCAGCTATTTGGACTCATTCACAAATGAGTCATATTTTAACTCCTCTACTCTAATCTAAGTGTTGTCCTCACAGTCTACCCAAAACACGAGGATTATGACTGTTTCTATGGTCTTTTTCTGGTCCCATACCTTCCTCTGATGTCCTTTTCTTGACTTTCTTCCAACCTATTCTTCAAAAGAGTTAAAAGTGTTCATTAAAGCCTTCCTAATCCCAGAATTGGCCAAAAGTAAATTCGTTTTGTAAATCCATTGTGCAAGTGTTCAGATCACAATAAGGTGTTTCTTCTACTATCTACTATCTATCTACTTTTAAAAATACATATATTTTAAGAGATTATTCTTTGTAACCTTAACAGAATACTAGAAGTTGATTATCTGGAGTGGGTCAAATAGATAATAAAGGTCAAGGATGCTATATTGAAGCCAGATATTTAATTAATGTTACCAAAATCTGAAACATTATGATGGGAAACATCAGGGGTCAGCTCATGAGAAAAATAAAAAGTATAAAGATTCTGATTTGAAGATTCAACAATGAAAGATGTTGGTTAAATCAATCGACAGCAAAGACCACAGTCAAAATACCCCATGTGTATGTGTTCATACTAAGTCACTTCAATTGTGTCCTACTCTTTGAGACTCTATGGACTGCAGCCCATCAGGCTCCTGTGTCCAGGGGATTCTTCAGGCAAGAATACTGGAGTGGGTTGCCATACCATCTTCCAGGGGATCTTCCTGACCCAGGGACCAACCTGTGTCTCTTACATTGCCTGCACTGACAGGCAAATTCTTTACCACTAGAGCTACCTGGGAAGCCCACCCAGTGCATGGACACAAAACTTTGCATTTTTTATGATTCTCTCTCAAGTATGACTACACATTGGCTGAGAATTTCAGGAGGAGGCAAATATTAGAGACAGAGCCTAAACAAAGAAAGAGGGAAAAACCTTAAGAAGATACTTGGTATGAAAACAGAAGGTTCACATAAAACAATTCTTACTATTGTCCTCAGAGATAAGAAAACATTGCAGTCAGAAGAGAATACCAGAATAACCCATATTCAGAGAACAGAATTGGGATTTAAGAATTAAAAAAATAAATAAACAAAGTGAAGTAATTAAAAACTCAGGAGAATGTTTAGGAGATGTATTTGAGTAACTGTTCCAAAAAGTTCAAAAGAAAGAAAAGAGCAGTGAGTGTGGGGAGAGAGGGACAGAGGGAGAAAGGAAGAGAGGTAGGGAGGGTGAAAGAAAGGAAGGAAAGAAGCAACGAGGGAGGGAGAGTAGGAGACAAAAGGAAAATGGATAATTAGGCCTCAAGGCCAAATAGCTGAGTCATTGGAATTTCAGAAACAACAAAGGATAAAAAACAGAATGAATAAATAGTACCCAAAAAATAATAAAGTCAGTTTCCAGGAACTGAAAGACATGCGCTTACAGAAGGGCAGAACCCACCATACGATGCTCCCATTTGATGCACTCGGCACAATAAGTGAAAATAGACATACACACACCAGTCCATCATTAAACAATTTCAGAACTTAGAAGCAAAGAAAAGATCTTCAAAGTTTCTAGAGAAAAATATGCGTATTTTATACAAAGAACCGAGCCACACTAAAAACCAGAATACAATGGAGGAGCAATGTCTGCAAAATTCTGAGAGGAAATAATTTCTAACTTAGAATTTAAAGGTCAGCAAAACAATTAAATGTGGGAGTGATTTTTAAAAGATGGTTTTGGATGTGCAAACTCTCAAAATTTACCTACCAGGCATTCTTTTTCAGGACACTACCTCAGGAGAATCCCAAGCAAGGGGAACACATCCGATTCAAGCAACAGGACATCCAATAAGGGGAGAGGAGACTTCAGGATGACCTGAGGAGAAAGCCCGGAAGGTGGCGCTAGCGGTACAGAACCCGCCTGCCAATGCAGGACACAGAAGACACCCAAGTCCCATGGCTGGGTGGGGAAGAGTCCCTTGAGGAAGGTGACAACACTCTCCAGCATTCTTGCCTGGAGAATCCCCTTGGACAGAGGAGCCTGGTGGGCTACAGTCCATAGGGTCTCAAAAAGGCGGATAAGACTGAAGTGACTTAGCATGCCGAGCACTAGAAAAGGTCAAAGCACATTGGAGCAGGTAATAAGGTTTAGGAAGCAGATCATGAGAAAGTGAAAATGACAGAGTATTTATTATGATTGAATGTACTGGGTTGCTCTTATACATCTGAGAGAGAATAGGGGAGTAAATTACTCTTCATAAATAAAAAATACATAATAAATAATAAAACAAGAAAACTACTACTTTAGAGACATAAAAGTTGATGAAGACTAGAATAGTCATCATAGTCTACCACAGAGCTCAGTTAGTAATCGTATTTACATAGTCAGAATAATGTCAATCCTGCATATTAGTGTAATTATAATTATAATGGGAATTTACTGGACATAATTGAAAACAGGTGTGTGTGTGTGTGTGTGTGCGTGTGTGTGAATGTGTGTGGTTATGTCACAAGTGTGAGAAAATGTGTTAAATCCCCTTTAGCAATGGAAGTCAACAGGTAATACAACAGAAGAATTAAGAGGCTGATTATTGGAGATATAGGTTATTAGAGATACAGGTTAAAATCTATAAAAGTTTAAAGAGTGGGAAATATAAAAGATGTTTTGGGAGTTTGCCAAAATTTTCTGTAGAATAAATCATGTTCATGTATAACTTGGATAAAACTCAAAACTAAGTTTAAAAAATTCAATTACCATATACACATGAACACACACATACAATACAGAGCAGAGCTCTGAATTTTAGAGCAAATTGGATTAAATTTCCCACACTAGAGCAGCTTGCCCCTACCATATTATATCAAGGCCACATCAGTCTGAAGGTGAAAAATGCCCACATGTCTGTCTGCCCAAACCCTCAACAAGAATTGCTGAGAGCTCCAGCCCCTGAGCTACACTCCAACACAGGCAGAGTATCCCAGCCTCTCGGTTACAACACAAGTGGGGACAGCTCAATTAATCTGTGTGTCCTACAGAGTTTGTTAGTAAAATACAATAATTTGTGAATGATTTTTTTTTCTAAATTAGAACAGATGGAAGTTTATTTCTACAACACAAGTTTTCTCAAAGTCTTTTTTTTTCTATTTTATTTTCTTGGGTGGCAGAAAAGTGTGTGCAATTACAGTAGTAATAGAAAATTAGCTCACACCAAACCTTATCTAATTCATATTGTTACCTATGATATGACTAATGTAAAAACTCATCCATTGTGTGTGTGCTTTATCAGTTTTTTTTTTAATGTAAGTCCCCTAGGTAGAATTAGATGCATCAATGTAAAAGTATAAACTTTATTGCAAATGACAGAAGCTATTGAAACTAAGAGGGGGGAAAATGATGTAGTAACTCATGATGAATGGAAGTCAAAGGGTGATGCCTTCAGGTATAGATGGATCTAGGTGTACAAAGTACATTATCATGACTCTTTATCTATCAATGCCAATATTAGTGGTGGACATTTTCTTTTCTAAAATAGATATGCTTCTTCCATGCAGCTAAGACTGATGATATGTAATTTAGGCTTTTCTGATTTTATTTTGGCAACTTTGGTAAAAGGAGTTTTTTTGTTCCTGTGCTCATGTATGAATTTCAGGAAAGGACTGATTCATATGCATAGGTTATATGCCTACCACTTAAGTCAACCACTCTTTCCTGGGAGAAAAGATTCAGTGATTCATCAAGCCTAGATCGTATATCCATTCCTGTGATCTATTATGATTGACAGTCCATGTACTGGGAGATTTTCTAGAAACAGCAAGAAGAAACTTAATTTGTACCCAGGCTCAACATACAAATGACCTCTGAGAATTCACATTTTGCTTCTTTGATGCTCGTTTTCCTTTTCTCCCTATTTCAGAGATAAATGTAAGTTTTCAAAATCAAAACCCTGAGTTGCCAGTGCCGAAAAAAGATGCATTGACCATAAGTGTTTAAATAATGCAATTTTGATGAGACTTTTGGTTTTTTCTTTGCTTATTTTCACCTACTAAATTAGCAAAAATGAAAAAGCATATTCAAAAGTAAAAGTGTGAAATGAAGGCTATATTTTCATATTTTATAGTTGAAAATATAATATCAGCAAAACAGCAGTGTAACAACTATAAAGAATACAAGTGAAAGTGACAGTATTTTTTGTCATAACAGCTCCCATTTTGGGATATCTATCTTTAGTTACTTGACATGCATGGGAAAGAAAAAAAAATTTTCTAAAAAAGTATATTATTGCATAGCTGCTTATAATGGCAAAATTTTGGAATAATTGAAATGTCAAACAGTAGAATATGCATAACAACCTTGCTAACACCAATCTAAAGGATTTTATACAATCATATAAATATATTTATAAATAATTCATAATATGGAAATATATTTGGTTCAATGACAAATAAAACAAATATAAAATCACAGAGAAAGGACATAATCATGAGTATACAATACATATGAAAAGTTATGCTAGGGAAAAAAGGGTCAGGAAAAAATCACTAACTGACCAACAATACTAGGATCATTAGATGATTAAGCTAGGTATAAGTCATTGTCATTTCTGACTTATTTTATTTGCAAATTTCTATAATGACAGACAATCATAATGGTGTGATCACTCACCTAGAGCCAGACATTTTGGAATGTGAAGTCAAGTGGGCCTTAGAAAACATCACTACAAACAAAGCTAATGGAGGTGATGGAATTCCAGTTGAGCGATTTCAAATCCTGAAAGATGATGCTGTGAAAGTGCTGCTCTCAATATGCCAGCAAATTTGGAAAACTCAGCAGTGGCCACAAGACTAGAAAAGGTCAGTTTTCATTCCAATCCCAAAGAAAGGCAATGCCAAAGAATGCTCAATCTACCGCCCAATTGCACTCATAATAAAGTAATGCTCAAAATTCTCCAAGCCAGGCTTCAGCAATACGTGGACCATGAACTTCCAGATGTTCAAGCTGGTTTAGAAAAGGCAGAGGAACCAGAGATCAAATTGAAAACATCCACTGGATCGTCAAAAAATCTAGAGAATTCCAGAAAAACATCTATTTCTGCTTTAGATGGGAATACCAGACCACCTGACCTGTCTCTTGAGAAACCTGTGTGTAGGTCAGGAAGCAATAGTTAAAACTGACATGGAATAACAGACTGGTTCCAAATAGGAAAAGGAGTATGTCAAGGCTGTATATTGTCACTCTGCTTATTTAACTTATATGCAGAGTACATCATGAGAAATTCTGGGCTGGAAGAAGCACAAGCTGGAATCAAGATTGCTGGAAGAAATATCAATAACCTCAGATATGTTAGAGTGAGGAGGAGCTAAGTGAAGAGGAACTAAAAAGCCTCTTGATGAAAGTGAAAAAGTTGGCTTAAAGCTCAACATTCAGAAAGCTAAGATCATGGCATCTGGTCCCATCACTTCATGGGAAATAGATGGGGAAACAGTGGAAACAGTGTCAGACTTTATTTTGGGGGGCTCCAAAATCACTGCAGATGGTGATCGCAACCATGAAATTAAAAGACACTTACTCCTTGGAAGGAAAGTTATGACCAACCTAGATAGCACATTGACAAGCAGAGACATTACTTTGCCAACAAAGGTCCATATAGTCAAGGCTATGATTTTTACAGTGGTCATGTATGGATGTGAGACTTGGATTGTAAAAAAAGCTGAGCACAGAAGAATTGATGCTTTTGAACTGTGGTGTTGGAGAAGACTCTTGAGAGTCCCTTGGACTGCAAGGAGATCCAACCAGTCCATCCTAAAGGAGATCAGTCCTGGGTGTTCATTGGAAGGACTAATGTTGAAGCTGAAACTCCAATACTTTGGCCAGCTGATGGGAAAAGTTGACTCATTGGAAAAGACCCTGATGCTGGGAAGGATTGGGGACAGGAAGAGAAGCAGATGACAGAGGATGACATGCCTGGATGGCATCACCGACTCAATGGACGTGTGTTTGGGTAAACTTCAAGAGTTGATGATGGACAGGGAGGCCTGGTGTGCTGTGATTAATGGGGTCACACAGAGTCGGACATGACTGAGCGACTGACTGAACTGAACTGATAATGACAGAGGACACATGTTCTTTAAAGAATGAACATGACATTGCTCACCTTACCTGCTTGATTATTACAGAATCAAGCAGCCTCCAAGAAAACATCCTTTTGGCAAATGGAAAGAGATCATTTTCTCCCATCACTTCATCAGAGGGGGAAAGAAACCCAAATGAAGATGTTGGGCTCCTAACCTAATGGCAGTAGAGTCTCTCCCTCGCTACTTGGTCTAAACTGAAAAGTGGCCTTTTAATACTGAAGTCTGAAGTCATTCTTCATACTTCAGAAACTCTAGGCATTTGTAAAAAGTTCAAAGGCCCTGAGGAGTAGGAGACAGATGGGCTTTAAATCATCAAAACACTATTTCATAGGCTGATAGCAAATCATAAGTGAATCTGGAGTCTGAAATCTTTGCCGCTTTATAGACCTTGGCTGTAATTTGAGCAGAACGTAGATGAGTTTCTCCTGAAAGTTTAGACTCTAAAATGTTTATGAACATGTTCCAATTTCAATTCAAGGAGCATTTATTAGATAGCATGAAAATATTTTGTAAACCTGACATGTTAGAGAGAGGTGACGAATATGTGATAAACCCATTGGTGGGTGCAGCAACCCAGGCAGACAGGGGTCATCTAGAGAGAGAAAACTCTCCTAAAATCAACCTGCCCCCATACCTCATTGCAACTGAGAGATGGCAGTGAGGTTTTTCCCCTCTCTGAGAAAGGGGAGTTAAAAATAATGTAAGCTTAGCACACTGTGTCTTTAGCTATAAAAAAGCAACGCATTTGGCCATATCCCAAAAGGTGATATTTTCTGCTTAAAGAAGTCTTATGTTTTGACAACAAGAATTAAAGCTTTGTTTGTTTTCTTAGGCACCTTAAAATGAAGTTAGGTTCTTTGCAATTTGCCGTCTTGTTTTTCTGATGAAAAATTATGGGCAAATTGTAATGCAGAGCCTCTTGGCAGGAGATGTTCCTGGTTGTAAAGCAGACATTTAATTGCTACGACTCTCAATGCTGGAGCGTGTTTTGGGGGTGAGTGTGGCTCCGGCGGCCTTTGCCCATAGGGACAGTCTCCTTCATTCTCATGGAGCAGAACTGATGATATACCTATTACACTCAAGACCCGATATAATGTGTGGGCCCAGAACGAAATGCAAATGTGGGGCTCCTTGTTTTAAAAAGTATTAAGAATTTCAAGATGATGAGAAGAGCATTAAACCAAGCTTGGGGCCCTTCTGATCATGGAACCCTTCTCAAGGTGAGGCTCCTTTGAATCAGGGTTCCCACGTGACTACACAGATCACATGTCCATGAACTTGGCTTTGGTGATACCTATCCTTCCAGCCTTGTATCCTATAACCCTTCTCCTCTTAATCTTCCAATAATACTCTCAATCTATGACCACACTCTCAGCTGGTTCTCAGCCCATTTATATCTAGTGCCCTCTGTTTCCATCTCTCTTCTCCTTCTGGCCCTCATCTCTTTGACTCCAGAAGCTGGCTGTTCTTTGCTATTACGTGATAGAGTCTTCCTTCATGACATCCCACACAGGCAGACTCTCCAAACAAGATCCCTATTTCAACAGTATAAACTTTTTTCTTTAGAACTTGGCTAGATTGAACTCCATTTTTTCACGAGGAAAAAAATTGACAACACAATGAATATATCTCTCAAGATATACACACTTACCCAAGATCATAGAATGTACGAAACTTAATGTGAGTAGACCAAGAGGACAGAACTGCCAGTTCTCCCAAAGGTCAACAGGGAGGATTCTTAGGAATAAAGAGTTTGAGTGTGTCCCATGTCTATACTGCCCCATGAATAACCATATCTAATCATGCCACTGCAGTTTTTTTAACTTAAATGATCTTCAACTACAAGCACAAACAGAATACTCAGCAGAAACACAATTTAATTGTCACTGTGTCACAAAATAGTGAACCATTTTGTTGGAAAGATGATTTATTCCAAGGAATTGTGTAAATGTAAATATGTAAATTGTATAAATCAATTGTGTAAATGGTTAACAAATATTTATTCAGCACCTATTTTTAACTACTCATTATAAGATTATATTCAGTCCAAATATTATGTCAATATGATTTGTCATACCAGTTATCTCAGATCAGATTCCTGGAGAAGCAGATTCAGAGATGGGGTTTAACAGACAAATCATTCCCTAGGGAAGGTCCTTGAGATCATACTTGTGGAATTAAGGGAAAAGAAGCAGGATTGGGTAGAAGGAAAATAAAGCTAGCAATACAGATCAAATGATACTTTGACAATCCCATTGAGGTCTCTGGAACCAGAACTCATACTCAGAGTTATCCAGAGTGGAGCAAAAAAATGGAGAAGGAAATGGCAACCCACTCCAGTATTCTTGCCTAGAGAATCCTGGGGACAGAGGAGCCTGGTGGACTGCTGTCCATAGGGTCGCACAGAGTCAGACATGACTGAAATGACTTAGCATGCATGCATGCATTGGAGAAGGAAATGGCAACCCACTCCAGTAATCTTGCCTGGAGAATCCCAGGGACAGAAAAGCCTGGTGGGCTGCCGCCTATGGGGTCTCACAGAGTCGGACACGACTGAAGTGACTTAGCAGCAGCAGCAGCAGCAGCAGCAGCAGGAGGAACAAAAAAAGGCTGAGCATGTGAACTACAGCACCCTTCAGTCATTGAGTATAGGCCATCCCAGAAACAGTGGCAGATTTTATTTTCTTAGGCTCTCAAATCACTGTGGATGGTGACTACAGCCATGAAATTAAGAGGCTTGATCCTTGGAAGAAAAGCTATGACAAACCTACACAGTATTAAAAAGTAGAGACAACACTTTACCAACAAAGGTCTATCTAGTCAAAGCTATGGTTTTTTCAGTAGTCATGTACGGCTGTGAGAGTTGAACCATAAACAAGGCTGAGCACGAAAGAACTGATGCCTTTGAATTGTGATGCTGGAGAAGACTCTTGTGAGTCCCTCGAATAGTAAGGAGATCAAACCAGTCAATCCTAAAGGAAATCAACTCTGAATATTCATTGGAAGGACTGATGCTGAAGCTCCAATATTTTGGCCACCTAATGCAAAGAGCCAGCTCACTGGAAAATACTCTAAAGCTGGGAAAGATTGGGGGCAGGAGGAGAAGGAGGCGACAGAGAGTTAGATAGTTGTATGGCATCACTGACTCAGTGGACATGGAAAGTGAAAGTGTTAGGTGCTCAGTTGTGTCCAACTCTTTGTAACCCCAAAGACTGTAGCCTGCCAGGCTATTCTTTCTATGAGATTCTCCAGGCAAGAATACTGGAGTGGGTTACCATTTCCTTCTCCAGGGGATCTTCCCAACCCAGGAATCAAAACTGGGTCTCCCACATTCCAGGCAGATTCTTTACCTTCTGAGCCAACTCTGGGAGATAGTGAAGAGTAGTGAAGACTGGCATGTTGCAGTCCTTGGAATCATAAAGAGTTGGACAGTTCAGTGACTGAACAATAACAACAATCCCAGAAAGGCAGGGGTCTTTTCAACCGAGATAATCCCTGAAAAGGTTCACAGATGCATCCACCACACCATTTGTTAAAATGCTGAAAGATTCTTACTGTGTCTGATATAATCAGCCATAGCTCTGCTGCCTGGGCAACCCTAGCCTCATTAGACCTCCAAAAATGATCTAACTTTATGAGTAGTGTCTGTTCTGATTGCTCAGTGCCCACGCTAAGCTTATTATTAAATATTTTAAATATCACTTCTGGACCAATATGATTATCAGCCAAGGGCATTCCCTGGTGGTCCAGTGGTTAGGCTTTGGTGCTTTCACTGCCAGGGCTGGGGTTTGATCCCTGGCTGGGGAACTAAAATCCCACAAGCCATGTAGCACAACCAAAAAAAAAAAAGAATATCAGACAAATGGAAGGGTAGGGCCCTGATAAGGAAAGCCAAGATCTGAGGGTAAGGCCAGCTGACACAGTCTTAAGAAAGCTTAAATTTGGTCTGATTGCCTATAAGGAGCTAAAAGAAATGTAAAATGTAAAAATACTGTTAACTATAAGTAAAGTTTCTTTAAAATTGGTATTCTGAATAAATTAGAGAAGAAAATCTTAAACACAAATAAGAAATATAAAATAAGAGGGAGGGAGCTGAGTAGCTCTGGAAATAAAGAAGGCCTATATCCAAAATGTGTTAAGTTCAAATGTGGGGAATTGAAGTTTGCCAGTTCAATTTTAGAGATGGACTTCAAATTTAATTATCTTTTTTTCAGTTACAAGTCACCAATTACATGAAGTGCCCTGCCTTTCTGTCTTAATTAGAAAGGCTGCTTAATTTAATTTGGGCCGGCTAACCAAAAGAGTCCTGACGGGTATTTAAACTCACAATGTACAGTGACAACCAGGTTATGGAGATTTTCTCTAGGGTATTACAGGGTGAATTCATTCAAGAGCATTCAAAACATGTCATTAAACAAGAATTTCTGAATCACAACTAATTTTAGAATTTACATAAAATATCTCAGAAGAATGGCAAGCTCAAATTTACATTTCATAATTAACTCTAGAGCTGATGTTAGAAAGCAGATATCACTAGGAGGCCTTATTCCTGTGAAATAAATATGTAGAAAGTTCAGAACTGAGATGAGGCCAGCACAAAAAGCCTTAGATCCTTTGCTGTTTCATTGGCTGACTCTGTCTCCTCCAACCACACTCTCCATTCATTCTCACATCCAAAATAACAGAGAAACAGGTATCCTGGTGCCCAGGATACCTCAAGGCATTATTTTCAAAAGATGCTCCAGCAAGCATCAGGAAGTGTATGAAAAGTTCTGGGCAGTTACAGAGGAGCAGGAGCTACCAAAGGAACTGGGCACCAAGCCGCTAGCCCCTACTTCAAGTAAATGCACTCTCTCTATATTTATTTTTATATTCTATAATATCTTCATATTTATGTACAAATACATTTAATATTTATATTAATTTTTCTATTTATGTTATATTTTACAATATATTTTGGTATTACATTATATTTTTTATATTTACAAAATATTTACCTAAAATAAAACAGATTCCATGGTTTCAAAAAAGTTTGCAAACTACTACATAAAATGACTCAAATTATAACTAGAAAGCAAGTACAAATGTCACTTCTGTTCTGTTCTGTTCAGTCACTCAGTAGTGTCCGACTCTGTGACCTCATGAATCGCAGAACGCCAAGGCTCCCTGTCCATCACCAACTCCTGGAGCCTACCCAAACCTATGTCCATCGAGTTGGTGATGCCATCCAGCCATCTGATACTCTGTTCTCCCCTTCTCCTCCTGTCCCCAATCCTTCCCAGCATTAGGGTCTTTTCCAATGAGTCAACTTTCGCCTGAGGTGGCCAAAGTATTGGAGTTTCAGTTTCAACATCAGCCCCTCCAATGAACACCCAGAACTGATCTCCTTTAGGATGCACTGGTTGGATCTCCTTGCAGGCCAAGAAACTTTCAAGAGTTTTCTCCAACACCACAGTTGAAAGGCATCAATTCTTCGGTGCTCAGCTTTGAAATGGTATGGACCTAACAGAAGCAGAAAATATTAAGAAGAGGTGGCAAGAATACACAGAAGAATTGTACAAAAAAGATCTTCACGACTCAGATAATCATGATGGCGTGATCACTCATCTAGAGCCAGACATTTTGGAATATGAAGTCAAGTGGCCTTAGGAAGCATCACTACAAACAAAGCTAGTGGAGGTGATGGAATTCTAGTTGAGCTATTTCAAATCCTGAAAGATGATGGTGTGAAAGTGCTGCACTCAATATGCCAGCAAATTTGGAAAACTCAGCAGTGGCCACAGGACTGAAAAAGGTCAGTTTTCATTACAATCCCAAAGAGAGGCAATGCCAAAGAATGCTCAAACTACTGCACAATTTCACTCATCTCACATACTAGTAAAGTGATGCTCAAAATTCTCCAAGCCAGGCTTCAGTAATACGTGAACCATGAACTTCCAGATGTTCAAGCTGGGTTTAGAAAAGGCAAAGGAACCAGAGATCAAATTGCCAACATCCGCTGGATTATCAAAAAATCAAGAGAGTTCTAGAAAAATATCTACTTCTGCTTTATTGACTATGCCAAAGCCTTTGACTGTGTGGATCACGATATACTGTGGAAAATTCTGAAAGAGATGGGAATACCAGACCATCTGACCTGTCTCTTGAGAAACCTGTATGCAGGTCAGGAAGCAACAGTTAGAACTGGACATGGAAAAACAGACTGGTTCCAAATAGGAAAAGGAGTAACTCAAGGCTGTATATTGTCACCCTGCTTATTTAATTTATATGCAGAGTACATCATGAGAAATGCTGGGCTGGAAGAAGCACAAGCTGGAATCAAGATTGCTGGGAGAAATCTCAATAACATCAGATATGCAGATGACACCAACCTTACGGCCGAAAGTGAAGAAGAACTAAAAAGCCTCTTGATGAAAGTGAAAGAGGAGAGTGAAAGAGTTGGCTTAAAGCTCAGCATTCAGAAAACTAAGATCATGGCATCTGGTCCCATCACTTCATGGCTAATAGATGGGGAAACAGTGGAAACAGTGTCAGACTTTATTTTGGGGGGCTCCAAAATCACTACAGATGGTGATTGCATCCATGAAATTAAAAGACGCTTACTCCTCGAAGGAAGGTTATGGCCAACCTAGACAGCATATTGAAAAGCAGAGACATTACTTTGCCAGCAAAGGTCCAACTAATCAAGGCTATGGTTTTTCCAGTGGTCATGTATGGATGTGAGAGTTGGACAGTGAAAAAGGCTGAGCACTGAAAAATTGATGCTTTTGAACTGTGGTGTTGGAGAAGACTCTTGAGAGTCCCTTGGAGTGCAAGGAGATCCAACCAGTCCATCCTAAAGGAGACCAGTCCTGGTTGTTCATTGGCAGGACTGATGTTTAAGCTGAAACTCCAGTACTTTGGCCACCTCATGCAAAGAGTTGACTCACTGGAAAAGACCCTGATGCTGGGAAGGATTGAGGGCAGGATGAGAGGGGGCGACGGAGGATGAGATGACTGGATGGCATCACTGACTCAATGGATATGGGTTTGGGTGGACTCCAGGAGTTGGTGATGGACAGGGAGGCCTGACGTGCTGCAATTCATGGGGTCACAAAGAGTCAGACACGACTGAGTGACTGAAATGAACTGTACAATAGCTTTATGAACTTGGATTTAAGAAACTGGAATCTCCCCAGATTTAGGAAGTTCTTGGAAATTTTATCTTTAAAAAAGTTCTCTCTCTTCTACTGGGACTCCAGTGATGCCTAGATTGCTTTATTGATCGTGTCTCATAAATTCTAAACACTTTTTTTCTTTTCATTCTTTTACTTTTTGCTCTTCTGACTGGATAATTACAAATAACCTGTTTTCAAGTTCATTGATTCTTTCTTCTGTTTGGTCCAGTCTGCTGTTGAAACTCTTTATTAAATTCTTCAGTTCAGTTCATTGTATTCAGCCCCAAATTTTGGTTTGATATTTTTTATGTTTTTTTATTACTTTGTTGAACTTTTAATTTTTTTCTTACATAGTTTCCCTGATTTCATTAAATTGTTTATCTGTGTCTCTTTTAGCTCTCTGAGCATCTTCAAAATAATTATTTTGAATTATTTGTGGGGAATTCTCAAATCTCCATTTCTCTGTGTTCAGTTACTACAGATTTACCATGATCCTTTAGTGGTGTCACCTTTCCCTGATTTTTTTTTTTGTGTGTGTGATCCCTAATAGCCTTGCATAGGTGTCTGTACATTTTAAGAAGCTGTCACCTTCTCCCAACTTTATGGACTGACTTCAGTAAGAAAAAACCTTCACTTGAAGGTAGGGCACATTGGAATATGCTGTAACCCAGGGTCTAGTGGTGGAGGACACCAAGAGCAGAGGTGTGTGATGGCTCCAGGTCTTGGGAGTTGCGATGTCTCATTGGTGCAGGCTGCTGGGATCTAAGGCACCAACAATTGGGTGGTTCTTGGTAGCACTGTAGGGGATCCACTGTGGCTGCAGAGGCTGTTGGGGTCCTCAACAGCAAGTTCAGGTCCAGTGGTGAGGGATCTAGGCAGGCAGCAGTGTTATCTGGAGCTGGTGGCTTACACACACCTGCTGTTGTGGCTAGTTGCAGGTGGCTGTATAGTGGCAGAGACCAGTTTCAGACACCTACATAGTGGTGTGAGCCAGCAGGTGATCAACGAGGTAGGACCAGGGTCTAATTCTAGCTCACTGGAAGCTGGGAGGTCCTAGCTATAGGTGTGCACTCCTGTACCTGAAGAGTCTCCTCACAGGTGCATGCATGGTAGTGGACACAATGCAGGCAATCAGGCCAGGGATGTGCAGCTGAAGGGGCTAGCTATAGATCAGCCCAATGGTACAGGTCAATGACTAGAGATGTGGCCAAATCTAGACCCACAGGCATTTGTGGGGGCATTGGCTTTCATCGTAAACTCCCATGGCATCATGATCTCAACACTGGCAGGCACACAGCAATAGAGGCCAGTGACAGGATTCAGGCCAGCAGCACGTAGGTGCACAGCCTCAGATCTACACACAGTGGAGATGGTCAGCCACAGGAGTCTAAGCTGGCTTCTTGCACTCATGCAGTGGCAGAGGCCTGGGCTGGTGGCCAGTATAGATCCCAACAGGGGTGGAGGTGGAGAGGTAGAGTTGGGAGGGACTCAGGTGGCTGATGTCTGTGAATACAAACACCTGTAGGGTAAAACTGGTGAAATATTCAGGGAGTACACAGTGGTCATGTTAGGCACTGTTTCCTTCAGTAGTAAAAGTTGCCAGGACTCTGTAGAGCAAGTCACCAGAGAACTGTGGTTGCTTCTGCAATGTGGCTAATATTGGTGACCCTGCTCTTCTTCCTTGTTCCCATCTGTCTCTACACCTCTCAGCTTTGCAGGTTTCTGGGTAGGAATAAAGCAGGTCTTTCATGTAGTGCCCCAAAAGCTGGGGAAGCTGGTCACACCCTCCTCTCCTTTTCTGGGCAAAGAGAACTTCTTATAGTTGGAGAGTTCCTTTGCCAGTCTGGGGTATGAGATGATGAAAACAAAATGAAGCTGTTTTTCCTTCCCTTTTAATACAGTTACTATCATTTTTGTTCCATTATGTTGCTGAAGTTTCTCACAGAGCTGTCTAATTGTTGATCTTTGTGGAGGGATGGAGATTGGGGTCTCCTACTTTGCCATCCTGGTGACATCACTCCTGTTTCTGATGGTTCTTGTTCAGGTTGCCTCTTTTCTTGTATTCTTGGTTATCTTTGATAGCTTGTAAATTTTTTCTCCTGGACAATTATTTGTGAGGGTCTTCTGGGACCAGAATTTACTTTGTCTTCTGCCAGTGAGATAGTGTGCCTGCTTCTGCCAAGATACCCTGGACCCCTAACAGAAGTTGCCTTGTCAACTAAGTTCATGGGTAGAAGTTCCTTGACCAACTCCAGCCAGGTACTGCATCCTAAAGATGATTTTTCTTTTCTTCTTCTTCTGCTCTACTCAAAGCACGGTAGCTTTCTTTGAAGTTCAAGTTTCAAGGTCAGGTACTGGTGACATTTTACAGATTTAGCATTCATAAGTAAAGCACACAGTTACATTTGAATTCCACATTAACAACGAACCATTTTTAAAAAACTAATATAGCCCAAATAGGTCAAGAAGCATAATTAATAATTACATGACTTAATTATTTAGCTGAAATTAGTTTAACTGAATGCACTGTGTCCTATTTGATAATTCTAATAATAGGTGTAGGTCTTATCCATACTTGTCCTGATGATCCCTTCTACCCCAAGGCTGCTGATAAAACCTCTGTGTGCAGCAGGGACAGATGTTCCCAAACAAATGACTTTGGTACTTGGATATCCTACTTACATATCTAATTCAACTTATCTTTCCAAAACTGGCCTGGCAGCTAGCCATGATATTTTTAACTTGTCAATGTTGTTTAAAGAAAGGGATTTTGTTTTTGTTGATGGTGGTAGTAAGCTTTAACCCTGCATTTTGTTTTTATTGTTTAAACAGGAAGTTTGCCCTGAATAACCTAGTCTGAATAACCCAGGAAGCAGTGTGGACCATTTCCACTCACCGAGGACTGAAAGATGTGTCTTCTCAACAACATGCAGCACAAAAGGTGCGTATTAAGTGTATGGTACAGAAGCAGCTCTGAAATAGGCATATCTTTATCTGGCAGATATTTTCTCATGCTTCAGATTCTACTCAATTGAACATGTAAAACTGGAGCTTTCATCCCAGCTGGAATTAATGACTCCTTCCTCAGGGATCTCAAAGCCATTTGTAATTCTAATATGACACTAAATCTTCCCTCAGATTACACAGATTTGTGTATCCACGTCTACACTTCCCTTTCTAGTGAAAGCTTCTTGATGGCGTGGTTTTGTGTTGTCACCTTCAGCGCTCAGACAGCTCTAAGCATGGTGATGATTGATATGCTTTCGGCACTCAGAAGATTTGCGCTAAATTATACTTAATGAGAAGGAAACTGGTAAAGATTTCATCCAAAATTAGAAGTAATATGCTTTCTAATATTAAAAAGCAATAGAGAGATGCAAATAGGCAAAGCCAGGTTGAAGACAGCCCTTACGTGTATTATCTAGGAAGACCATCAGAGCTGTTATAGGCTGTTAACACCTCCTTTTGAAACCATTTATCCATGGCCCAGGTGGGACTACCACCCTAGAGGAATGACAGACACACAGCACGGATACAGGCTAACTAGGTCAGAGTAAGGAGCATGTTTGGAGCCTGTGAACTTCATGACCTATGGCGGTACCACAACATGGGACCCTAGAAAGCCATGGACTGCGCATAGAGATGACTTAGGAACCAAGGTGGCATAACACCCATGAATGCACAGAATTTGGAAACAAGGACTGGAGAGAACAACCGTTTCTACTTTCAACTTCACCTCGATTGTGTAACCATTCTCCAGTCAACTGAGTGTATAAAACTGGCTGAGTAAGAGCAAGAGAGGAAGCAGTGAGAAGGGGAGGGGTCCTAGGAAGCTAGATCCTAACCTCCTTCAGCTTATCACCTCATGAGAGGACATCTGCAGACTGAGGAGCTATTTGATAAGTGGACTGTAAATCCATCTCTACTAACAGCTATCTATCTCCCCATTCTGTATCCCTGCCCTGATACAGGAATCGGAATGTCAGCTCCTGCTCTGGGGCTCAGAGATATATAGAACAACAAAGTGAAAGAAAGGACTGATGTCATTAAAAGGCATTAGAGGCAGTGCCCAAAGTAGAGCAACCCATCATAATCTGATTGATCACCCTTCACAGGGCAGGGTGGACATCATACGAGCCCAAGAAAAAGAGAGTAAGTAGAGCTGGCTAAAGAATATCCTTCTGGAAAATGAATGAACACATTGTTTTGTGGCTTCTGTATGTTTGGCCAATATTCAAAGAACTGTCAGATGACAAGTGTACTTGTCTACCTTAGAAGTTGCGATGGTTGACTCTGTATGTCAGCTTGGCTGAGCCTTGTTACGACAGGACTTAGGGGACAAAAACCCTTATTTTAAACATGCTATATCTGAGAGAGAGGAAAGCAATCTTTCTTTGTTTACCTTACCTATACCAAAGTTTATGAAGGGCTCTACCTGAGCCCAAAATCTGTAGAGAGGTGAACTACCTGACCATGGAAAGAACAAAAGAAAGTCCTGATATAAACACCAATTCATGCAAAGACATTGGAAGGCTACAGGAAGTGACAGAGGCAGGGGGCTACCATGGAAGCAGCACTTCATGGGTAGTTCTATGGACATCTGTGTGAGTGTGTGTGTGTGTATAGTGTATATATGTGTATGTTTGTAAATATATGTGTACTGATGTGCGTATCTATATATCTATGTATCATAATTCCAATAATTTACTACTTTGGAAATATGACTATTCTGATTCTAGATGAACCGGAAACTCCAGGACCCATTAGTCCCACACACATAGTGTGTGTAGCACTGAGAAGCAGAGGCTCTGGTGCTCCAGAACCCTGGATTTGAATCCTGAATCTGTCACGTGCTGGATGTGTACAGGGAAGTTATTTATCCTCTCTAAGTCCCACTTTGCTAAAAGAAGAAATAGTAAAACACGTAATTCAAAGGACTTCTGTACAGATGAAACAAAGCAACTCATTTAAAGAGCTTAAGACTCTTTAAATGCTCAAAAAATGCTATTCCTTATTAAAATTACTATTATTCATAGGCATAGCTTTGGAGAGACAATAAGCTTAAAAGGTAGGAACCCTATGAAGTGACTGTGTGAGGAAAGGAAAGACTTGCCTAACAGTCCATGAAAAAAGAAAGGAAACTTATCCTAGCAGACTATTTTGTTATTGCAGAAGGCGGTCCATCTGTGGACAGCTCCAGGCTTCACTCCAGTGTGGAGAAACATTATGGGCCTTTGAAATTCTGAGTACTGCTGGCTTCAACTTCAAATAAAATCAGATAAAAACACTCCTGACCAAACAGGAGGCAGTTCTGGCTAGGAATGTTCTATAAGTTGATTTACCAAAGTTGGTCTGAGTCACTGCTTCATAGCTTTCCAATCTAGCTTTTTATAACCAAAGAAGTCTCTCCTTACTGGGATAACTTATATACACATTAATATTTCAGTTACTACCAAATATTTCTTATTTTTCTCAAACTTACACTGGTGGTGCCTATTTGCAAATGAAACCTTAATACTTGTGTGCTAATGCAAATGACAAAAAAAAAAAAATGGTATAGAGTGGACCTGATTTTTACCATCTGAAAGAATTGAGTTTATCACAGTTTTCAAAAGGCCTCCCCCTACTAGGATAAAGCTCAGATGAGAGGAAACACCCTGAATTTGCTGGCTTTTAAAATTTTTATTTATTTATTTTTAGCAGTACTGGGTCTTTGTTGCTGTGCATGGGTTTGCTCAAGTTACCGCGAGTAGGGCCTAATCTCCAGTTGCGGTGCTTGGGCTTCTCTTGCTGCACAGGCTCAAGAAAAGCAAAGGCTCTAGGCACACGGGCTTAGTGCCCAGCAGCACGTGAACTCCTCCAGGTGAAGCGACAGTCACTCAGTCCTGTCCGACTCTCGCGACCCCATGGACTACACAATCCATGGAATTCTCCAAGCCAGAATGCTGGTGTGGGTAGCCTTCTCCTTCTCCAGGGGATCTTCCCAACCCAGGGATCGAACCTAGGTCTTCTGCATTGCAGGCGGATTCTTTACCAGCTGAGCCACAGGGAAGCCTGAACGCTTCCAGGAGCAGGGATCAAACACACGTTCCCTGCACTTTAGTGTCCTTCGCACTTTAAACTATCAAGTTTAAATGCTTATGTTTCTAATTTCAAGTCCTACTTAAGGCTATGCTAACCAAGACAATGTTGTATTGATATAAAAATAGACAAATGGAACAGAATCTAGGATCCAGAAATATATCTAAACATTCATTTTCCACAAATTACCAATGAAAAAGGAATGTCTTCTCCACAAATGATTTGGAGCAACTAGAAAAAAATAACCTCAATTTTCACTTCATTCTACACAAAATTAATTCTACGCAATAATTAATCATAGCTCTACATGTAACAGGATTATAAACGTTTTGGATGGAAACACTGTTATCTTAAGATAGGAATAAAAAAACTCAGAGCATATAAGAAAAATCATTGGACTTGGTCAAAATTAGAAACATTTGCTCTTCAAAAGACACCATAAAAAGAAATCATTGACTGTGAGAAAATACTTATAGCACATATATGAGAAAGAATTCATGTCTAAGATATATGAAGAAACCTTCCTTCTTATTAGCAGATGACTTATTTAAAAGCACAAAAATATTCCAACTGATACTTCACAAAGTAATAAACTTGAGTAGCCAACAAGGACATGAAAAGAGGCTTGCCATTCATCAGGAAAATGCAAGATTTAACTGTAATAAGTTCTGATTTTATACCTATAAGAATAGCGAAAATTAAAAATATTGATCGTACCAGATGTTGACAAGGATGTGAAGCAAATGGAATACTTAAACTTTGCTAGCATGAATGTGAAATGGTCGAATCACTATGAAAAACAGCTAGGCAGTTTCTTTAACAGTTGCACATATACCTCCTATATGATCCGATCTTTCCGTTTCAGGGTATTTATCTAAGATACATCACAAGCAAGAGAAGAGAGGAGTTTCATCTATAAACTGCTGAGAGAATTTTTTTTTATTTTGATGAAGAATTCTTCACATGCTTTTCAAAAAAGAAGATAGAATAGAGATTATTTTTAGACATACAAAAGCTGAAAATTTTCATCAGCAGCAGATATGTACTATGAAAAATATTAAAGCCAGTGTTTCAGATAGAAGGGGAAAAGTTGTAAGAAAGAAAGAAGAAAATGAATAGAACTACAAGAAAAAATAGACTAATCTATAATTGTAACCAGAAATTTTAAAAATCCTTCTGTTAATAATTGTTAATAGCTATAAGATAACTATAAAATCAATAAGGAGTTAGGAGATTTGAAAACACTATCAATTAATATGACTTGGTAGATATTTATAAAACACTCCAATCAAAAACAGCAGAATGTGCATTCTGAAATGCACTTTCTTTTCAAATGAACACAGAACATTTATCAAGATAGATCATTTTATAGACCATAAAAGACTACAACAAATTTAAAAGAATTCCAATCAAATTACATTCTCTGACCACAGTGCAAGTCATTTGAACAACTGAAAGATCTCTGTAAAATTTCCAAATACTTGAAAACTAAATAACACACTTTTAACAAAACCATAGAACAAAGAATAAATCAAAAGGAAAATCAGACAGCATTTCTACCTAAATAAAAATGGAAACACACCATTATCAAACTTTGTGGGATGCAGCTAAAGCAGTTGGCAAACTGAAGCCTGTAGACCAAATTCTGCTCATCAGGTATTTTTGTAAATAAAGACACACTAACTTTTTACATACTATCTATGGCTGCTTATCCTACGATGGCAGAGTTGAGTAAATGAAACTGAGACCATAAACCCTGAAATACCTAAAATATTTACCATCTAGTAAATACTGAAAAGGTTTGCTGAACCATGACCTGAGAAATTTATCTCATTAACTGACTTTACTGGTATAGTCTTGTAGGCCAGAAACAACCTTTGTTAATATTTTTATCTATACCATATTGGAAACTTTTGTTGGGTACATTAAGCTATTTTTACAAAGCCGGAATCACACTATATCTATGTTGAAATACCTATTTTGAACTCTGTATAGAATTCCATCTTAAAGATATTCCAATTTTTTTGTTAAAAAAAATAATAATAATAAGATACATCAAACTATATGTCCCCACAGAGACTTGCTGTTCATAGCAGCCTTACTCCAAACTGGATATAACCCAAATGTCTATCAGCAGGTAAACAGATAAACAAATGGTAATACATGTAAATATAATGATATAGTACTCAGCAATAAGAAAGATGAAACAACAAATACATACATTATGACTAAATCTCAAAATCACTCTGTGGAGTGAAAGAAACCAGACTCAAAAAAGCATATACTGTTACATTTACTTGAAACTCTAGAAAAGACAATCTAATCCATAATGACAGAAGGAAGGTCAGTGGTTGCTTAGGAATCGCAGTATGAAGGAACTTGACTAGGAAGGGGCAAAGAAATCTTTTGTGTTTGTCAAAACAGGACATATTTTGACTGCAGTGGTGTTTTTATGGGTGTTTAATACCTTTATCAAAACTCTTAAACTATACATTGTAAATGTGTGTGAGGACATTGGAGGTATATGAAGTATACCTCCACAGTCAATAATAATAAACTCCACTGAAACAGAAACTTCAAAATTTAACCTTCACAACTTTTCAACCTTCTTTTCCCATTGCCATTTTCCCCTCTCCCAGGCAGCCTGTCCATAAACCTACAAATAAGACTTAAGTGGCATCTCACTGTTAAAGTCAATGAAGGCTGCATATGGAAAACTGAACATCTTTATAAACCGTGAAAAAAAATCAGTCTATCATCAAAACAATTTAAGTGTTTGTATTAGAGTTGATCACCATAAGCATTATTTAAACATTTATTTAACTATATTTTCTTTATTTTTATTTGGCTGTAGAAATTCATTTTCAGAGCTTCTCCATACATAAAAATACTCAAAGCAATCAAAAGTTTAAAGGACAAAAAATAAGCAGTAAATAAACATTCACTTTCTATATTAAAATCAACTTCTTGTGTGCTTTCAGAGATGGTCTTATTTCATAAATTCTGGGAATAAATATACAGAAAGACTGGCCAGCCTGATGGACTAACATTAAGTTCTGTCATACGATTCTGTGTCTCTCAAGAATTCAGGAGATACAAAGAGGAAATCAAATCTCCCTATTGCCTTGCCCTCCCCTGTCCATGAATTACATAACTATTGTGAGCCTTAGCATTTTTATACTTTCAACCCAGCAAGTGCTGAGAGTAATGCATTTGAAACTTGAGATTTAAAAAAAAAACAAAACCTGAGCAAAGTCTGCTGCTGTTTCTTCTGACTCTCATCCTGGTGCTCAGATTGTACATCAAGACGCAAATACTAAAAAGGTCAGAGGAAATGTTCCCTAGTATAGGATCTAAGGACCACCATTGTGGTCCCCACTGTCTGGGAGATACAACTGTATGTCCCCAAAAATGAAAGAAATAACAAGTAAGGAAAAATAACTTAAAAGTGCTAGTTCTCACCCCTTACTCTTTGCAGAAGTCTGTTTAATATAGAAAATTACGGTTCATTCTTTTTCAACCAGCTTTCACTGTCTAGTCCAAACCTGCTAGCATGTGAAAACTGCTGTTACTGGACTGGTTAAGGGTCACAGAAACAGAAAACTTGGAAGCCAGGAAAGATCTACAACAGTGGCTACAGATAAGGAGAAAATACATATGGTGGTAACACGACCAGGTTTTCAAAATGAGCCCTCTCGCTCCTGTTTGACTACCAATTCAGATTGCCCAGTCCTCTCCTCTGTGACCAATACCGTGGACCTCTGCATATTAAGGATTTCTATGCATGCACACACACATTCACACCAAGCGATGTCCGTGCCCTTATTCTCTCACTAGCCTAAAGACCAAAAGCAGCAACTTACAACAGTACATTCAGAATTCCGGGTCTGCCACTGCATAGTTTCCTATAGGAAATTAACTTCCAAAATGAATTACCAATATATTCATTTATTTACCATATTTTTAAGGATCTGTCAGATTCTTCACTGGCCTTGTACCCAAATATTTTTCAGCACATCAAGAACACTTTTAGTCCTTAGTTATACAAGAGCCAAGGGTATTTCAAAGGAAGAGATTTATGAATTTCAGCATGAATTTAAAATATACTGTAAGGATGAAGATGGAAGGGAAGTGAAGAAGGGATAAAGGAAATACATCAAAAGGTGTTACATCTTTCGGTAACACATAGGTGAGGAGCTCTTTCTGAAATGTTTCCCTGGGGAGCCTCATCAACCCCATAACAGAGGTGACTTGGTTGTAAATGACTTTATTTTTTTTTTCTTTTTTAATTTTCTTTACTTTATTGTGCTGGTTTTGCCATACATTGACATGAAACAGCCATGGGTTTACATATGCTCCCCCTCCAGAACCCCCCTTCCTCCTCCCTCCTGATTCCCTCCCCCTGGGTCATCTCGGTGCACCAGCCCCGAGCATTAGCCCTGGGCTGGCGATTGATTTCACATATGATAATTAACATGTTTCAATGCCATTCTCCCATAACATCCCACCCTTGCCCTCTTTCACAGAGTCCATGAGACTGTTTTATACATCTGTGTTTCTTTTGCTGTCTCGCATGCAGGGTTCTCGTTACCATCTTTCTAAATTCCATATATATGCGTTAGTATACTGTATTGTTGTTTTTCCTTCTGGCTTACTTCACTCTGGATAATAGGCTCCAGTTCCGTCCACCTGAGTAGAACTGCTTCAAATGAATTTCTTTTTAATGCTGAGTAATATTCCATTGTGTATATGTACCACAGCTTTCTTATCCATTCGTCAGTTGATGGGCATCTAGGTTGCTTCCATGTCCTGGCTATTGTAAACAATGCAGCGATGAACATTGGGGTGCACGTGGCTCTTTCAATTCTGGTTTCCTCGGTGTATATGCCCAGCAGTGGGATTGCCGGGTCATATGGCAGGTCTATTTGCAGCTTTTTAAGGAACCTCCACACTGTTTTCCATAGTGGCTGTACTAGTTTGCATTCCCACCAACAGTGTAAGAGGGTTCCCTTTTCTCCACATCCTCTCCAGCATTTATCGCTTGTAGATTTTTGGATGGCAGCCATTCTGACTGGTGTAAAGTGGTACCTCATTGTGGTTTTGATTTGCATTTCTCTGATAATGAGTGATGTTGAGCATCTTTTCATGTGTTTGTTAGCCATTTTTATCTCTTCTTTGGAGAAATGTCTGTTTAGTTCTTTGGCCCACTTTTTGATTGGGTCGTTTATTTTTCTAGCATGGAGCTGCAGGAGTTGCTTGACTTTAAATGATCCTTCCTTCCTTCCTGTCTGCCTGCCTCCTTTCTTTCCTTTCTCATTCTCCTTCTTCCCTCATTTCTTTCTCCTTTCCTTTTTTTTTTTTTTTGAAAATTTAAATCACAAGTGTGAATTTATCATTTATCTACATCTGTAAAAAACATTTATTTTGCCCACATTTATATATTCCTTTATAATATTTCTCTGCCATTTGTTTGCAACATGGCTATTCCCTCCACCTCTTTTAAGTACTTGAAGGACAGAATCAACAAATCCTTTTTGTTAATCTCTTCCCTTTTCTACCAGCTTCACATTTAACAAATTTATACAGAATCTTGCAAAAGATTATGTTCAGGATTAGTTCTCAGTAAATTCTTATTCTCCAAGGGAAGGGTATTAAATAAACTAAATGGAATTAAACTCATCATGTGAAGTTTTGTGAATTACTTAAATGACTGCATTAAAAAAATCATTTTTCAAATGACACTGAATTGTCTAAACATAAATTTACTTGTATCATATTTTCTACAGTTGACTCTACAAAGAGAGTCTTTTTCTAATCCTGTATAATGACTAAATATTCACAGGATTAATTTGGTAGATTCAGTGCATTACAGTAACAGTCAAATGACAACCACCCGATATGCACATCACTCATGCATCATATTAAAGTCCTGAGACTCAATTTGAATTACCTGTAATTTTGAGAACTTCAAAAATATTCATGTGTTCTATACTTGAAGCTTTCAAGTCCCGAGAAGATCAAAGAGATTTGTCCATCTGTGGAAACCTTCTTAAGAGCTTTCTAGGACTCTACATATCATACACATTTCACATATAAGACAAGATTTAGGAGAATTTAGGCCATGGTGGTATAAATGTCAGATTCATTTGCTTATGAAATAAATAATGCAAAATTCTCTAGCGGCCATGATCATCTTCTGTTTTTTGATGAAATACAGAAGCGGATGGCCCATTCAGGGTGATTACAGCTAAGTAAAGTATTTTAATATGATGAATTTAAGGAAGGAAGGTAGAAATTTGAGAGGGAGGAGAGAAAGAGAGATTCTACCTAAATAATATAATTAGAATAGCTGGTAATAATCTGGCTCAACCAAATTTATTTTTTCAGATGGGGAAAGTGAGGCCCAGAGTTTAGAAGTGGCTTGCCACCTTCCTTATGTTTCTATTTCCTATTAGGACATCAGCTGTCTTATTAAATATGTGTTGAAAGGAAAGTTTAGTCACTCAGTCATGTCTGATGCTTTGCGACCTCATGGACTGTAGCCTTCCAGGCTTCTCTGTCCATGGAATTCTCCAGGCAAGAATACTGGAGTGAGTTCCCATTTCCTTCTCCAGGGTATCTTCCTGACCCAGGGACCAAACTCAGGTCTCCTGCATTGCAGGCAGATTCTTTACCACTTGAGATACCAGAGAAGCCTGAAATATGTGTTACAATACCTTAAAAAAAATCAACCTGTCATCTACTAGATTTAAAAAAAAGAAGATTTTCTTCATCTTACTCAAATCCCAACTTAAAGCAATTTCATTCTTAGATTTTTTTTAAAAAGTGTATTTAATATATAGGATAAAATATTAGGCCTAGAATCAATCTCAAAATCTCTAATACTCATAAAAATGGGAAACTGGTAAATGGAAATCCTGCAAACAGACTGAATGCTTTCTAGCACAGCAGTTCAAGGAGTTCACAGTGATCTAATTGAAAATAATTGGTCTTTGGAATTTAAAATATTAATAATAATAACCGAGTTGAGATTACTCACCTAATCCCCAATGGTTAAGTGCTAAGGAGGTAGGAATGTAACTAACTTGTCCTCAGTTTCTCTCATCCTTCAAATGAGTATAATAATATCAATGTTATACAACTGTAGGAGATAACACATTTAAAAAGTTAGTAGTCAGTGTGGCGTGCAGAAGTCCTCAATCAATTTTACTTATTATTATAAAAAATTTATTATCATCTGTTTGGTATCAGTGTTAACCACAAAATTATTGATTTACTAGAAAATCACCTAACTCATGGCCTGATCTTCATCTTTGCAAGAGATACTAAAGCTTATTTGTTTCACACTATCCAAACCAACAAATGATTTATTTAAATATTAGAATGCCAATATTTTAATTTAAAATGGAAATTGGCTACACAGACAGGGTATCCACTATATGTAAGAGAGCAAATTACATATGAAGGCATGCTTGATAGTCAGTAGAAAAAGGAATTGAAAAATAGTAATTATAGCTGATAGCAGTTGAATGGTTTCTATGTGTGGAACAATTTTCTCATATAGTCTCATATGATCCAATATAAACCTTGTCAACTAGGTACTATCATATCTCCATTTCACAGATGAGATAAACTGAATCACAGAGATTTAGTGTTGAATGAAGTGTACCTTGCTGAAGTGTACAGATCCAGCACTCAACAGAGCCAGAATTAAATAAAAGTCTTCTTTGCACCATTAACCTTCCTATAACCCTATCTTCCTCAGCCTAGCATCTATTTCCGGTAAGATCAGATACCCAGTAAGATCAGAAACCATAACATGGAGCAGAAAGCCTCAAAATTATGGTGTGTCTTCAAAGTTATTTTATTTGTCAGCCATGTAAACATCCATGTAGGTGATCCAGGGTTGACATGGCAGCCCCATGAGCATCAGGAACGCAGGTCTTTCTCCTTTGTTGCCATATGTACACCTTCTGTGTAAAAGTATATACACCTTTATCTACATGTTCCTTTCACGTAATATTACAAGATAGCTACTCCAGCTATAATCCTTATGCCTGCATTTTTGCATATTCTGTACATATATATAAATATATATGTATATATCTGTATGTATGTGTATATAGAGACTTGGACTTATTATAAAGAATTGGCTCACAAACTGAGAAGACTGACAAGTCCCATGATTTGCTGTCTATAAGTTGAAGATTCAAGAGAGCTGATGAGCATATTTAGTCCAAGCTCAAAGGCCTAAGAACCAGAACTGATGGTTTAAATTCCAGTCTGAGTACAGAAGACCAATATTCCAACTCAGAAACTGTCAGAGACTGAATTCTCCCTTACTTTTGCTTTTTGTTCTATTCAGGCCTCCAAAGGACTAGATGAGGCTCACCTACGCTGGGAAAGACCACCTGCTTTATTCAGTCTACAGATTCAAAGGCTAATCTCACCCAGAAACACTCTCCCAGATACACCCAGAATAATGGCTCTCCCATGTTTCAGTCAAGTTGATAAAAAAAAAAAAATTAATCATCACAGGACTGGAGACAGGTCAGAGACAAAAGCTAAAAGCAAAGGTCCTGATGAAGGAGCTGCCAGCTTTTGCTAAGCTGGAGGAATGCAAGGCATCAATATGAGAGCAAATCCCCATCATCTAAACTGCAATGGAGAGCTTCCTTGGTGACTCGGGGTAAAGAATCTGCTTGGCAATGCAGGAGACACAGGTTCAATCCCCAGCCCAGAAAGATCCCATATTCTGTGGAGCAACTAAACCCAAAGATGAATCACAAACTAGAATCAAGATTTCTTGGAGAAATATAAACAACCTCAGATATGCAGATGATACCACTCTAATGGAAGAGAGCGACAAGGAACTACAAATGCCTCTTGATGAAGATAAATAAAGAGAGTAAAAAACACTGGCTTAAAACTCAACATTCCGAAAACTAAGATCATGGCCTCCAGTCCCATCACTTTATGGCAAATAGATGAGAGAAAAATGGAAACTGTGACAGACTTTATTTTCTTGGGCTCCAAAATTACTGCAGAGACAGTGGCTGCAGCCATGAAATTAAAAGACTCTCGCTCCTTGGAAGGAAAGCTACGACCAACCTAGAGAGTGTATAAAAAGCAGAGACATCACTTTGCCGACAAAGGTAGGTCTGCATAGTCAAAGATATGGTTCTTCCAGTTGTCATGTATGGATGTGAGAGTTGAACCGTAAAGAAGGTTGAGTGCTGAAGAATTGATGCTTTTGAACTGCAGGGATGGAGAAGACTCTTGAGAGTCCCTTGGACTGCAGGGAGATAAAACCACTCAATCTTAAAGGAAATCAACCTTGAATATTCAGTGAAGGCCTGATGCTGAAGCTGAAGTTCCAATACTTCGGCCACCTGATGCAAAGTGCCAACTTACTGGAAAAGACTCTGATGCTGGGAAAAAATCGAGGGCAGGAGGAGAAGGGGACAACAGAGGAGCAGATGGTTGGATGGTATCACCGACTCAATGGACGTGAGTTTGAGCAAACTCCAGGAGATAGGGAAGGGCAGGGAGGCCTGGGATGCTGCAGTCCCTGGGGTTGCAGAGTCAGACATGACTTAGCAACTGCCCAGGTACCACAATTACTCAGCCCACACACTGCATCTACTGAAACCCATGCTCACTAGAGTCAGTGGTCTGCAACAAGAGAAGCCATAGCAATGAGACGCTACACACCACAACTAGAGAGTGGCCACTGCTCACTGCAAATAGAGAAAAGCCCACCCAGCAACCAAGGCCCAGCACAGCCAAAAGAAATAAATTAATTAAATTATTTTTTAAAAATAAATTAAATAAACCACACTGGAGAAGCAGCTGTCTAATGGACTAAGCCTTAATAGACAACCATCTTGTAACAGGATAAATGGGATTATTTCCTTCCTTTAAAAAAAAAATCAAAAAGAGTGAGCAAACAAAAACACTATGAAACACTCTTCTGCCTGCATCATTTTTATTTTTCTTATTCTCTGAGGTACAAATTGATAAAACCATAGCCTAACCTACTCTTGACTTCAGCCTCTGAAGCAGCCAACCTCTTTGGTGTCCTTTAAGCTCCGGAAACTCAGAGAACACCACTGCAATGGGGTCAAGGAGGTTGTAGGGGACTTCAATGGTCAAAATGTGATGGCTATTCAGATGCCCAAGTTTATTTAGTGAGTAACTCTATTTTATTTTTTCCTGTCAGAGAATCAGAAAACCACCCAACCAAGCTCACTTCAGTAAGGACCTGAAATCAAACGGAAAGTCAGACAAATATCAGAACACGCTTTCAAACAAAGCTACAAGCTTTTCTGCACCTCTTTGCACACAGAGTTTCAAATGTCCATCATGCTATTCAGAAGCAAAAATAAACAGCACCTTGCAAAAATCAATGTACTTTCAGGTCTGCGATGGCCATGCGCTTGGAAGCAAAATGAGAAGCCACACAGGCTAAGTCTGATCAACAACCTTAAAACAGAGACCTGGGTATGTCCCCAGTGGAGGACCTGCTGCCCTGACTAGCAGGACACAAGTCTTCCAGAGAAAAGATAAAGATAAAGCTTTTGGCAGCTTATCCACCTGACCCTGATCAAGACAGCTAACTGTACTGGTTTTAACACGAAGTTGTTTTTGGAGGGTACTGTGGATTTTCAGGGGGGCCCCGGATTCTGCTTCAGATGACATATCTTCCTCAAAAGGTAAAGAATCTCCATGATGGATGATGGACCTAGGGGAGGACCTGCACTTCAGACAGATGCAGACACAATTCGTTCTTACTGGAAGCTGACAGTAGCCTGACGCTGACGTCAACTGAGGGTGAGATACTGTTTTACTGAGCACTGGGGAGAGGATCTGCTTAACAACCCTATAAACCAGATCCCAGGGGATAGGATGCTTCGGTTTACTGGACATTTGATTCTCCAAAAACCCTTGCTATTTCAACCCATATGGTTGGAATTCTTTGAACTTGGATGAATCAACTTCCCATCTTAGTACTTGCTTCAGGTATTCATGAAACGCAGATGAACTTAGTGGATAGGAATTTGTCACAGACACTAGAACTGTCCATATATATGGATGAGGAACCTGAGAGGGATTGTAGCAGAGTAATAATGACCCCAGTACATATACCAAAAGATCACTGATTGATTTAAAAAAATGATTATTTAGAAAGATGGTAATGAGAACCCTGCATGTGAGACAGCAAAAGGAACGCAGATGTATAGAACAGACTCGTGGACTCTGTGGAAGAGGGCAAGGGTGGGATGATATGGGAGAATGGCATTGAAACATGTTAATTATCATATGTGAAATCAATCGCCAGCCCAGGATTGATGCTCGGGGCTGGTGCACCGAGATGTCCCAGGGGGAGGGAATCGGGAGGGAGGAGGGAGGGGGGTTCTGGAGGGGGAGCATATGTAAACCCATGGCGGTTTCATGTCATTGTATGGCAAAACCAACACAATAAAGAAAATTTAATAAAATAATAATAATAATAAAAAGATTATTGAATATCCTCTGCTAGGCATGGGAAACAAATATGACTTTGGGGAAGGATTAACAAAATATTACACAAATAAATACTTATCATACAGACAACTATGTTCAAAGCTATAATAGCAGTGAACAACTGATAAAGGACAACAAAGGGTCCCCTCTGCTGGCAGTTAGGGAGCACTTACTTGGGGAGCTGATGTTTAACCAAAAACCAAATGGAAGAAAGAGTACTTACAATGATTTTTAAAAGACATTTCGGTTGCACTTAACTTTTATGACTTGATTCCACCTTAAACAGAAATCTTAAAAAATTTAAATTCCAGTTGGCTTGGTTTTCAGTTTTCTGAGGCTTGAGCCTCAAAACAAAAGGGCTCCCAAAGTGTTTGATATTCTTTGTGTCCCGAACTTGAAAAAGATTTAAGTCTCTCATTCTCCAGTACCTATAGAATCAGGAAATGAAACCTCTAGTAAAACCGTGACTCATAGCAAGTACAGTGTTTTTTGAGCCATTCTTAATGACTGCAAATAACATTTATCTCAGAAATTCCCTTTTGCTATGATCTTTCTCTGCTGAATCTTGGAAGAATTTTTTCCCATTGCCTTTCTTATTTTTAAATTGATTTTAGCCAAGAAGAAAATTGTACATCTTCAGCAGATAATTCTCAACTTCAGTCTGATTCAGTATTACAGCTGGTATTTGATTTCAATCCAAAGCTTCTAACAGCAAGCACAATAAATGTTGAAAAGAAAATGAAAGTATAGCATAACTTCATTACTTTTACTTACAGTCATTTTGATTTTGAAATTATCTCAAGCTTATTTCTCCAGTCCATAAACATCTGTCACTTGTTTCTTCCTTTGTATTTTTCTAGCTCTCTATTAAATAATTGTTTTACAGCATTTTCTACTAAATTCCCAAGGACAGCATTTCTCTGGAAGTCCAGCAGATGGCAGCATACAGCTACCATTCTCAAAAATGCACCTTCACTTTAGCTGAGCAGAGTTAATGCTGATACAACAGCAGGGAGTCTCCGATCTGAGCGGGCTGTGTGAGCGAAGTTCAACCCAACTGATAAATATAACATTTCCAAATATCTTGTACATCAGCCAATGGTTGTTCAGAGTGAAAACTAATATTGCGAATAGCAAATTAAAGGGAAACAAATATACTTTTTACCCACTGGCTAGCTCACCAACATCATTTGGAAAGCAGTAAAAAGGATATTTGTGAATTTGAACATTCTTTATTGATCAGTTAGGGGAAAGAAACTAGAAGCCTAAGTGCTTCCTGCTGATCATTTGGTTCAGTTCAGTCACTGTCGTGTCCGACTCTTTGTGACTCCCTGAATCACAGCTCACCAGGCCTCCCTGTCCATCATCAATTCCTGGAGTCCACCCAAACTCATGTCCATTGAGTCGGTGATGCCATCTAACCATCTCATCTTCTGTCGTCCCCTTCTCCTCCTGCCTTCAATCCTTCCCAACATCGAGAAGACTCTTGAGAGTCCCTTGGCCTGCAAGGAGATCCAACCAGTCCATCCTAAAGGAAATCAGTCCCGGGTGTTCATTGGGAGGACTGATGTTGAAGCTGAAACTCCAATACTTTGGCCACCTGATGCAAAGAGCTGATTACTTGGTTACCAGAACTTTTAACTGCTGGTCGGACACAGAGCCCCCAGTTATAAGAAAGTTGCCTCACCAGTTAGCACTGGATATAGAAACTCATTTCTTTATTATTCTTGAGAGCTGGATCTTATCCCTCTTGCTTGAAACAACAAGAACCCTAAAATCTGGTTGCCAGGAGACTTGGGGTCTTCCCTGAAGGTCATGTTTTCTGGCCCTGAATTTTCTCACTTGTGAAATAACAATAAGATGTCCTTCTACACTTCCTTTATAGAGGTGTGGTGAGGACTGAAGGAAAACTAAGAGCAAGTACCAGGTTTCAGGAGATAAACTGAGGCAACAGAATCTGGTAATACAATGGTGGGTTCTCAGGCATCACTGAAGGCTTGAACCCAGTTCCAGGCCATTAACTGTTCAACTCTGTATAAACTACTCAAGTTTTCTAAGGCTTAGTTATCTCCACTAAAATACAGATCTGATGGTAAGAACTGAGTTTCCCTGGTGGCTCAGACAGTAAAGAATCCACCTGCAATGCAGAACACCTACATTTGATCCCTGGGTCAGGAAGATCCTCTGGAGAAGGAAATGGCAACCCACTCCAGTATTCCTGCCTGAAGAATCCCATGGGTAGAGGAGCCTGGTAGGCTATAGTCCATGGGTTGCAAAGAGTCAGACACAGCTGAATAGCTAAATTCACGCACATGTGCACACACACACACATACACAATGGTAAGAACTAACTTATAGGCCTGGAATATATTTAGTCTGTTTTCCCTGCTCAGTATATTTTGGCTATTATTTGATAAGAAATATGAATTTTGTTCTGGCCTTGTTGTTAACTGTCTATATGGTGGTGGTGGTGGTGGTTTAGTTGCTAAATCATGTCCGACTCTTGTGACCTCCTTGTGGCCTGCCAGGCTCCTTTGTCCATGAGGCTTCCCAGGCAAGAATACTGGAATGAGTTGCCACTTCCTTCTCCAAACTGTATGTATGAACTTGGGTAAATCACACACTGTCTCAAAGTCTCAAGCTTCCTCACCTCTAAAATAAATAGGGGGATTTGAATGACATTTGACTCAAATATTTATTAGGTATTTCTAAATTGAAAGTCCCATATAAATGAGAAGTATTTTTACTGAGTGGAAACCTGGAAGAACTAGATGAATTCAGCTGACAGATGTTTTCATGGAAGCGGTCAGGTTTGGGGACTGAATTAATCAGAGGGTTGTTTCCAGTGTCTATAAATACAGCTCCAGGTAATCAGAACATAATCCCATCAATCATGTTAAACAGGTGACAGAGGACTGAGGCAACATCAAAAACAACAGGGCCTGTAACACCAGCCAAGGTCGGGCCACTCAGGCCTCAAGAAGATACAGGGGCTTCCTGAGTGGAAGAAATCTCCAATAAAGTCACAGTCGGACCAGTCACACTCAGAGAAGGCTCTAAAAGAAATGTTGCCATAATTTCATGAGTGCCAAATGCTGGGTAATCCATGATCTATGAGGGTACATGTGTGCTAAGTGTGCTAAGTCGTTTCAGTTGCATCCAACTCTTTGTGACCCCATGGACTGCAGCCCACCAGGCTCCTCTGTCCATGGAATTCTGCAGACAAGAATACTGGAGTGGGTAGCCATGCCCTCCTCCAGGGGATCTCTCCAACCCAGGGATCAAACTCACATCTCCTACATTACAAAAACCAGAGCCACCAGGGAAGTCCATCTATCAGGGTAGTCTAAGGATATGGATTTGTAGCCCTCACCGTTCCCCAGCAATCTGCCAGTGGCTTCCAAAATTCAAGTAATCCCCAGGAAAACATGGACTTCCCATCAGTCAGATATGGCATATATGCAAGGACTTTGTATTGATATTTACTTGGATGACTCTTTATTATTCCTTATCAGCAAGTCACATCCCAAGGAAACATGCACAATGACACATGGAGTATTTCCTGCCACATCAGTAAACAAAGGATGTCACTGTCATCAACGATTGCAGCCACCATGGATGATGAGCTGCTGAGCCCTGAAGGAACGCAAGAAAGAAAGAATACCCGCCCTCTGTTAACAGGAGCAATCGGACTATAGCCATTCTCCAGGGTGAGCCTTGAGGAAACTGAGGATATGAAAATATGGGGTCTGGCCCTAGAGAGCTGAAGTGTATGTCAAAGGAATGATTTCAGTGAGTCCAGACTCTTGCATCTTCCCAGACACAGAAAAGCTCTAAATTCCTTAACTTGACATAAACTATTTCTTTAATTAACAGTCATTTTTGAAGTTCCCAACTACTTGCCTTTTGTTGCAAAATTCCTATATATTCTAGCTCCCCCCTTGCCTCCTCAGAGCAGATTCTCAGAGCTATCTGAAACACTCTCTTCCAGGCTACAGTCCTCATTTTGCCCGAAATGAAACTTAACTCACAACTTTCACACGGTGCATTTTAGTTCAACAACACTTTTAATGGACTGTGGAGAAGAGACCAAGGTGAGGAGTTTGGGCTCAGATGAGGCTGGCAGAACACCTTAGTGAGGAGCACAAGAGACAAGGAGGAAGCAGACACCTGGCAGACAGGGGCTGAGACTATCCAGGTTGGAAGAGAAAATGAGAGATTCAGCAACACTTGTCAGAGATCCAGAGCTCAGTCTCTAAGCACCCACTGGCTGTAAACTCAGTGACAAACTCAACAAAAGATGTAAAGTCCTAATAAAACTGATCATAGCAGTTAAGCCTCAGCTAAGATTGTCATGGTCTGTGTGTGGGCTGGAAAAGAATTTCCAGACATGAAGCAGAATGAAATGAGAATAAAATTTATCAGAGTAGGAAACACTGTTAGAGCAGCAGGCCAGCTCAAGGGAAAGTCAGCTCCTTTTGCAGGCGAGTAGACACTTTTTATAGCCTCAAGACAGAGGAAATTCCTACTGGAATGGTGGCATTAGGGGATTGGTTCTCAGACGGTAAAGCGTCTGCCTGAGATGGGGGAGACCCAGGTTCAATCCCTGGGTCAGGAAGATCCCCTGAAGAAGGAAATGGCAACCCACTCCAGTACTCTTGCCTGGAAAATTCCATGGATGGAGGAGCCTGGTAGGGTATAGTCCATGGGGTTGCAAAGAGTCGGACACGACTGAGCGACTTCCCTTTTAGGATGCCATAGGGTGGATAATAGGGTGGGTATTTTACCTAACATGGGGTCAGGGAACAGGCTGGTTTAGATCAGGAGGCTCATGGCAACAGTTGCTATGGGGCTTAGTCAGTTTCAGAGATTTTTGTCCTGGGACCTTGGTGTAGGACTCTACGAAAAGCAAATCATATTTTAAGATGTCCTAGGCAAACCAAAGGAAAAGCAGAGGCTTCTTGGTGAGTGAGAGAACTGGAGGAGGAACAGCATCTGGCGGTAGTCCAGGCCAAGGAAGGACTGGGAAGAATAGCAGGTTAGTGAGGTCTACAAACAGGCCACCCACTGTCCTTTACTGAAGGGCCTTTGATCTTAGCAGGGTCCTCCCATTGTCAACAAGTACACGGGAAGGATGGAGGAAGGAAGTCTTCCTTCTTATTTTCACTGCTGTGCCAACAATACACTAGAAGAGTTTCACTAGAAAACAGCTTCCTGGGACTTCCCTGGTGGTCCAGAGACCAACATTCCAAACTCCCAATGCAGGGGGCCTAGTTTCAATCCTTTGTCAGGGAACTAGATCCCACATGCCTCAACTAAAGATCTCACTTACTGCAACTAAGATCCTGTGCAGCCGAATAAATAAAATACTTAAAAAAATAATAATAAAACAACTTCTTGTTCCTGCTCCTATTTTTTCTGATGCTATAAAGGTGCAGTTTTCTGCATTTAGACTCTGATAAAAGAGCAAAAATTGGAGAACATTTTCAAAATTCTTTGTATAAATTAACTCAGTTGTCCTGAGAACAATTCCATGGAGGTTATAAACTCTGATTTTATTCACAAGGAAAATAAGAGACAGATCATTTTGTTGTGGTTCAGTTGCTCAGTCATGTCCAAACTTTGTGACCTCGTGGACGGCAGTACACCAGGCTTCCCTGTCCTTCACCATCTCCCAGAGCTTGCTCAAACTTGTGTCCCTTGAGTCAGTGATGCCATCCAACCATCTCATCCTCTGCCATTCCCTACTCCTCTTGCCTTCAGTCTTTCCCAGCATCAGGATCTTTTCTAATGAGTCAGCTCTTTGCATCAGGTGGCCAAAGTATTAGAGCTTCAGCTTCAGCATCAGTCCTTCTGAAAATGAGTATTCAGGATTGATTTCCTTTAGGATTGACTGGTTTGATCTTCTTGCAGTCCAAAAGACTCTCAAGAGTCTTCTCCAACACCACACTTCAAAAGCATCAATTCTTAATTGTACAGCCTTCTTTATGGTCCAAATCTCAGATCCATACATGACTACTGGAAAAACCATAGCTTTGACTATATGGACCTTTGTTGGAAAAGTAATCTCTCTACTTTTTAATATGCTGTATAGGTTTGTCATAGCTGTTCTTCAAAGGTGCAAGCATCTTTTAATTTAGTGGCTGAAATCACCATCCCTAGTAATTTTGGAGCCCCCCCAAAATAAAATGTGTCACTGTTTCCATTGTTTCCCCATCAATTTGCCATGAAGTGATGGGACCAGAGGCCATCATCTTCATTTTTTTTGAATGTTAAGTGCTAAGCCAGCTTTTTCACTCTCTTCTTTCACCTTCATTAAGAGGCTTTTTAGTTCCTCTTCACGTTCTGCTATATGGGTGGTATCATCTGCGTATCTGAAGCTATTGATATTTCTTCCACCAATCTTAATTCCAGCTTGTGCTTCATCCAATGCAGCATTTCACATAATGTACTCTACGTAGAAGTTAAATAAGCACGGTGACAATATACAGCCTTGAAGTACTCCTTTCTCATTTTTGGACTGGTCCATTGTTTCATATCTGGTTCTAATGTTGCTTCTTGATCCGCATACAGGTTTCTCAAGAGGCAGGTCAGGTGGTCTGGTATTCCCATCTCTTTCAGAATTTTCAACAGTTTGTTGTGATCCACACAGTCAAAGGCTTTAGTATAGTAAATGAGGCAAAATAGATGTTTTTCTGGAATTCTCTTGCTTTCTCTATGATCCAACAGATGTTGGCAATTTAATCTCTGGTTCCTCTGGCTTTTCTAAATCCAGCTTGAACATCTGGAAGGTCTCAGTTCATGTACTGTTGAAGCCTCACTTGGAGAATTTTGAGCATTACTTTGCTAGCGTGTGAGATGAGTGCAATTGTGCACTAGTTTGAACACTCTTTGGCACTGTCCTTCTTTGGGATTGGAATGAAAACTAATCTTTTCCAGTTCTGTGGCCATTGCTGAGTTTTCCATATTTGCTGGCATATTAAGCACAGCACTTTTAACAGCATCATTTTTTTGGATTTGAAATAGCTCAACTGGAATTTCATTTACTCCACTAGCTTTGTTTGTAGTGATGCTTCTTAAGGCCCACCTGACTTTACACCACTCCAAGATGTCTGGCTCTAGGTGAGTGATCACACCATTGCGGCTATCTGGATCATTAATATGTGTTTTGTATAGCTTTTCTGTGTATTCTTGCCACCTCTTCTTAATATCTTCTGCTTCTGTTAGGTCCATACCATTTCTGTCCTTTATTGTACCCATCTTTGCATGAAATATTCCCTTGGTAGCTCTAATTTTCTTGAAGAGAACAGTAGTTTCTCATTCTATTACTCTATTCATTTGCATTGGACTTTACTTCAATCACCACTCACATCCACTACTAGGTGTTGTTTTTGCTTTGGCTCCATCCTTTCATTCTTTCTGGAGTTATTCCTCCACTGATCTCCAGTAGCATATTGGGCACCTCCTGACCTGAGGAGTTCACCTTTCAGTGTACTATATTTTTCCCTTTTCATACTGTTCATGGGGTTCTCAAAGCAAGAACACTGAAGTGGTTTGCCACTCCCTTCTCCAGTGCACCACATTTTGTCAGAACCCTCCACCATGACCTGTCCGTCTTGGGTGGCCCTACACAGCATGGCTCATAGTTTCATTGAGTAGACAAGGCTGTGGTCCATGGGATCAGATTGGTTAGTTTCTTGTGATTCTGGTTTTCATTCTGTCTGCCCTCTGATGAAGAAGGGTAAGAGGCTTCTGGAAGCTTCCTTATGGGGGAGACTGACTGAGGTGGAAATTGGGTCTTGTTCTAATAGATGGTGCCATGTTCAGTAAATCTTTAATCCGGTTTTCTGTGGTGGGTGGGGCTGTGTTCCCTCCCCATTATCTACCTGGGGTCAAAGTATGGTGCAGATAATGAAGATATGTGACATACCCTGGGCTGATGAAGCACAAGCTGGAATCAAGACTGCTGGGAGAAAATATCAATAATCTCAGATACACAGATAACACCACCCTTAGTGTAGAAAGCAAAGAACTAAGGAGCCTCTTGATGAAAGTGAAAACGTTGCTTAAAGTTCAACATTCAGAAAACTAAGATGATGGCATCTGGTCACATCAGTTCAGTTCAGTTCAGTCACTCAGTTGTGCCCAACTCTTTGGGACCCCATGGACTGCAGCATGCCAGGCCTTCCTGTCCATCACCAACTCCTGGAGTTTACTCAAAAACTCATGTCCATCGAGTTGGTGTTGCCATCCAACCACCTCATCCTCTGTCATCCCCTTCTCCTCTTGCCTTCAAACTTTCCCAGCATCAGGGTCTTTTCAAATGAGTCAGCTCTTTGCATCAGGTGGCCAAAGTATTGGAGTTTCAGCTTCAACATCAGTATTTCCAATGAACATTCAAGACTGATCTCCTTTAGGATGGACTAGTTGGATTTCCTTGCAGTCCAGGGGACTCTCAAGAGTCTTCTGCAACACCACAGTTTAAAAGCATCAATTCTTCGATGCTCAGCTTTCTTCAACAGTCCAACTCTCACATCCATACATAACCACTGGAAAAACCATAGCCTTGACTAGACAGACTTTTGTTGGCAAAGTAATGTCTCTGCTTTTTAATATGCTGTCCAGGTTGGTCATAACTTTTCTCCCAAGGAATAAGCATCTTTTAATTTCATGGCTGCAGTCACCATCTGCAGTGGTTTTGGAGCCCCCCAAAAATAAAGTCAACCACTGTTTCCCTATCTATTTGCCATAAAGTAATGGGACCAGATACCATGATCTTAGTTTTCTGAATGTTGAGCTTTAAGCCAACTTGTTCACTCTCCTCTTTCACCTTCATCAAGAGGCTCTTTAGTTCCTCTTCACTTTCTGCCATAAGGGTGGTGTCATCTGCATATCTGAGGGTATTGATATTTTTCCCGGCAATCTTGATTTCAGCTTGTGCTTCCTCAAGCCCAGCGTTTCTCATGATGTACTCTGCATATAAGTTAAATAAGCATGGTGACAATATACAGTCTGACGTACTCCTTTTCCTATTTGCAACCAGTCTGTTGTTCCATGTCCAGTTCTAACTGTTGCTTCCTGACTGCATACAGATTTCTCAAGAGGCAGGTCAAGTGGTCTGGTATTCCCATCTCTTTCAGAATTTTCAACAGTTTGTTGTGATCCACACAGTCAAAGGCTTTAGTATAGTAAATGAGGCAAAATAGATGTTTTTCTGGAATTCTCTTGCTTTCTCTATGATCCAACAGATGTTGGCAATTTAATCTCTGGTTCCTCTGACTTTTCTAAAACCAGCTTGAATATCTGGAAGTTCATGGTTCACGTGTTGTTGAAGCCTGGCTTGAAGAATTTTAAGCCTTACTTTACTAGCATGTGAGATGAGTGCAATTGTGCAGTAGTTTCAGCATTCTTGGCATTGCCTTTCTTAATGATTGGAATGAAACCTGACCTTTTCCACTTCAGTATCCCTGATCCCATCACTTCGTGGCAAATAGATGGGGAAATAGTGGAAATAGTGAGAGATTTTATTTTGGGGCTCTCCAAAATCACTGCAGATTGTGACTGCCGCCATGAAATTAAAAGACACTTTCTCCTTGGAAGAAAACTTATGACCAACCTGGACAGCATATTAAAAAGCAGAGACATTACTTTGCCAACAAAGGTCCCTCTAGTCAAAGCTATGGTTTCTCCAGTAGTCATGTATGGATGTGAGAGTTGGACTATAAAGAAAGCCGAGCGCTGAAGAACTGATGCTTTTGAACTGTGGTGTTGGAGAAGACTCTTGAGAGTCCCTTGGACTACAAGGAGATCCAACCAGTCCATCCTAAAGGATATCAGTCCTGGGTGTTCATTGGAAGGACTGATGTTGAAGCTGAACCTCCAATACTTTGGCCACCTGATGTGAAGAACTGACCCATTTGAAAAGACGCCAATGCTGGGAATGATTGAAGGAGGGAGGAGAAGAGGACAACAGAGGATGAGATGACTGGATGACATCACGGATTCAATGGGCATGAGTTTGAGTAAACTCCAGGAGTTGGTGATGGACAGGGAGTCCTGGCATGCTGTAGTCCATGGGGTCACAAAGAGTCAAGCAGGACTGAGCGACTGAACTGAACTGATTCCTTTGCATTGATCACTTAGGAAGGCTTTCTTATCTCTCCTTGCTATTTTTTGGAACTCTGGAAAGCAAAACTGACCATCTTACATTGTCTCTTTGTCATGCAGATTATGTCAAACTGAAAACAATCAAGGCTCAAAAGACTTCTGAAGAAATTTTGACCTCCTCCCCAGCTGCCTATAGGAACTTTAAAAGGCCTGTTAGAACTGCTAGAGGGCCTGTTACAGCTATCTCTACAGTGACCAGCAAAGAATATGGGCTGGTAGAGTGCGGGAAACTCAGGCAAGGCAGAGAAATCAGAGTCCACTCTGTGTCCTCTTGTCTCATTCTGAATGGCCCACATATTTGTTTATCAGAGATTTGCTTTTCCATCTCCATGTGAACTGCCTTCCTCCCATTTGAATTCCCAAACCCATACCTCTCCTTCCCACATTCTCATTTGTTTTTAGCCTTTAGCCAAAGATGATATTTAAGGTGAGTGTTTCGGTGTTATTTTGGTGAGTTACTCAGTCTTCCTGGATCCTTTCCTTGTACACATGTTATTAAACTTTTGTTTGATTTTTCTCCTGTTAATCTGTCTCTTGTCATTTTAATTCTTAGATTAGGCAGAAGAATCTAGAAGGGTAAAAGGAAATTTTCTTTTTCCCCAACAAATCCAATGAATGATATTTAGTAAACAATGTATGGATATATGAGCCAAAGAAATTGATTCTAGAATCCATGTTTTAACTACACCAAGAAGTAGGCAACAGCAAAGTCGCACTTACAAATAGAGTGAGCAGCCATAAAAATGAAAGAAATTGAGCATACAGTGATATTCTATATAAATTATCTTATAGTCACACTATGAGAACAGTGTCACACTATAAGAAGGACATTTAAAAGAACAGTGAATCGTTTTTCAATTTTTTCTTTTTTCTTCTGTTCTTTTTAATTACAGTTATTAAACTATAATCTTGCCTGTTAAATCTTATAATAAAAAATTGGACCTAGAGTCTGTCATATAGAGTGAAGTAAGTCAGAAAAAAAAAATGCCAGATACTGATGCATATATAGGGGGTCTATAAAAATGGTACAGATAAACCCATTTGCAGGGCAGGAGTAGAGACAAACAGAAATAGAGAATGGACATGTGGACACAAAGGGAGGGGTAGGATGAATTGGGAGATTGAAATTGACATATATATGCTACCATATGTAAAACAGATAGCTAATGGGAAACAGCTATATAGCACAGGGAGCTCAGCTTGGTGCTCTGTAATGACCTATATAGATTGAATGGGGAGGCTAGTGAGAGGGAGGCTTCAGAGGGAGGGGACACATATAGCTGATTCACTTTATTGTACAGCAGGAACTAACACAACACTGTAAAGCAATTACACCCCAACTGAAAAAACTGAGTGAAAATTTGAATAAAATTTGCTTTGAATTTCCTTTTTCCATTCCCACCAATATTCCTCTGTATGTTATTTCCTAGAAATTGCAATGTTATAAATTCAATCTAGATTTTTTGTCATATGAAAAACTTGAAATATTTGTTTGGACAAAATTGAATGGACACCATGATATATGTGGTGTCCATTCAAAAGGAATAAACTACAGTTTTATATTTTAAGTCAGCATTTTATTCATAACTTTATGTTAAATTATATTGGAAAATGACCAAAAGATAGGAGCATACAGCGATTTTCTATATAAATCATCTTATAGTCACACTATAAGAACAGTGTCACACTATAAGAAGAACATTTAAAAAAACAGTGTACAGTTTTTCAATTTTCTTTCTTTTTTCTTATGTTGCTTTTTCTAATTACAGCTATTAAACTATAATCTTGCCTGTTAAATCTAATAGTAAGAAATTTTGGCTTGCATTTTATATGTTTTGTTTATTTCATTTTCTAGCAATTAATTTTTAGTTTAGTGAACTAAACTAATGGTTTGGACTTGGGTAGCAGGGGACAGGGATACAAGAGGACTGTGGCTCATCATAGAAAATTAAAGAAATCCTGCTATCAAATATAAAAAGTTGAGTTAGGCCAAGAATTTTTCTGCAATCATCAATTAAAGTTTATTTGCTTATGAACAAAATCAAAATAATTGTGTTTTAACCAAAAGAGGTCTCAAAGTTACTTCCTAGTCCAAAATACCTCATGAGCAGCACAAATGAAAAAGTGACAGAGAATGACTTGCCTCCTGGCTCTTATATATATCTTAGGTGTCTCATACAACATTTTGGCATACATGCCTTGGGCAGAATTTAAGTCATATGACCAGTTATGCAAAAGGGGGCTTTTAATCATGCAAGGCTGCTTCTATTACTAAGAAGGAGAGGGAACAGATGTCGGAGTAGGAAACTAGTCATTTCTGCCACTTTAAGTGAGACATACATTGTACATTAATACAGATAAAACGTTAAGAGAGTTAAAGAGACAATTCCTTCCAGTGGGAAACCCTCATCCTAGAAGAAAAGGAAGTGACACTTGGGAACAACACTATGTATCAGGGACGGTGCTGGGTGGATTACACACATGACCTCATTCTCCCTCGTAACAGTCCTACCAGATAGGATGGGTGATGTTTTCAAAGTTACACTGTTGACAACTAGTAAAATCCTAAATAATGCAGAAGGGATAAGAATAGTCTAGCCCTGTGAGTGTGGTAAGAGGAGCAGAGATAGGAAATTACAGGACTTGCACACTAATGACATCTAGTTTGTCTCTCAGGAAAACAGAGAAGCCGAAGAGGGAATAAAGCTGCAGAGTTGAGACTGGATCATGCCTAGGATGGATTCAGGCTCTAGAATTAAAAGTTAAGTCTGTCACAAGATGGGGCTTCCCAGGTGGCTCAGTATGAAAGAATCTGCCTGTCAGTGTAGGAGTTGCAGGAAACCTGGGTTCAATCCCTGGGTCAGGTAGATTCTCTGGAGGAGGAAAGGGCAGCCTGCTCCAGTACTCTTGCTGGGATAATCCCATGGACAGAGGAGTCTGACGGGTTACAGTCCACGGGGTTGCAAAGAGCCAGACACTGAATACATCACAAGATAGGGCTGTCGAGAAACACCACAGATTTAGGCCTGGCAATAATAGGATTGGGTGTGGGGAGTAATCATTTGTAGAGCATCAAGAGGAATGAGAACAATTCAAGACTGTTAGAAAATGTCTTAGTCAACATGGCCCAAAGCAATACTGAGTCACATTTTAAAAGTGGTTGGAGCAGGAAATTATATAACATGACATTTGTGCATTAAGTATGTATAGAAGTAAATGGATGAATTACTAACCTGCTCAAAACAGTCCAAAATACCAAACAGGAGGAAACATTCCCAAATTCATGCTATGATGCCACTGTCCCTCTGCTAGCAAAACTGAAGAAGACAGTGCCAAAAAAAAAAATTACAGACCAATATTTTGATGAATGTAGATGCAAAAATTCTTTCATTAAACATTAGCAAACTGAACCCAACCATATGTAAAAGGGATCATATGCCGTGATCAAACTGGATTCATCCCAGAGTCACAAGGATGGTTTAGCATACATGAATCAATGTGATACACCATATTAACAAAAGGAAAGACAGAAACAACATGATCATCTCTACAGACACAGAAAAAGCATTTGACAAAATTCAACATCCATTTATGATAAAATCATTAATAAAAGTGGGTACAAAGGGAACATATCTCAACATAATAAAACCCATTTATGACAAATCCATAGCCAACATAATAGTTAACAGTGAAAAACTGAAAGAGCCTTCCCATTATATTCACGAACAAGACAAGGACACCCACTCTCAGCACTTCTATTCAACACAGTATTGGAAGTCCTACCCACAACAATTAGACAAGAAAAAGAAATACAAGTTATCCAAATTGGAAGGAAATAGGTAAAGCCATCAGTATTTATAAATGATATGATACTCTAGGGCTTCTCAGGTGGCTTCCCAGTGGTAAAGAATCCACCTGCTAATGCTAGAGCCTCAGGAGAAGCAGGTCTGATCCCTGGGTCAGAAGGGTCCCCTGGAGGAGGAAATGGCAACCTGCTCCAGTATTCTTGCTGGGATAATCCCATAGCCAAAGGAGCTGGGTGGGCTGTGTTCCACAGCGTCACAAAGAATCAGATGTAACTCAGCACACGTGAACACCAGATACTCTATCTGTGCATGCTCAGTCATGTCTGATTCTTTGTAACCCCATGGACTATAGCCCACCAGGAATTTTCCAGGCAAGAATAATGGAATGTGTTGTCATTTCCTACTCCAGGCAATCTTCCTGACCTAAGGATCAAACCAGTGCCTCCTGCATCTCCTGTGTTGGCAGGCAAATTTTTACCACTGTGCCACCTGGGGAGCCCAATACTCTATCTGCTGCTGCTGCTGCTAAGTTGCTTCAGTCATGTCCAACTCTGTGCAACCCCATAGATGGCAGCCCACCAGGCTCCGCCGTCCCTAGGATTCTCCAGGCAAAAACACTGGAGTGGGTTGCCACTATGGAAAACAGTGTGGAGATTCCTTAAAAAAACTGGAAATAGAACTGCCATATGACCCAGCAATCCCACTGCTGGGCATACACACCGAGGAAACCAGAATTGAAAGAGACACGTTTACCCCAATGTTCATCGCCGCATTGTTTACAATAGCCAGGACATGGAAGCAACCTAGATGCCCATCAACTGACGAATGGATAAGAAAGCTGTGGTACATATACACAATGGAATATTACTCAGCATTAAAAAGAAATTCATTTGAAGCAGTTCTACTCAGGTGGACGGAACTGGAGCCTATTATCCAGAGTGAAGTAAGCCAGAAGGAAAAACAACAATACAGTATACTAACGCATATATATGGAATTTAGAAAGATGGTAACGAGAACCCTGCATGCGAGACAGCAAAAGAAACGCAGATGTATAGAACAGACTCGTGGACTCTGTGGAAGAGGGCAAGGGTGGGATGATATGGGAGAATGGTATTGAAACATGTTAATTATCAGATGTGAAATCAATTGCCAGCCCAGGGTTGATGCTCGGGGCTGGTGCACCAGGATGACCCAGAGAGAGGGAATCGGGAGGGAGGAGGGAGGGGGGTTCTGGAAGGTGAACATATGTATACCCATGGCAGATTCATGTCAATGTATGGCAAAACCAACACGATAATGTAAAAAAAAAATTTAATTAAAAAAAAAGAAAGAAGCATAAAAAAAAAAACTGAAGATGATTCAAAAAATGGAAAGCTATCCCACACCATTGGATTGGATGTTTTAAGATGGCCATACCACCCTAAGCAATCTATAGATTTAATGTAATCACTATCATATTATCCATGACATTTTTTCACAGAATTAGAACAAATAATTCTAAAATTTATATGGAATCACAAAAGACCCAAAATTGTCAAAGAAATCCTGAGGAAAAAGAATAAATCTTGAGGCATTACTCATCCAGACTTCAGACTATACTACAAGGTTTCAATAATCAAAATAGCATGGTATTGCACAAAAAAAGACATATAGATCTACTTAGATAAATTATCTTTTGACATAAAAACAGTTAGAATTCTCCATTCTTTCCTGCATAAACTACCTCATAATGTATTGCTTACAGATTCTAGGTTTTTCATACCTCTTGATGACAGTGTAAAGCAAACTAAGTACAGAATTCTTGTAGATTTTTACTGTTCTCTCCACAACTTCTTGATATCATGTTTTAACACTTGGCTTTAAAGCATTGAACTGATTTTTCACAGAAACAATAGTTTTCACACTTATATTTTTCCTCAGGTAATTTCATGCAACTATGCAAAGTTACACTATTCCTATTCCCAAAACGTAATCCAAGGATTACTTTTGCACTAACCCCAAGATGATATGCTCCATCTTTTTCCTACCTTATATCTTGACACATTGTTTATATGCTCTTTTCAATTCACAATGGTCAATCTAGAAGGATTTTAAAGATAATTAAGCACTTACATCCTCTAGATTAATACTGTCCAATGGAAATAAAATTTACATATGTAAATTTAAATTCTCTAGCTGTCATATTTGAAGGTGAAAAAGAAGCATGTGAAATTAATTTTTAATATATCATTTAATCAGCATGTCTAAAATATCATTTAACCTGTAACAATATAAAAACAATTATCAAAAAATATTTTACATTTTTATACTAAATCCTGGAAACCCAATGTGTATTTCACATTCATAAACCTCAGTTCAGCCTACCCACAGACATTTCAAGTGTTCATTCACTAATGTGAGTAGTGTGTACTATACTGGACAGAGAAACTTCAGTTAATTTGAGATGATGAATCTCTACTTTAGAAAGTTTAAATGACTTGCTCCAGGTCATCTAACTATGATTAGTCTTAGCTTAGTAAGATTCCTCACTCCCTAGCCCCAACATCACAGGTAAGGAATAGTGCCAATGCAAAGCACCAAACCTAACAGAACTTTCACAGAACTAATGATTTACTTAATACTGCACTTTTATGATTATAAAACACAACATTATTGTAGAGAATGTGAAAAAAATCTAGAAATATATGTTGAAGAAAATAAAAATCACTGCTGAGAATGACCACAAATAACGGGGAAAATAAACTATGAATATATGATACCTATGTTAAAAATAGCTAAATATTCTAAATAATGCTTTGAGGTTTAGTCCCTTCTTTTTCTGTGACATTTGTTTCTGTGTTCTTCAACCCGTCTTTTTTTTATTAAAAATGATTTTTTTCTCTCTATCTGCATTTAAAATGATGTGTAATTTTTTAATTCTACTATCAAAACAGTAGCAGCTGTCCAAAATATCAGTTTATTAGCATGGGGGCAGAGAAGCACAGCCAGGTTCTGGCATTGTTGTATATTTAAATACTTCTAATGATCCAAAAGTAGGTCTGCCAGAGTCTTCCAGCTGTTAAGAAAGGTACATGCCAGGTTTTTAAACTCATCTATCCCAGATCAATTTAATCTTAGAATAAAATAATTTTTCAATAAAATAAAGTATCTTTCAGGACACACTCTGAAATGAGTCACTGAGGATGAGCATCATATAGGTTAAAATTATTATGTCCCTCATATTTAGTTTTACATGACAACCCAACCAAGATCTAGATAAATAGAAAATTAGAATATTCTACATAATTGCTTGCTGCCAACTCTCACATAAAGAGCCACTCCAGGCTCTCTAACATACAAATAAAGTTATGATCTAAAAGTAAAAACAGAACCTCTCTGGGGGCTTAGTGGTAAAGAATCTGCCTGCCAATTCAGGAGACACGGGTTCAACCCCTGATCTGGGAAGATCCCACGTGCTGCAGAACAGCTAAGCCCACGCACCACAACAATAGAGCCTGTGCTCTAGGGCCAGGGAGTCACAACTGCTGAGCCCACATGCCCTAGAGCCCGTGCTCCATGACAAGAGGAGCCACCACAATGAGAAACTCACGTACCTCAACTAGAGAGTAGACCCCGCTTTTCACAACTAGAGAATAGTCCTCCATAGCAACAAAGACCTGGCACATGCAAAAATAAACAAATAAATAAAATTAGCTAAAAATAAATAAATAAAATTAAAAAACAAAAAAGAAAGAATAGAATGAAGAGAATTTGGAAGCATGTGGTATCCAGAAGAAAGCTTAGGACATCAAGTCACAGCAGAGAAATAAAAAGGGAATTGAAAACGTGAATTAGAGGAGGTGAGGGGTTAACTGAGTTATTTCCAGCTCATATAACAGAAACTGGATCGCATCTAATTGTGACCAATGCAGACAATACCAAATGCTTCTGTTAACTGGCCCCTTGTTGCAGCTAGGAAATAATGCAGCATACAGAGGAGAGTTGTCTGCCACCTTTGGAGGAAGAGACAGGATTCTGCTTCTAAAATGCACCCAACAATCAACAACAAACCATCCCCTTCAACCATGTGTAGAAAAAAACCACACAGAGCCAAATTCTTTCACAGCCAACTTACTCGCCACAATTTATCATATTTGGCTTCACATTTTTCAGTCTGTTCTGGAAAACATTTGACCTGGCTTTGATTGTGCATTTAAAGGCGGGCGATCTGTTCTGACGAGGGCTCCCAGATGGGCTGGAAGATTTCCTGGCATCAGGCCGTGCAAAACAGGCAGCATCTCTGCATCTTTGCTTACAGACCTTCAGCAATTGTTCTATAATGTAAATGAGGACAGGGTAACAGGTAGGGAGATTTCTCCTCTATGTTTAGGGGCTTTTCCAGTGTGAGGTGGTTGTGAATCAGAGCAGTTTTAAAGGGTAATTTCTGTTACCCACTGCACTTAAGCGTGGCACTCAAGACTCTCTGAAATTTACCTGAAATATCCACCAATCTTACCTCTTCATAAATACTAACATAAATCTCTTCCAGTCAATTAGTTTATGTAATATCACCCAATAAATGATACTATTATAACTTGTGTACCATTGTTCCTGCATGAATTGCCCTTCAGACACCCACTCTCTTTAAACTCTATCATCCTTCAAGATGCCTCCTGCATGAAATCTCCCTGGGTTTCCTTAGTCTGTTTGCCCTTCCTATATTTTCCAAGGAACTGACTCAAAGCAGGCAGCAATACCTGGTGCCCTTATGAATCCCCAATTTGTATTATTGCCCAAATGTATTGATGGAACATCTACTGTGAGCCACACCCTGTGTCAGATGCTAGAGATACAAGGATGGGCAAACCAGGGCAGGACTCACCCTCATAAGGCTTATAGACTAGCATGAAAGATACACATCAACCCCAGACCTAGTTTTCTCTTCCCTCTGATGTGTTATTTTACACTTCAGTTCAGTTCAGTCACTCAGTCTTGTCTGACTCTTTGTGACCCCATGAACCACAGCACACCAGGCCTCCCTGTCCATCACCAACTCCCAGAGTTTACCCAAACTCATGTCCATGGAGTCAGTGATGCCATCTAACCATCTCATCTTCTGTAGTCCCCTTCTCCTCCTGCCTTCAATCTTTCCCAACATCAGGGTCTTTTCAAATGAGTCAGCTCTTCCCATCAGGTGGCCAAAGTATTGGACGTTCAGCTTCAACATCAGTCCTTCCAAAGAACACCCAGGACTGATCTCCTTTAGGATGGACTGGTTGGATCTCCTTGCTGTCCAAGGGACTCTCAAGAGTCTTCTCCAACACCACAGTTCAAAAGCATCAATTCTTCTGTGATCAGGTTTCTTCATAGTCCAATTCTCACATCCACACATGACTACTGGAAAAACCATAGCCTTGACTAGATGGACCTTAGTTGGAAAACTGATGTCTCTGCTTTTCAATATGCTGTCTAGTTGGTCATAACTTTCCTTCCAAGGAGTAAGTGTCTTTCAATTTCATGGCTGCAGTCACCATCTGCAGTGATTTTGGAGCCCCCCAAAAATAAAGTCAGCCACTGTTTCCACTGTTTCTCCATCTATTTGCCATGAAGTGATAGGACCAGATGCCATGATCTTAGCTTTCTGAATGTTGAGCTTTAAGCCAACTTTTTCACTCTTCTCTTTCACTTTCAACAAGAGGCTCTTTAGTGCTTCACTTTCTGCCATAAGGGTGGTGTAATCTGCATATCTGAGGTTATTGATATTTCTCTCGGCAATCTTGATTCCAGCTTGTGCTTCCTCCAGCCCAGTGTTTCTCATGATGTACTCTGCATATAAGTTAAATAAGCAAGGAGACAATATACAGCCTTGATGTACTCCTTTTCCTATTTAGAACAAGTCTGTTGTTCCATGTCCAGTTCTAACTGTTGCTTCCTGATCTGCATACAGGTTTCTCAAGAGGCAGGTCAAGTGGTCTGGTATTCCCATGTCTTTCAGAATTTTCCAAAGTTTATTGTGATCCACACAGTCAAAGGCTTTGACACAGTCAGTAAATCAGAAATAGATGGTTTTTCTGGAACTCTCTTGCTTTTTTGATGATCCAGTGGATGTTGGCATTTTGATCTCTGGTTCCTCTGCCTTTTCTAAAACCAGCTTGAACATCTAGAATTTCACAGTTCACATATAGCTGAAGCTTGGCTCGGAGAATTTTGAGCATTATATTATATTTTAATTTTTGTACATATGTTTATTTGCCAAACTAGATCAAACATTTTATAAAAAAAAAAAAAGAAAGAAACTCCCATTGACCATTGTTGCCTTCCAGATACTATGACAAACCACTTACACATGTTATTTCTAACCTTCACAACAACCCTATGTTCTGGCGTTATTCACCTGCTTTGCACACAAGGAATCCAAGGTCCAAGAGACCCAAAAAGTGGCCCATGGTATCAGCTCAGGAACATGTATTCCTTAGGAATTTACTGATTGAGAGTGGTTGAAAAAACAGATGTAGTAATATTATGGCAACTCATAAGGATATCATCACACCAATGGAAATTTTAAAATACATATTGTTTTTTTGTTGTTGTTGTTTGCTTGTTTTTAAATTTTCTTTACGTTATTTTGTTGGTTTTGCCATACAATGACATGAAACCGCCATGGGTTTACATATGCTCCCCCTCCAGAACGCCCCTCCCTCCTCCCTCCCTCCTCCCTCCCCCTGGGTCATCTCAGTGCACCAGCCCCAAGCATCAGCCCTGGGCTGGCAATTGATTTCACATATGATAATTAACATGTTTCAAAACCATTCTCCCATATCATCCCACCCTTGCCCTCTTCCACAGAGTCCACGAGTCTGTTCTATACATCTGCGTTTCTTTTGCTGTCTCGCATGCAGGGTTCTCGTTACCATCTTTCTAAATTCCATATATATGCGTTAGTATACTGTATTGTTGTTTTTCCTTCTGGCTTACTTCACTCTGGATAATAGGCTCCAGTTCCGTCCACCTGAGTAGAACTGCTTCAAATGAATTTCTTTTTAATGCTGAGTAATATTCCATTGTGTATATGTACCACAGCTTTCTTATCCATTCGTCAGTTGATGGGCATCTAGGTTGCTTCCATGTCCTGGCTATTGTAAACAATGAGGCGATGAACATTGGAGTACACGTGTCTCTTTCAATTCTGGTTTCCTCGGTGTGTATGCCCAGCAGTGGGATTGCTGGGTCAAATGGCAGGTCTATTTGCAGTTTTTTGAGGAATCTCCACACTGTTTTCCATAGTGGCTGTACTAGTTTGCATTCCCACCAACAGTGTAAGAGGGTTCCCTTTTCTCCACATCCTCTCCAGCATTTATGGCTTGTAGGTTTTTGGATGGCAGCCATTCTGACTGGTGTATGACTGGTGTAAAGTGGTACCTCAGTGGTACCTCATTGTGGTTTTGATTTGCATTTCTCTGATAATGAGTGATGCTGAGCATTTCTACCTAAAGAAACAAAAGACTTGTATATAGAAAACTATAAAACACTGATGAAAGAAATCAAAGAGGACACAAACAGATGGAGAAATATACCATGTTCGTGGATTGGAAGAATCAATATAGTGAAAATGAGTATACTACCCAAAGCAATCTATAGATTCAATGCAATTCCTATCAAGCTACCAGAGGTCTTTTTCAGAGAATTAGAACAAATAATTTCACAATTTGTATGGAAATACAAAAAGCCTCGTATTGCCAAAGCAACCTTGAGAAAGAAGAATGGAACTGGAGGAATCAACCTACCTGACTTTAGGCTATACTACAAATCCACAGTCATTAAGACAGTATGGTACTGGCACAAAGGCAGAAATATAGATCAATGGAACAAAATAGAAAGCCCAGAGATAAATCCACGCATCTATGGACACCTTATCTTTGACAAAGGAGGCAAGAATATACAATGGAGAAAAGACAATCTCTTTAACAAGTGGTGCCAGAAAAACTGGAGAGCCACTTGTAAAAGAATGAAACTAGAACACTTTCTAACACCATACACAAAGATAAACTCAAAATGGATCAAAGATCTAATCATAAGACCAGAAACTATAAAACTCCTAGAGGATAACATAGGCAAAACCCTCTCCGACATAAACCAAAGCGGGATCCTCTACATATTGGTTTTAAATATTTAAAAGTAACTATAAGAACAAACAATAAACAATCAAAACACATTCTTGATTTTTTCCCTCGTGTTTTTACAAGCTTAATTTTGTCTTCGTTTTACTAGGTTCTCTGTTCCGTAACACACAAATAGACACTTTAATTCCTTCTCCGTCTACTTTTCCAGAATGATTTGAAAAAGTCCACTGCTCACATGCAGTAATTCAGGAACATACAGTGTACTTTGAGAGAATCCTTGGGTCCAAGAGAACATGTTTAGTGGAGATGCTGAGATATGCCCTTCAAAATAGGCAAGCATGTCATCTGATAGTGTGAGGTTATATAAAAATATCCAATCTTTTAACTTTAAATTAGAGTTTAATAACTACTTAGGAATTAGCAGATATTCCAGCTTAAAGCCTAGTATCTGTCCTTCTCTTTATCCTGGAGTTTTATCTAGTATTAACTACCCACAGTACAAAAAAAAAAAAAAAGAATCTTGAGGACTGTTGGGTTTTAAGCACAAAAAATTCAGAAGGGAAAAAAAAATCAACTGTTCTCACAATATAAAGTTGAGATATACTGTTTTTTTTATTTGTTTGGGTTGTTTGCTTGTTTATGATTTTCAGGGCTGAGAAGTTATCAATAACTAGCTGGATTCAGTGATAAATCCTACCTAGGCAGTGCAATAAGATGGAACTTCAGAAGATTTAAAGTCAAAGTAGGAAGTGTCAATACTCTGAGAGGCAAAAAGCAGAGTTTGAGGGTGGAGAATAAAGTATCCTACTCTTTCCCTTTTTCTCTAAGTGTAAAAACAACAATTTAAATCAGAAATGAAAGTAAAACTATAATACTCCAGTAAAAAAAAAATAAGTCAAAATGACAAAGGCATCTCACTGTAAGACAGAGCTCATAATAAGAAGAGAGAGGTATACTGCTTCCCAGGTGGCTCAGTGGTAAAGAATCTGCCTGCCAGTGCAGAAGACATGGGTTAGTTCCCTGAGTCCAGAAGATCCCCTGGAGGAGAAAATGGCAACCCACTACAGTATTCCTGCCTGGAAAATTCCATGGACAGAAGAGTCTGGCAGGCTACAACAAGTTGTTTATTCTCTACTGCATGGTTGCAGAGTGACCAGTTTCCCCTTTCATTCACTAATTTTTTCAATAATTCCATTTAGCTAGAATCCTCCAAAACTTCTTCCTTAAGGCCTAGATCCCTGAGAACTTCCCAAAGAAAAGTCTAAGTTCTAGGTCAGATTATCTTCTCTGCTGGAGCTCTGGTATTGCTTATCAATAAATTTGGAGCACTCATCTACCTAGACCTGCACTGTCCAATATGAAAACCATAGGTGGCCTTCAAAGTTAGCCCTTGAAATGGGAGGAGTCCAAATTGAGATGTGTTATTAGTGTAAAATACACACGAGATTTCAAACACCTTGCAGGAAAGAAGAATTAAAATATCTTATTAAGGATTTATCTGGCAGTCCATTGGTTAAGACTGTATTTCCACTCCAGTGGGACATGGGTTCGATTCCTGGTCAGGGAACTAAGATCCTGCATGTCTCATGGTATGGCAAAAATAATAAATAAATAAAGCTGTTTGAACCTTGAAATTTTGAACCTTAAAATAAATAAATAAATAAAATTCTCATTAATAATGTTTCATACCATTAACTTTTCAAGTGATAATATTTGTAATATATTAGGTTAAATAAAATATATTATGTAAATTAATTCTGCCTGTGTCCTCATTTTTTCATTAAATTTTGAATGGCATACATCCTTCACATATGTTTCTACTGGACAGCATTGGTCTAGATCTTTTTTAAAGACATATTAAATTAACATTTTGTTTGCATCATTTATTAAAGGCATTTGTACCCTTTCTCTTCATTCCCAGCATGAACTGAGCTCTCCATTTTTGTTCTCTTTATCTGGATGTGTCTAGTTCGGCCTTTACCCAACTCTCAGGGTCCTCAGGGACCCCTGACATAGCTCCCTCCAACTGGGTTCATGCTGCTGCCTGGGGCTCCCCAATCCCAGTGAACCAACAGAATCACTCATGTGTGAATGTTTCAGAACATCCAGGGACCCAGCCCAGGCACCTGAAGTTTTTAAACCCTCTACAGTTTATTCTGAGGTGCAGCCAGTTATGTATTACTGCTTCAAGTCCAAGTTCCCCAAAGGTTGATGTTTGAGCAAAATATAACTGTTTCACAGTTGTTCAGTAGGAAAAAAATAATAATCTGTTAGCTAATTCTATGTTACTCTTTCACAAATAATGTAAGGAAGAACATGTTTACCCCTGGAAAAGCCCATGCCCCATGCTGGCAAAACTATAAAAGCCGCAGCACAAACTAAGCCTGCTTCCTTATGTCTGCAAGCCAAAATTTACTGGACTCAGAACTATCTTGTTATGCTAGGTTTTTAGAGGAAGGCACTAATTTAAATAACAAGATAGTACATAAATTTAAAACTATAAATTGCTGATAAGACTGTAAGCAGTTGATTTTCTTTCACACTAAATATTGAATTTTTTATTGTTTGTTTTCCTTTCAACTCATGTCTTTTCCCTCATTACATATCCCAGTGAGCTGCTCATTGATTTTTCACTAGCGACTACAGATGATGATTTGGAATGAGTCCTGTTACAGCTGGGAATCAGCCAAAGGCTTGTTGATTTAAGATATCTGTTTGATTTCCTAAGCCAAACTTATCATAATTCATAGGTCATTTCTAGCAGTGCCTGCTGGTAGACTGCCTATCATGAGTTTGCAGGACTGAGGAGACTGAAAAAGGAATTGCCTCCCAATGTCACAGGTAAACAAACTCTTGGCGTTTATTAATAAGAAGCTCTCTTCTGAGTGGAGAAGATAAAGAGGACCCCATGTGAAAAATTCAAAATGAGAAAATCAGGAATGTTTCACCGTAAAATTCTTGTTTCCCAATGACTGGCCAACCCCTAGCACAGTCTGGAACATAGTAGGTGCTTATGTAATATTTATCAAATGTTGAAATAATTCATTTATTAGCTAACTATTCTGAGAAAATACTGGCTGATTGTATATTAAGTTTTGTACTTGACTATCAATAAGACCAAAAGAAAATCTCTTTGATGGAATTTTATAATCATTTATATACAATGACTACTTAGATGCCTCTTTTGTTGCGAAAAACAGCTTAGGTTAATCAAACATAGTATAACAGAGTGTTAATCATTTGGATTTGACAATAATTAAATGGATAACTTTGAGGCAAATTACTTAATTTCACTGAACTTAATGTTTCACAATGAATATACATTAATTTCATAGTCTATCCCTTCTCCAGTGGATCTTCCCAACCCAGGAATCGAACCTGGGTCTTCTGCATGGCAGGCAGATTCTTTACCAACAGAGCTATCAGGGAAGCCCAGCTATAAAAACAGTAACACATTTTAAAAGCAAAAGCTGTGCTTTATGTAAAGAGCTGAGTTACCTTATATACACCCTAAAAGAGCATATAAATATGGTAAGGTGCTAGAATTACAAAAAGTAGAGTTATTTGAAAAAAGAAATATCGGCCAGAAATAAAATAGTAACATGAGACAAAAATTTTCCCTAAAAGATAGAAAAGAAACGATGTAAAGAAAGAAATGTGACCAAGTGGGAAAGACATTTCTAGAACTGTAAATGGTAATCCCAGTAAAAATAAAGACACCATATATGAAAAGTATCTAAATAATAAAATGTGTCTGAAAGGAGATGAGATTCTTTAGAGCTAGTCTGTCTTCCGCGTGCCCTGGCAGATTTCATCTACTGTTCTAGGAGACCCAAACATGGAACTGAAAACACTTTGCAGATCAAACTGATAGAATGCTTAGAGATATGGAAATAGGCCACCCATTCAGAGGCCATCTCTGGATCATGTGAACCAGGAACTCTGAAGGAGAGGAAAAGAACCCAGCGCTTCTTTGGGGTTCAGACACGAACAGAAGAAACTGCACCTGAAGGAGCAGCAATAGGGCCCCTGAGACAGATGAGTGAAGGGGCCTGGCAAAGTAAGCCAGACTAAGGAGCTGGTCTGGGATTTGAAAGGAACAGAACAGCAAGATTCCGCTGAGAAGACAATATGAGACAAGAAAGAATAAAAGTGGAATTCTAGTTTTGTTTTTAAAAAAAAAAAAAAGGCAATCAGAACATATACATTTAGCTCACCTCCATTCCAAATCCCTGATAAAATAACCATAAAAGGAATCTTTGATAATTTTTTGAAAATTTAAAAGGCTAATTTCATGGGTCCAAAAAAAAAGGGAAAAGGGAGGCTTCAAAACACAAACTGTGGAAAAGCAGAAGGACTTGTAATAACCATTGCCATAGACTTGAGAAAGTTGAACCCCAAGCCGATCATGTTAAAGCAGAAGGCAAAAATGATTCGCTGTTCTCCAAAAAGGCTCAGGAGCTGATGGCTTTAGATATCTCTGGGAAATGTATCACCAACACAATGGACATGAGCTTGAGCAAGCTCTGGGAGCTGGTAGTGGAGAGGGAAGCCTGGTGTGCTGTGGTCCATGGGGTCACAAAGAGTCAAACACGATTGAGCAACTGAACTGAACTGACTGGGAAATGTAATCAAAAACAGGAAGATTAGTTGAAAATGTGTTTAAAAAACAAATACTCCTTGAATCCTCTCGCCAACTCCATGTTGATGGGTAAATTCCCCTTCTACGCCCCTGAAAACTATAAAAGAAAGAATCTCTGGCCAGAGAATATCAGACACCTGGAAGTTGGGAGACATACAACCAGCACAGAGAAATCAAGTGAAAATTCTCATATTAAACACTGATACCACTCCTTGCATGCTCTGATCACCAGTCAGCTACTAGAACAATGGAAGCAAGGCCTGTGGCCTCCGTGAAGAAGACTGGAAGATTCTTCTCTGAGTATCCTGACTGGGCCAACAGTAAAATGCTAAAGATTTTTACTCTTGGGTTCTCCAAGGAAATGGTCATGACAAATTCACTTTCAGTGAAGCTGAGAGTTTACACACCTTGTATGTACAATGGCTTCAACCAGCTTTCCAGGGACTCATTCCTTAGCATGAGCAAGCAGTCAAGGACCACTCTGCCACTGGGGAAGCCCTTCCATGAAAGACTGAGATGAAAACAATTTGGGGAGAACTAGAGATGCTACAGGCAGAAGAAAATTCCAAAAATAAAACCATATTCTCAGAAAAATAAGGGAAGTTATTTCATCCAGAATAGGATGAGAGCTAATATGGCAGTATAACATAAACTAAAAATCCAGTAGAAGGTTTAGAAGACAAAATTAAGAAAATTTTTGAAAGACTAAAGGAAAGAAGACAAGAAGATTGAAGATGGAATTGATAATTTGAGAAAATAAGAGCCTAAGAGGACCAACATCTGGATACTATGCCTTTCAGAGAGAAAAATAAATAAATAAAACAGAAAAAAAGGAAAAAATAATAAAATAGGCAATTCAAGAAAAATTTCTAGTTCTGAAGAGTGTACTTCCCACAATAGGGAGAACCTATTGTGTGCTCAGCATAGTGAGCAAATGTAAATCCACATTCAGGGCACACCATCAGGACATGCTGGAGACAAAGAGAGACATTTTAAGCCTCCAGGGAATGCAAAAAGAAGTCACAAATAAAAAATAAAAATTCAAAACGACTTGAGGATTCTCAAGCACAACATAGAGAGCTAGAAGACAGCAGGCCAATGCCTTAAAAATGCTAAAGGGAACTCACCTCACCTTAGATTTCTACACTCTGATAAACAATCAGTGCATCACGATGATTAAAAAGAGTTTCAGATATTTCAGTTCAATTCAGCTCAGTCGCCCAGTCATGTCAGACTCTGCAATACCATGGACTGCAGCACTCCAGGCCTCGCTGTCCATCACCAAATCCCAGAGCTTGCTCAAACTCATGTCCATTGAGTCAGTAATGCCATCCAACCATCTCATCCTCTGTCATCCCCTTCTCCTCCTGCCTTCAGCATCAGAGTCTTTTCCAATGAGTCAGTTCTTCACATCAGGTGGCCAAAGTGTTGGCACTTCAGCTTCAGGAGCAGTTCTTTCAGTGAATATTCAGGACTAATTTCCTTTAGGATTTACTGGTTTAATCTCCTTGTAATGGAAGGGACTCTCAAGAGTCTTCTCCAACATCACAGTTCAAAAGCATCAATTCTTCGGTGCTTAGCTTTCCTTATGGTCCAACTTTCACATCCATACATGGCTACTGGAAAAACTGTAGCCTTGACTAGACGGACCTTTCTCGACAAAGTAATGTCTCTGCTTCTTAATATGCTGTCTAGGTTTCAGATATTTAACACACTAATATTTTACCTTCCATATATGTTTTCTCAGGAAGTTACTGGAAGACAGGTTCTACCAGTGAAGAAGAGTAAACCAAGAGAAAGGCATGGCATTCAGGAAATAGGAAGGAAACAGAAATAGTATCATAAGAAAGAATTGAGGGGTTCCAGTTCCAGTTTGGTAAGAAGGGAGACCCCAGGGTGCCCTCTGTGCCATAAGAAAAGCACAAAGAGCATATAGAAGAGGTCACAAGACACCCAGAGAGGCATTCCTAAGAAAATGCAAATAAATTCCTAGAACTGTCTTTGTACAGAGAAAAGATTAAACTATTGGGGTAAAATTTGTGGTTGAACTGCCATTAAATACATAGAAATTTAAACAAAAATCTGATCTGACACTATTATTATTTTTAAGAAAAACAACATGCTTTTCCTAAAGAAAGAAAAGGTAATCATGGTCTTTCATATAGCTTACCCACAAAAATCAACTGTAATAGTCATAATAGTGTACAAATGGAGTACATACCCAGTGCTTTTATATAACTATAATAAAGGGGAAAAACAATGCAAAATAGCAAAAAAAACCCAAAAAAACCTATAGAGCTTTATCTTCCACTGCTGGAAGTCAATAGAAAATAACTACCATAGGAAAATTAAGGAATGGAAACGTAATCATTTTATTTAAGAAAAATGAGATGGCAAAAATAGGAATAGAGAAAATAGTAAAAATAGAAAATAAAAAGAAACAGAAATAAATACCAAATACTCAGATAAACTCAGAAGTGGTTGAGTGTGGGGGTGTGGGGACATAACAGGGCAAAAGGAAAGCATGAGACTACGGTTTTCCATAATGAACCTTATATAGCAAGTAAGCTTTTGAAAGTATCTGTATCTTTGAGAAAGGTAAAATAATTTTAAAAGTAGTAGAAGGAGGAGGAGAAGAAAGAGAAGAAAGGTGGCCTAAGGCACCATCCATTGCACTTACCTGAAAATCTGAGGTAAAAGTCAGTCACAAGAAGCAAAAGTCTCTACTCTGCTGGGCAGAGAAGGAACCAGACTCTAGAGGCTGACGATTCAGAGACGCCTGTTATCTCGGCAGCTTCCAGGGATATAGGAAGTACGGCCACAAGGGTCACCAGAAGGGCAAGAACCCGGAAAAGAACCACTGTAGAAGTGAGGGCGTTGCTCTGACCATGCAGAGCCAAATCCCTTCCCACACCCACCAACTCCACCTTAACTCGGAGATGGACTTGTTCTAATCAAGCTGGGCCATATTTGAAGTGTCAGTGGGAATACCATCAGCAACAGTGTTACGAGAGACTTCACAGTGCTTCTTGCTTAACTAGCTTTATAGGGTAGCTAGGGTAGAAAGAGTCCAGCAGAGTGCTAGTGAGTTAAAGTTGTTCAGCCATGTCTGATTCTTTGCAGCTCCATGGACTATAGCCCACCAGACTCCTCTGTCCATGGGGATTCTCCAGGCAAGTATACTGGAGTGGGCAGCCCTTCACTTCTTCAGGTGATCTTTCTGACCCAGGGATTGAACCCTGGTCGCCTGCATTGTAGGCAGATTCTTTACTGTCTGAGCCACCAGGGAAGCCCAAGAGAGTGCTATGAATATGTAAATATATTTAGCCCAACTAAAATATATTTTTCAAATTAAAAATTAGTGTTACAGTAACTGCTTCTTGTGGTATGGTCCAAAGGACAGATGAAATGTCTATGCAACTTAAAATATATTTCCCACAAGTTTGTTAGGTGGTAAACATTCTCCATCTTGACCTTACCCATGAAATTCCTAAGAAGACACAGAACATATAACTAGCAAAATATGGGATAGTAACTAAAAATCTAGGTCTCAGAAGCAATTAGATTCAAGTTCAAAGACCAATGTCACTAATTTCTTATTTAATGACCTTACAAAATGCTCTTTAAGTCTTGGCTTGTTTTTGTGAAAACAGTATATTTTTCTTGTTCTGAAAAAAGAAAAATAAAAGAAAGAAAATAGGTTGCTTTAAGGGTCATGAGAAAATGTGTGTAAATCTCTTAGCATTGTGCCTGGCATACAAAAAACGTTAAATCATTAATAACGGATATTACTGTATTCTGAGGGAAGGATTATAGAAAAACAGGGGCAAAGAAACTAAAGCATGTTGTTCTCCTCATGTTCTAGAAATGTTGTATGTGCTTTTATTTAAACTTCACAATTCACCCAAGGTCACAGGATGTAACTGGTTAGAGTGTGGATTTGAATACAGGACTATCTGATGTCAAAGACCTGATATTTTTCACTACAATTTCTAATCTGAATTCTGTTGGTGTACCATCAAAGACGAACCCCTCAGATCAAAATCTCCTCTCTCTTTCCGACCTCCATATATTACTTAGGAAGGAACAGAACTTTGAGTACACAGCACAGTTAAGGGAAAATATTTGATCAAAAGAGTGAAATAAGGGACTTTTCTCATGGTCCAGTGGTTACTACTCCAAGCTTCCAACAGAGGGGGCAAAGGTTCAATCCCTGGTCTGGGAACCAAGATCTCATGTGTCACATGGCATGGACCAAAAATAAAAATTACAATATTAAAATAGTTTTTAAAAAGAGAAAAAAATGAAATAAGCAAAGCCCCAGAAAACTTGGCTCTACACAGAGAACCTAGCCCATGGGACTTCTCAAGTACCAGGTGAACTCACTCAAATGACAAGGGAGTGGGGGAGATGAAAGAGTATGAGAAGAAAATGACAGTTTATAACTATGAAGATGGAGTACATAAGCAAAAGCCAAGACCAAACACTTCCCAGGCTAAATATTTAAATTTGGAGTCATATCAGAAGCCTTAATATTTTATTTTTGGTGTAGCAAACATTGAAAGTTAGTTTGTTCTCAGTGCTCCAGTGACTGTTCTCACGCATATCCCTTACATTGTTCTCATCCATATCCCATATTCCATATATCTGGAAGACAGATCTCTAAGACAGGACCATCGTAAAATCTTCCCCTTGAATACATGGAACTTCAGAACATGACTGGATTTCACTCCTGTGATGAAATTACATTCTCAGGCAAAAACAACACTAACAATATACCACGAGGTTTGAGAAATATCTAACGAATGGTGCTCATAGAAATCTATGCAAGGAACTCAGAAACTGAGAGAGAACTTTCCGTTGGATGAAGCAGTGAACGTTTCACTTGCATCAAATGCTGAAAAGTGAATTTGAAATAAACAGGGAGGCAGGATTTTGGAGGAGGTAAAGGAGTGAGTTAATGGGCAGAAGGACGCTATTGTATGATGGAGGGGCAGTGATTTGTTTTGGCTGGTGATGAGAATCTAGGCTGAAAATTTATAAAATATAAGGCTGAGGAAAATCAGTGGGTGAATGATAGAGACTGTTCAGTACTAAGCTATGGTGTTCAGGCTTTACTATCTAATAGGAGGGAAAGTTTTGTGTTTTGTTTGTTGTCTTAGTCAAGAAATGAAGATTAAAACTCCATTCCTCATCTCTTCCCCAGGTTTGATCCAGAGATTCAAAATGCAATCCCAATATAAATCCCAGAAAGCTTTTATGGGTAGATACTGACATGCTGATTCTAAAATGTATGAAGAAAAGGGAAGTAGAATAGACAAGTCTGAAATTCCAAGAAAGAAAAGAATAAAGTCTTTGCCTGATAGAGCAAAGCCCTGTGGAACTTCTGGGCACAAAGCCTTTCTGTGTCCCCCATCTCTTTGATTATAGAAATAGGCTTCAATCAGCTTCCATGACCTTCCAACTCAGGATTTTAAGTTCCAACTCAGGGATTTAAGCAGATTTAAACAATTGCTAATTAGGGAAGGGAGGAGATGAGAGACTAGGAAGAAACAAATAGTCAAGAGAAACAGTAGTACATCCTTTAGGCAAGGTCCTGGTTCCCCATCAACAGATGCACACAACAATACCTTTGAGTTGTTTTGCAGAATACTGAAACAAACCACCTTCAGGTGGGAGAGATTAACAATTAATGAGAGTATGCTGCCCACAGGCAAGTAGACACCAGACCAGCTGGAACCTAAAGGGTGATGATGCTGACTCCTACTTACCTCGCTACCAACCCATCAGAATAATGTCCACGAGCTGATCATGCCCTCTTTGAACCATTACATAAAGCTTCTCACTATCCTCTCCAAGTGGGAACACATAGTTTTTCAAGGCAGGAGCCCAATGTGGCCACCTTTTCTGGCAGAGTAATAAAGCTATCCTTTTCTACTTCACCCAAAACTGTCTCTGAGATTGGATCCAGCACCATTGCACAGAGAAGTTGAGCTTTTGGCATTATGCCAATGATCCCATTGAGTTCCTGTGTGCAGGAAGACATGGCTACTATATGATTCTCTTTGGGTCTCTCTAAGTGTATTTTTGATTATGCTAGTCCCAAGAGAGGTACTCAAAAAGTTCTAAGAAGAAAATTAAGGGCTTTGAGTAAATCAATCTATTTAACTTTGGTTCCCATAGTATTCCCCAAGCATGGTTGAACTGAGACTTTTTTCTTCATGTAAATATCCAATATTAACTTTCTTCAGAGATGGTTTAGTAAAAATACACTTTGAGAAACACTTAGAGATATTGGGATACACTTTAACACTTCAGGATAATACTTAAAAGATTAATTTTAGATTCAGAAAAAGTGGATAAATCTTGAGAAATTTGACAGATTTGGGTGAATTTTTTTTTACTGCCAATTTGGAGACTGTGTGATATTTATGAATATTTCTTCATACATAACCCTTATGAAGCCAGAGTCCACATGGTCCATTTCTAAAGAGGGTCACAATTTAAAGAACCAAATCCATGCAACTAAAACTAATTTCAAAATAACTCAAGTTCTCAATTTTAATTACTATGAAAGGACTATACAGTCCCTGCAATATTTTTTAGAATCCCTTTTTATCCCTTTCCTTTGCATTTGTATACTAAAACTACATCCATGTCTCTCTTCTCAACCACACCTGAAAGGATGCTCCAACCCTTGCTACCTCAAATGTCCTCTGGTTCTTCTTCACTCCTCATTTATTCTAGAATTGCCACTGCTGGGGTTCAAGAAGTAGGACTTTCCCCATGAAACACGAAGGAAGTGGGCAAGGCACAACCTTTAAAAGAATGATACAGCCACAGGAATAGGACATGATAAAGACTGGTTAAGACCAACGGGGTCCAAGATGGCGGACGATTCCACTTCCACTAGACCTTGAGCTTCATTATACACTCATTATAATATATTAGCTAAATGACACACCTACCAGGGCCATGACAGTTCTAAGGCTAACCATAAAAGGCCAGAAAGTGGATGGTGGCTCAATTTCTGGAAATCTCTGTCCCTTCCCCAAAATAATTGGAATAATCCTCCCACTCATCACCCTATGAAATTACCCAGCAGATAAAAACTAACCACATCATATTTCGGAGCTCTTTTGCCTTCTAAGGTCTACTCTGGTAGCTCAGTTGATAAAGAATCCACCTGCAGTGCAGAAGATCCCAATTCAATTCCTGGGTCAGGAAGATCTACTGGAGAAGGGATAAGCTACCCACTTCAGTATTCTTGGGCTTCTCAGGTGGCTCAGCTGGTAAAGAATCCACCTGCAATGCAGGAGACCTGGGTTCAATCCCTGCGTTGGGAAGGTCCCCTGGAGAAGGGAAAGGCTACCCACTCCAATATTCTGGCCTGGAGAATTCCATGGACTGTATAGCTCACTGGGTCACAAAGTGTCAGACATGACTGAGCAACTTTCACTTCACTTGCCTCCTGAGATGACCAAGATTTTGTCTTTGGAGTGTGTGTCTCTTTAACTAAATCCACTTCTTACCTATCACTTCATCTTTGCTTTTGCAACGAAGCAAGAACCTCAAATTCACCACACATTTAGAGAGAAAAAGAGAAGAAAACAATCAAGAGACCCAGGCAGAATCCTCTTTAGGCAGAGGAAGGAAAATCCAGGGAAAACTCAGCAATGATATTTGTGCTGTTTTTTACTAGATGGGGGCGGGGGGGGGGTGAGAGGGGTGGAGGGTAGTCATGGTCCTTCGGGAGGAAGGCATTTCCCCTACAAATGATCAGGCAACTGACATTAAGAGAGCTGAGAAGTTCGGTGCTTACCGACCAGTTGTGACCATTTCCGGCTAGGCAAATAAAAGAAGGAGAGATGATGTCAGCCGAGGTTCAGTCAAGATACTCTGAGAAGCTAAATGAAAGCACAAAGAGGAACTCATGAGGGTGATGCAGTGTCTGTGTGACTACCTGTCTTGCAGATCTACCCGAAGCATCTAGTGGTGGGCTTGGAGTAGCTGGCTGGCAGGCACAGCCCTTAGGAAGATGGAAGACAGCAAGGACAGGCTGGAACTGCTGGGTCCAGTCTGCACCTGTTCATTAAAAATTGAGGAGCTTTAGAGAGGAATGGCTGCCCCATACCTAGTGGCAGCCTCCTAGACCTCATGCAGATTGGATCTCTTTGGCCAAGTCCAACACAACTAAACAGGGAAAAGGACACTGGGAAATGTCATTCTCAGCTAGAAGGCATTACACAGAGCAAACGTCTACAGGGGTTACTAGGAAAAACAGCTTACTTCCTTTCAGTTTGAAAACAGCATTCACATGATTCAGATTTAACAAGCCCACTCAGTGTCAGGCAAGGTGACAAATATTTTCACACACACACACACACACACACATACACACCCCCACATAAACACAACTTCTCTAGTAGGAACACACCATATGCTACTTTTTCTCATTTCTGTTGGTCACCGTGAGAGGAAAATCATGAAGAGTTTGGACAGACCTGGAACTTTACTGACAAGATGTAAACAACAACACAGTTGGAGACAGTATTGTGTCACAGTTAAGAGAGAAAGCTCTGGAGTTTCTGGGTCTAAATCCTGGGTTCTGTTAGATGAGGGCTAAGTCATCTTGGGCAAAATACTTGATTTCTGTATTCTTCAGCTTTGCCATTACAAATTTCAGATAATACCCACCTTACAGGATCGTTGTAATGATTATATGTGATAATATATGTACAGCACCTGGTGTTAAAAAAAGAGAAAGCTAAATTTAGGAATGATTGAAAAATAAGTAGTAGTGAGATTCCTGCCTGTGCCTATAAATATATATATATATATTTAAATATTCTATCACTGAAACAGAATAGTTTTAAATTTTAGCTACATATTTTAACTCATTATTTTTTTCATTATAAATCAAAATGTTTCTATCTGTCATTATTTAATAGCATACAGATAACTGAATATGTTACAAAAATCACACAGTCTCAAAATCCAGGATATTCAATTTTTAAAATTATAATTTTCAGGAGAATATATAGGTATTAATACGAAGTAACATTAAAAAATGCCCAATTACTGAATAAACAATTTAAAATAAGTGAAAGGCAGCATAAGTTGCATTTTAATAACTTAAAAATGATGATAGGATAGTCTATTTCCATGTATACTGTTAAATCAATGTGTCTCCATAAAGTTCCTGTTAACTACAGCTTCATCATCTGGATCTTTGCCTAAATGGTGTCAACACATTAGCCCGTTCTCTTCATTATTTCCTGATAATCAATAGTGATCTCCTTACTTGGTCTTTCCTTTACAGTTATTCGTCCTAAATGAAACAGTTATTCATTTTGCTGTAAGAAGAAGACCCCTTGGCTTTTTGACCATGACTTTCAAATCACATCTCATTGACTCTCAGTTGTTCAATGCTTTGCACTCCCTCCTCATACATTGTTTTCTGGGATCTTGACTAAAGCATGATATGCCTCTCTGGATAAGTTACCAGGTGCTTGAAATAAAAGACCTTGGGCAGAAAATATAGTTTGGTTAGCACAAAGTGGATGAATTTTTAACACATACTAAATACTGACTGTTATCTTTTAAGCATTCCAATCAATATTATTAGTATTGGCATATGCTTATTACCTAGTATTGAGTGCAAACTGTCTTCCTTTTTATACATGAAGGCACCGCATTATTGACTGACTCCATAAAGCTCATTTTTAAGGTTTATTTTTATCAATTGACATTACTCAGCAAAGTGAGAATCAGACTTAAACTATTCAGTTATTCATTTCAAGGAAGGACAAGCGGGCACCTACCCACTGGTTACACTGCACTTATATACCGATTTGTACGCCTCTTAATCAAAGGGTCTTTTGATCCAGAAGGCAATGAGTGATTCCCTGGCAATGATATAATTTAAGAACACAGGTCCTTAGTCAGTATGTTTCAGGATGTGCTAAAACATACGGCATTTATTCAACATATATTCAGCCAATAGACAAACGTTATCCTTAGAAGACCGGTGACAATTTGCCTGAAGCACACTTTCCAAGGCAATGCCACATTTGACCAGTAGATAGCACTCAAGATGTTCCAATAAATAGAGAGAAGCCTTCTCTGTGCAGTTATTACTCTGCCAGGGAAAGTCAGACAAGTTCATTTTAGATCAGCAGAAGGGAAAAAGAGATGCCCCAAACTCCTAAAAATGGGGAGTTTTGTACCAAACCCCAGAAGCCACTTAACATAAATCTATACCGATTAGGGCAGGAAAACTAGCCCCCTCATTTCCTAACAAAATTGCTGTTGGAAGACAAGGAAAGCACCACTCACTTGACACATTGAAATAAAACAGGAAAGCAGCACTTGGATGGTAATACTGACGTCCAGAGACCATTAGGTTGAACACGTTGGTTGCACTGCACAGAACTCAAAAAGCAAAAGTTTCTTGTGCCTCCTTCATCCTGCTAGTTCAAAAGCCACCAGTGCATTCTGTATTTCAGAATGCAATGTTTCCAAAAATAAGAACCTGGCTATAAGCAAAAAAGATGAATTGCAATTGCTTGAAGCCAATGGACAGTGCCTTGGAGTGGTTAGCTCTACTAGGAAGGATAATTGGCATTATGCTTTTATAAGCGATGGCTTCCATCATACAAAAGAATGAACTCATGTTACTTTAGAGGCAGGAAGTGGTAAATGGGGATGCTCCTGAGGTTTTTTATTTTTGTTTCTTTGGCTATGGCAAGCAACATCTTCAATCTTTTTGAGGCACATAGGATCCTTAGTTGCAACATGTGGGATCCAGTTCCCTGACTTGGGATTGAACCCAGGCCCCCTGCATTGGGAGTACAGAGTCTTAGCCACTGGACCACCAGGGAAATACCTGGTCCTGTGATTCTGAACCATTTTCCACATGCTTCAAGCTCAGTTAATCTGATACAGGGTCTGTGTTAAATGAGGTGAGGGTCATCAAGGTGCTGTTCAAGTAGACACAAAAAGCTGGAGTATAAGTTAGGAGATGCTGCTGCTGCTGCTGCTAAGTCGCTTCAGTCGTGTCCGACTCTGTGCAACCCCATAGACAGCAGCCCACCAGGCTCCCCTGTCCCTGGAATTCTCCAGGCAAGAACATTGGAGTGGGTTGCCATTTCCTTCTCCAGTGTGTGAAAGTGAAAGTGAAGTTGCTCAGTCATGTCCGACTCTGTGTGACCCCATAGACGGCAGCCTATCAGGCTCCTCCATTCATGGGATTTTCCAGGCAAGAGTACTGGAGTGGGTTGTGAGATGAGAGTCATTCAAATATCTATGAAAGAAAAACTGGAGGCATCTGAGCAAGGAAATACCATGTCAAGGGGAAAGAAATCTGGGGGAAAAAATCAGTGAAAAACTAAATAAAACAACTTCAAATTCCTTCTGCAGAAAATCGTTGGCGGTTGGGAGGTGGTCAGTCTCTTTAAAAGGCCAGTTTCTTAGAGGATAGATTTTCAACCCCTGCTCTCTCGGGTCCAACCTTTAACTTTCTGCAGCTGTGCTCCCAGCCCATTGTAACGGACTCACACCCTCAGGATGGCTGACCCAATATCCCGCTCAAACATTTATGAATTTCATTTCAAGTTGCCTGAAACTACCTTCAGCCTTTGAACTTACTGTGAGTCATTAAATCGCTTTCTGTTGTAATCGTTCAACTTGTTTCAGTTATGCTTGTGTATTTGAAACCAAAAGGCTTTTTTGACTGTGCTAGCTAGGCTTACTCTGGGCTTCCTCAGTGGCTCAGATGGCAAAGAGTCTGCCTGCAATGCAAGAGCCCCAGGTTTGATCCCTGAGTCAGGAAGATCCCCTAGAGAAAGGAACAGCAACCCACTCCAGTATTCTTGCCTGGAGAATTTCATGGACAGAGGAGCCTGGCGAGCTACAGTCCATGGGGTTGCAAAGAGTCAGATGCTACTCTAGGGGTAGGATGGAGCTGTGGAGTGTCTAATTCCTGGTCCACAATGATTAACAGAAAGACAGCAAGGGAAAAACACATTTACAGAATACTACCTTAGCTAATCAAAGGAAAAGATTCCAATCTGAGAATATTTAGGGTTCCTGGAAGAAGAAAGACAGACATCTGGGATGAAAAGAGGTTGGCATGAGCTCCCTCTGGCACTGACCCTGAAGTCTAACCTTCCTATGCCATCGCCTGGCTGTGTGACCTTGAGAATATCACTTTCTGTCTCTGGACTTCGGATTTTTCATCTATAAACTGAAGGGTTAAGCAAGATGCCCCAATTCTGATCTTCCATGGCTCTGTTCTCTTGCCTTCTTTCCATATAGGAAGCTACATTTGAAGGAGGTTAATCGATTTCCTAGCAATGACATCCATTATACTTGATATACCAGTAAAGAAAGGTGACCATTCAGTCAAATAGTCATGCATATATGAACAATGCATGGCAACACACGTTGAAACACAGCGGCAACTTTACAAAACTCACTCTGATTGGTAGAGATGCTCTCGCCCAACTTGTCAATCTTGAGAGATGTTCACCCAAATCATCACAGGACTCGCTAGGACTGGCAGGCTGCCTCTCCTCCCCTCCCTCCAACCTCTCCTCTTGACTGCTGATAGTGGCTTCAGCCACCAGTACTTTGCTGGTAGCATCTGCTAACATCCAAGTGAAGAGATATAGCTGTGGCAAAAAAAAACTTCACTGTAGAAGAACTTTTTGATTTGTGTTTGAACTTACGGCAACTGATAACATTTACGTGATAAAACTTCATAAATCCTCCAAACATGCTGAACCATCCACCAAGAAAATGTCCAGTTCTCTTCTGAAAACTCCCATAGAATTAAGAATATAAATGAGTTCTTAGTGCATTCCAAACATGGAGGCTACAATTCTATAGGGAAGGGAAGGGAGGAAGGATTTGATTTGCATTGTTGTAAGGCAGAAATCAACACAACACTGTAAAACAATTACCCTCCAATTTAAAAAAAAAGAAGAAGAAGAAGGGAGGGAGGGGGAAGGAAAGGGAGGGAAAAAAATGTTTCTGTAGAGCAGCAGTTCTCAACCATGGCTGTATAGTGAAATCTCTTGGGTGAAAAATATCACTGTTCAAGTACACTTTTAAAGAGGTTAAAGTCCCCAGTGCCATCAGGGTTGAGTCAGTGTAATACAGCATCATATTAATAAAATGGTGACTAAAGAATATTCAATTACTCAACAAGAGTGGCAACTCAAAAGGATTTGTTGTTCCGAATTCCTACCAAAAAGCCCACCAGCTTCTCATCACAGAGGCTGAAGAGGTCCAAAGGCTCCCTGAGAATTCTCTATATCCTTGGCCTAATACTGCCATATTCCTGAGTCCTGATTACTCCTTCTCAGAGGGCTGCAGAGTCATGTGCCATGTAATTCTCTGTATCCTCTCACCCTTCTAAAATTATTACCTCATCAATGCTTCAGGCTTGGTATTGTCAGACCTCTTTTCCTGATAATAAGATAGACTCTGGGGCTTTTAGCATCCATAGATCACTCCTACAACTCTAACTCACTAAAGGTTCATTCATTCACTACATCACAACTTTTATAACTGCTGGTCAGTTGAAAAATACCTGAGGCAGAGTGATGAATTGGAAAGACTGCCCAAAGAAACTGAAGGCTTTGAATCCAGCTTCAGATGTACCCATGCCTCTCTCCAGATGACCTGAAGCAAGTCACATAACCTTGCAGGCTTCCATTTCCTTAAATATAAAGTGAGAAAGTTGGTTAGTGTCTGATAGCCACCGCAGCTCTCAAATGTTTTACTGCAGATGATGTTCTCATACACATTCTGGTAATGATGCTAATGAACAGTAAATGATGAGGAAGGAAGTGCAGAGAAGAGGCACAATGAAAAGGCGAGTGGTCCAAGGGAGCCACAAGTTGACAGATTGGCTTTCAAAGTGTCGACAATATCCCCATAAGTTGCCTTTTTAAAAGACTACAGTGGAATCATATGGCAGGAAAATTTAGTAGGTTCTATTTTCTGCTACTTTGTCTACATGAAAAGACCCTCTTTACTCCCCTCACACTGGGAAAACCACACGTGCAAAATGAAAAAGGCAATGATCTGATTCTCTAGATGTTAAATTGTCTCTAAGAGAGAAAAGGACGATGTTAAAAAAAAATTCCTCTAATATGCCGAGACACTTTTTCAATATTCCAACCCCCAGTTCATTCCTTGTTCCTCTGTAGTAGCTCTTGCACCACATTTCCTCATTCTTTGCTTTCCAGCAACCATCATCATCTCCTCATGCAGTCTCCTGCTTTAGACAACCCTGTCTGCTGCTGCTGCTGCTAAGTCGCTTCAGTCGTGTCCGACTCTGTGCGACCCCATAGACGGCAGCCCACCAGGCTCTTCTGTCCCTGGATTCTCCAGGTAAGAACACTGGAGTGGGCTGCCATTTCCTTCTCCAATGCATGAAAGTGAAAAGTCAAAGTAAAGTCGCTCAGTCATGTCCGACTCTTCACAACCCCATGGACAGCAGCCCACCAGGCTCATCCATCCATGGGGTTTTCTAGGCAAGAGTACTGGAGGGGATGCCATTGCCCGTCCTGTCTGTTACCACTGCATATATCTCTATGCCACTTGATGTCTGACTTTCCTACTCCAAAGAGCTGGAAGATGCCTTATTTCCTGCAGACCAAGTTAACCTATTTAGTTTGTCATTCCCAGATCCCTACCATCTCACCTATAACATACTTTTTCTCTCCTTTTTCCTCTAAGTCAGTCTGGTCTACTTTCTTTTCCATCCATCAATGAAGTCACATGAGGTCCCTTCGCTCGGCCTTTGCTCATGTGGTTCTTCCCACATAGAATGGCTTTCCCTATTTTCCCCTACACAAACTAAATCTGGCCATTCTCAGAAGCTCACATTTCATCTCTGCTATGAATCAATCATGCTGGTTTCCAAGGATCTGCCCTTCCTCCAACTGACCTCGGCAACACTTCAACTCTCCCAGACTGTCTTGTTTGTGGCATGTTCCTGTTTACACTGCGTGTTCTGAATGACAGAGTCAATGTACTTAGTGCTTCTATCATGCTTCTTTTTTTAATTAAAAAAAATTTTTTTGGCCACACTGTGTAGGCATGTGGGATCTTAATTCCACAACCAGGACTCTGTACGTGCAGACTCTTAACTACTGGACTGCCAGCAAAGTCTATCATTCTTGCTATCTTTTCCCCTTCCCTCCCCACCCCCTCCCCCTTCCCTTTTTCCTTCCTTTCACTTTACCATAATACGTACAGTAAAATTTCAGGAATACACTAAATTAGCAATAATCACCTTATAAATAAATACAGTAATAGCAGACTAGGGGATCCTGGGTGCTTCTCTCTTCCACAGCCTAAGCAATAGGACACACAAATTCTCCTGTGTCCCTTAGCTCTTAGCTTGGAATCCAACACTCTTCAACAAGTTTCATTGTGAGAATACTTAGTATTAGGACACATGTCCAAGTTGGGGTTTCACTTCAAAATTTTATGCACAAATTTCCCTAAAATGCAGAAATGGTCTAAGAAATAGGGCCAAATTTAAAGAAAAGAGTGCAATATTCCAGTCATTAAATCACTTATTCACTTCAACAGTGTTTTAAGTCATGCACTCCTCATTGAAAGAGCTAATGATAACAGAATTGGAAACTACTAAATCAAGAAGGGACCTCACCTTCTAGTTTTAGAGATGAGTCAGCTGGGGCTCCTGCAGAAACACCAAGTCTAAATGAGGCACTGCCTTTTCAATACTGTTTGTCTTTCTTCTTGTTCTAGCAGCCCCTCTCCATAAAGGTGTTCTAATGTCTGCCAATCCGTTCCCTATTCATCACTTTCCAAAGATTGTCTGTAAATGAAATGCAGAGACAAAGTTGGACAAGCCGATCAACCTACGTCTGTCTCATTTTTTTGCAATGATCTTATTTCTGCTTCCAGGATAGAATATCTTTCTAGAAGTGAGCTCCCAGTCTTGGTAAAGAATTTTTGTGAAGGGGAAGGGTGACTATAGGGAGGTTGAGTTACATATTTAGATATGCAAATACTGATTTTGAGTCTGAGGACAAGCAGAGGTGGGTTGTAGCTAGTGCAGCCTTTGCATGGGTCCTAGCAGTCCCCAATCAGGCTTGGCCAAGAGTTAGCAAAGCTATGTAACCCTTTTTTGCCTCTTCCTCCACAGGGAATAGAGTTGTATATCCCATCCACAGCCTCAGGGACAACACCTCTCAAAGTCACAAAGGGGCCCAGAACAGTCTGGAGTGACCTCCCTCCCCTCTGCACCACGTGGCTCAGTGGTGAAGAATCCACCTCTCCATGCAGGAGAAGAGGGTTTGATCCCTGGGTTGGAAAGATCCCCCGGAGGAGGAAATGGCAACCCACTCCAATACTCTTGTATGGAAAATTCCATAGAGGGAGGCAGGCTGGGGGTTACAATCCATGGGGCCTCAAAGAGTGAAACACGACTGAGCACAGCACACACACACACACACACACACACCATCAGCAAAATCTTGACACACTCAAAGAAAGAAAGAGTGGGACCCTGTCTACCCACCTCAGTCCTGGTGCGAGGAGGAGATGGAAACATTTTTCCCCTAAAATTCCAACTCAAATTTCACTTTGTTGTGTTTTATTTTTTAAAGGCTGGAAATCAATCGCAACTCCACTCCCTCGCCTCAACGTGTTTTTATTTCCCAAGAGAGGTAAGAACTATCCTTGCATACTCTTTCCAAGTAGCTGCCTGGGGACTTTTCTCTGGAGAAGTGGTTTTACCTCTTTAAACCTTAGAGTTCCCATCTGTTCATTAAGGAGTTGATGGATGATGTCTAAATTTTCATCCACCGTAAACGTGGGAGTCCCTGAGCCCCACTGGGCCTTGACTTGAGTGTCTAGCACAGAAATAGTTAAAGGTTAAGGATCTCGAAAATGGAGACTTGCTAACATGGGGGTGAGGATGCCAGGCAGCAGATTTGTAGTCTTGCCCAGCCTTGGCCTCAGATTTGCCAACGGGGAGGCTGCAGCGGGGTCTCCTCTTCTAAGTCCTCCCCTCAGGCGCCTGGGCGCAGCTCTATCTAGAACCTGGACTCCAAGCAGCTCATAGCATCCTCAAACCCAAGTAAGCCTGGACCCCTGCTGCTGCTAGCTCGGATTCTCACAGCCCTGTCGCTACCCCTCCTCAAGGTCCCTCTAGGTCTCCACTACTTTCCACTTTTCAAAATTCTTCCAGCCGCCAGCTACACTTTGGACCCCCGCCTTGGACTCCGAGAGCCTGTGCTGCCCCGGAGTGGGGCGCCCTTCCGAGAAGTCCTGGAATCCAGTCCCCGCCCCCCACCCCGCGCCCCACTCAACCACCACCCACCGCAGGCTTTCCTGTCAGCAGCTCCCCCACGCCCCGTCTCAGGACCCTGCCGTCGCCTTCCCCTCGAACTCCCTGCTTTCCGGGCGCACTTCTTTGGCATCCAAGCAGGGAGACCTCCCCCACACCTCATCCCCGCTGCCTCTTCCCCTGCAAAAGAAGAGCTGGTCAGTGGGCAGAGCGCCTGCCCCAACTGAGCCACCCGGACTGGCCCTCTGCTGGGCGGGGGCGGAGAAGGAGCCGGGCCTCGCCGGGCTCCTGGGCGCGCTCCGCGTTGCCCGCCTAGAGCAGCCCAGCGAGGGAACCCTGCACCAAAGCGCCGGAGCCGCAGCTCCCCGCCCGCGGGAACCCCCGCGCTCACCCCGACCCGGGGACGCCAGAGCCCTCGGCACCGCTGGAGCCCCTCGCAGCACGCCGGAGCGCTAGCGGCCCCGCACGCTCCTTTTCAGGCCCCCTCGAGGAGGGGCGCGCGGGGGCCCCAGAAGCATCTCCCCCTCGCCCTCCCCCACCCCTTTCCCAGCCCGCCCACCCGACCCGCGCGGCGCGGCGTTGCGCTCGGATTCCGGGAAGGAAGCGCCGCGCGGTGTCCCCGGCGTCCTCAGTCCTGCCCCCCGAAGTGGAGATGCGCGAGTGGCAGGCGAGGGCGCGCAGCTCCTGAGAAGCCGCGCCAGCCGGCACCATGCGCCTGCGGCCGCTGCCCCTCGTGGTGGTCCCCGGCTTGCTGCAGCTGGTGAGTGCCCGGCCCGCCCCGCGCCCCGCGCCCCGCGCGCCAGGGCGGCGTTTCGGCGGGAAAACCGCGCGGGTGGCCGACTCAGAAGCCGAGCCTGGGGCTGCTGGGGACCTGGGGCTTGGTGCGCGCGCAGCGGAGGGAGTTTGGGGGTTTGCTTTAGAGGTTGAAGCGGAAGAATCAGGGAGTGGGTTTCAGAGAGGACCCTGAGGCGAGTGAGGGGCTTTTGTTGAGACTGGAGGACTGGAGTGAAAGGGGCAGAAAGTGGCAGGAAAGAAGATGCGAGAGAAGAAAGAGGTTTGTGGAGAAGCGATCGAGGAGGGAAGGAAGGGAGAAGGCTAGACGGACGTGATGAGGATGGGTTGAAAGACCTAGAGTTTGAGAGGCTTGGTGGTTTTTATTTTTCACGTGGTATTTTGCACGGATGCCCGCAAACACTTCTAAACCAAGGCATAGCGCATCCTCATTCTCAAGACCGATTAGTAGCTCCTTGGTGGGGAAAACTTAGGCAAAAGACCGATTTGGGAGACAGATTGTATTTCTCCTCGTTTTCCAATCTGGCGCTGAGGACTAGGATGGGGTTTTGTGCCGACGGGGAGGCAGGATGGAACTTTCAAGTCCAACTCCACCCCATCATCTCTAAGAATTCTGTTCCCAAAGACCTATTCCGTCGGTTCTGGGCGGCTCAGGGGGAGCTGAGGAATAGGAAGGGAATTGGAAGGTGGCGAAGGGTCCGCCAGCGAGGCTCTAGGCGACAGCTCCAGGGGTGACTCTCATCCCTCCTTGCTTGGAGGCTTGGCGCCACGCTCTCCTCCCTCTGAATTACCTGTATGCTGTGTGGATTGCTAGATAATTCTGTTTAAGGGAGAGCCCGAGTAAAATCTTCAAGAAAACAACTTTTAAAATAAAAGTCTGTAAGAGGATTGCTGTGGCTCAGTCCACGTCTGTGATGGGTTTCTCCTGCTCTCTTAGCACTTAATACCGTTATTACGAGGGCTTTCGCCAGAAGCCAGGGTTTCTTTGGTCCTCATACTTAAGACTTTATCCAGTTGAATCTGGGCTGTTAAAACAGGGGTAAGGAACACAAGCATGATGATGTGTTCCTCCCTTTCATCTTTCCTTCTCTCTCTCTCTGTCTCCCACTTCCTCGAGGGAAAAACCAAGTAACTTATTAAAGTTTCTGTATGATACATATCATATTGTAGACGCAGAGATATTTGCAAGTTTGGGGATGGAGGAAACTCAAAAATCTCTTAGTAAAGGGGCGGGGGCACCGAAAGGCCTATTCATTCCTTATACAACAGAGATGAGCTTCACCTGCACAGCATTAACTAAGAAATTCTTCAGTGGCATCAAGAAGAAAATGTAATGATGCTCCCACGTTGTCCTTGAATGAGCCAGCACATACTGGCTATATACAATACTGCATGTTAAAATACATTTTGCATTCCAGGCATTAAGCATGCCACATACTTTTCACATTAGTCTTCAGTATCATTTGTTTTTTAAAATGCTTGAACTGGATGCCTGTACAAGATGATCTAACAAAGCACATTTGTATGGTGTATATTAAGTTAAAATATAAAAACCTGGGGAAATCATGTACTTAGGTTACTTAGGTAGGATCTTCAAAGATCTCTTAGTTCATTCTTTTTTTTTTCATTCATTTAACTTTGCTTTCAGTGATCATCAACTGTGTATCTGTTCCACTGTATTAGACTGTTAAAGATAAGGGACCTTATTGGGGGAAAAAAAGTTCTCCTATCAGCTACTGTATGGGGAATGTTAGATTTTTTTTTCTTCCACACAATCAGAGTCAATAGAGAATAAAAAATACATCTTGACAGGATTATGTATGTTCCTTAAGAGCTAGATTCTAATATTACAGCATGGATTGATTGATTAGTTTTTAAGGATGTGTATGTCCAATTCTAATCCATTTTTGGATTGTGCTTGAGTTGTAATGTTTTTTTCCTGGAGCACTTTATCATGGTAAGTGAGGTGGGGAGCTGCAGCTGTGTGATAAGCACACATTCCTTACTCTGCCATCCTTTTGGACAATAAAAAGCTGTTTACATTCTCCACAATCTTATAGCTGTTTCCAGCCTTATGACACAAGGGGGTTAGAATGTGAAAGGAAAACAGAATGGCTGAGCTGGGTAGATCTAAATGAAACACCCAACAATCCCAACATTCTCCCCACCCCAGCAGGTATCAAAAAAAATAATAATAATAATAAATTGGCCCTTTAAACAGCTTCTAATTTTATTCTACCTTTTCAGCTAATATTGAAATTCTTTGCTAAATCCCAGGAGAAAGTGGATCAAATGTTTGAAAACTAATTTTTTCACTTTCTAGGAACCAGATGAACTTAGTCCATCTGCCCTTGGTGGGAGGCAGAGGGAACAAGGTTGGATTGTTGTTGGCAATGGATTTTACTTTTCCATTCCCACTACCATCATAAAATGCTAAATACTTTTAAATGAGCAGTGGATTCATTTGTGGATATTGAAATTTTAATTTTAAGAAATTTGTCTGATTCATATGAAAATAGTCAGAGGGAATTGAGCCCAAATAAGTCACTATCATATAACACTGGTACAGAGTTTTACTTACTTGGGAGATATTTACAATTTTTAAGAAAACAGTAAGCTGAATGGATAAATACTGCAGGTAAACTATGAAGTATGAGTCTGTGACCTGTCCTTGCCCAGTTTTCCTGGCCTGTGTTCAGGGTTTTGTTTTACCTAAAGTAAGATTACTAGGCATTTGCAGAATTTAAGTAGCAATCCCGAATGTATTATTTTCTTTGAAATTCTTGTACAGCAACATATACTTTATAAAAACATTAATAGCACATTATTTCTCATCTGCCATTGAATGAAAAGAAGATTAGCATTTGGAGTTAACATTATAATACAATCAGTGTTATTTTGTGACATGATACAATGTAAAAACTTCCCCAGTTGACAACTTCTTACAGATTTGCATGATTATTTGTAACTCATAATAAGTGTGATTTTTGCCTCTAAGTAAAATGCAGATTGTAAAAAAAGATTAAATTTGAATTTAAATGGATGATTAGCTTGAGTTTAAGATAAAATTTAGTGGTGATTTTAAAGATTAGTTTGTTATACATTTCAACTTGTTTTTCTGTGATAAAATGATGAGTTTATTAAGTAAAATATATATTAAAAAAGCGATGCAAGTTAGAAAATTTTTAGAAACCTATAAAATCAAAATACTTGTGATGCAAAGTGTTAAAATTTTAAGTTAATCATTATACAGTAAGGTTATTTTTGTTTATTTTAACAAATTGTTAATTCTAATAGTTATTAAGTGTGATAGTCATAATATATATTTATCCACAGCTCTGTATTTACAAGCAGTGATAATTCATGACTGTCTTCCATTCAGAAATCACAATTTCCCTCATATAGTTTTGATCAATAAACATCAAAACAGTGTTTCCTAGTGTAGGATCAATAGTCTGTTGCCTAGATGACAGTGCTGAGGAGAAAAAAATACCACCATATCGTGGTTCCAACTTAGAGTTGGCTGGGCTTTAAAATGGACTCCTCATTAAAAGCATCATTATCTTAGACATTATTTAAAATGAGAATTGGTATTAGACAATTAGGTCCCGTGTTCCAGCCACTCACCTCCCAGTATAAATGGTGTACCCTTGGCCTGTTCTAAGATTATGTTGTGTCCTTCAGTTTTAAATGCCTTCCACATGGAAAACTTACCCCTCTTGGGAACTGACTTTATAGTTCAATATGTTTCCAAATGGAAAAGAAAGGCATTGTTACTTTTCATTCTGTAGTTTTTTCCTTAATTTTCTTTTTATTGTTTCTGATTAGTGGTCAAAATGCAAAGTAAGGCACAAGGCTTTTTTGAAAAACCTTTTAGAGGTTTTCCACTGTCAGCTTAAAATGTGTAGCTCTTGCAAATCTAACGAATTAAGAAATGTTGATTTTCGCAATACACGGCCCACCTTTTATCTATTAAAAAGCTAATCGATACATTGTGAATGATTTCATTATTTAGTAGTAAGCAATCAGAGATGAATACAAATGCGTCACAGGTTTGTGGCTTTGTAAAGGCTCCAGGGCTGTCTCTTACTGTTTATATATTTTGTGGACTCTTTTACCTGAAGCTTTGCTGGGTAAGATTTGAAAAAAGAATTATAGCCACACATTCAAGTGCCTACAGTTAGGGCTGTGTCAGCGTTTCTGTAAAGAATCTCATTTCTATCTTAGCCATAAGCATTATTGCTGGTTAGAAGTTGGCGTTTAGCACCTTGATTTTGGAGTCAATTATATTAAAGCTGCTTTAAAAAATTGGTCCAAATGATTTTGAGCACTCATCCATGTGAGTTCATTCTCTAGGTATTCTTGTAGTATGTGTAATGATTTAACAAACTAGTTTCTATATTCTTCTTGGTTATAATTTAAATTGTACTATGTTTAAATTATTTTCAATAGTCTCTTCCCAGTTAACCTATTTATTGAACCACTGTAAGATTCTGAAACACTTTCATCATAAATAATTTTAATTGTGCCCAATTCAGATGCCTTAGTTCTTGTTTGCTAACAATTGTATGTCTTTATTTGCTAACAATCTATTTGCATATTTTATTACTTGTCATATGATCGATGGTGTTGATGACAACTCCGTTCTTTATTTCAAAATTATGTTCAATAAAAAAAGGGTATAAAACAATTTACAGTACAGATTTTCATATTATAGAAAGAATTCTAAGATATGATTGACTGAAAACTTCCAACTGATATTATTTTTGATTTATGAAAATCTAGATGAAAACCTTCAAATAACTGTTTGGTTCATTATGCTGTAAGATTAGTATGTAATAAAGAATTCTTTTCTTTTATAGAACTACCATTAAAAATGAATACTTCACTATTTAGACACAAAAGCTTTTTCCTAGCCAGATCATTCAAGAAATTAAAATAGTTGTCTTTAAAATTATCATTCCTGTAAATTTTGCTTTTATTAGATTTATGGACCTACAGTAAAAAAAGTGGGAGATTTTATAAATTTAAACTGCAATAATAATGCTCGTTTAGATTTGCATATACTTACCTGTTTTCAAGTTTCTTTCACACAGTTTATCAATTCTATTCTCCCAATAAATTTCCAAGAATGACATGTTAAATGTGTCCATTTGTGTATTGGAAAGAACAATGCAAAGGTTTGAGTTTTATTTATAAATAAATTGCATTTTCAACAAATATTTACTGTTTTGTCCCTGACTTTACACAGAGACTGTAGCAGACATTGAGGACATAGCAGTAAACAAAATGGAACTGCTTTAAGGACATTGTGTGTGTGTGTGTGTGTGTGTGTGTGTGTGTGTGTGTACATACATGCGTGTCTCTGTGTGTCTTAGGCTGGTCATTTACCATGACATCATTAATGATAAAGAGAATGAAAAATGATTTCTAATTTTGCTCTCCTTTTTTAATGTACAGTGTTTCTGGTTTTTCTTTTCATAAATTATGTACATCTTTGGTTACTGTACAGTTTAAAGTATGTCTTACCTACAAACACAATTGTTCTAAGTATGTTTACATGAAGTTTGTGCTGTTAACCTTATCACAAATGATACACATATTTAGAAAGAGATTTAAAATTCTATAAGACTAATTAATGTTGTATCTTCTTATGGAAAAGGAAAATTTAGTGAAACTAGGCAAAGGGAATTGATGAATACTTATTTAACACATATAATCAGCAAAATCAAGAAAATTTAAATTAAAATGGTGCAATAAGGGCTTTTCCCAGTCTATACCATTTTTAAATTGTAAACTATTAGCATGTACTCATTCCTTTAATTTAAATAAAAGTAAATTGGCTCTCAGTTAAATTCTAACTATTAAGATAAGCAACATTGCAGTTCAATACTGTACTTCAAAACACCAATGTGTGATTTTTGTAGTCTCATAGAATCTAACCTATTTGAAGCAGGAATACTTTTAACTAACTCCAAAGGTCTCAAGAGTTCTAATGTAAATAGTACGAAATTTTAAAACAGAAAACCAACAATGAATTGGTATGTGAGAACTGTCAAAGGTGGAAGAAATTGTTAATGGTTTTAGCATCAGGGGAAAGGCAACTGGCACAGACTGAGGAGTCCTGGAGTTCAGTCCCAGCTACACTGCAAACAACGTAAATGTCTTTAAAAAAAACTTGACTGCAGTAGTGCTGTTTTGGGCCAAATAAAGGGATTCTCAGGTCGTAAAAACACTGAAGTAAATCTCTTTATTCAAGAATATGCAAGACTGTGATTTTCAAGCATTGTGGTATTTATTGACCATTTTAAAATCTCACTGTTTTTACCTAAAATTATATGGTAGGTATATTTATGCACTCAAAAGGTAACTTAGGAAATAGGTTACATGAAAGAAGAGACCACATCTGTAGTTTATATGGCCATGAAAAGCCCATGATCTGCATGATATTTTGAATGAATAATATATACAGTAAGAGAATAGGACTCAAAAGAACCATTTAATATTTTGCAGCAATGAAAGCAATTATTTTTTATTAATAAAGTTGTGCATTTTGATAACCCCAACAAAAGACAGCTGGGATCAGTAGAAGAATTATATGGCTACAAAAATGAAAAGGGAGGTGAAATTTTCAAAGGTGTGTTTTCCATAGTCATGTACTCACCTGCTGCTCCCATGTTGATGACTCCCAAATCTGTACCTCAATTCCTCCCCTACTGCTCAGGCTCCTAGGCCTTCTCTCCATAGCTTAGTGTTCTTTGATTTGGATGTTTTACTGCCAACTCACACTCCCCACATCCACAGCCACGTGCACCTTTCCTGAACAAGTATCCTCCAACATCCATGGATTCAGATCTTGAAGACCCTATTTCTTCCCCCATTTTAATGTCTGGTATCTTTGTGTTGGGACAAGTGACTTGGTTAAAGCATTATATGCTTTTCAAGATTCTTGCATGTGTGTGGTCTCATGGTTCATCTTCACATCAGTTCAGGAGGGTAAATGGAGCAGTAGTTACTGCATCCATTTTAAAGATGAAGAAACAAAGGCGTGGGAGGTTTCCAAGATGGACTTTGTACAGACTCACAAAAGGCACAACTTGAATTGTCCGCCGGGTCCAGCCCTGGGGCCAAGGCAGCGCCTGTCTGTCGTAGAAGGTAGTGATATCCTTCAGAGATACCATGAGTGGTAAGGCTTGAGGAACGTTTCTGAGACATTCTTTCCTGCTCAGTGACCACGCTGAGGCAGAAACCTCAACTCATTCATTTTAGAAATGTTTTAAACAAATTTGTCATGAAGTCAAACAAGGTAAACAGAACAAACAGATTCTTAGAGCCTGTCCCTTAACTGGGAGTTCTGTTTAGACTTTAGCTTCATAACTGAGTTGCCAGGCGCTCCAGCTTTTGCAGCATTAAGGCGAAATGAATGGCTGAGTTGTGTGGTTCCAGTTAGGGTCAGCAGAGAGTTTGCGAGTTCCTCTAATTCCTCAAGATCTCAACCTATCTCACTTCAGATGGAAAGGCGAACAAGAAGAGAGAAAAAGGCCTTAACTTCTATGAAGGGCTACTTTATCTTGGTTTTTTAATAGGTAGAATTATGAGAAGGAACCAGTGAGGCAGGAGGTCATCTAGTTGGTTCTGACACTCATGTGGAACTTGTGAGCATTCATGGAAAATTTTGCTTTACAAGTTGCATTCTTGCTTTTGCCCTCTCTCCCTTTCTTACTTTTTATGAAAATGCATGTTTTATTATGGGCTTCCCAGGTGGCACTAGAGGTAAAGAATCTGCCTGCCAATGCAGGAGACGTAGGAGACGTAGGAGCCACAAGCTTGATCCCTGGATTGGGAAGATCCCCTGGAGTAGGAAATGACAACCTTTTCTAGGCAATTCTTCCATGGACAGAAGAGCAAAGTGGGCTACAGTCCATGGGGTCACAAAGAGTCAGACACAGCTGAGCATGCACACACACGTGTCTTATTATAGAAATAGTATACCATAGTGGATGGTGTTGGCCCTCCACCCAGATCCCTTGGGATCCCTTTTTACCATCCCTTTTTACGTATTTCTATACACCCTGCCCTTTTTCTATTTCCCTTCTAACATTGGGCACTTGTAACTCTCCTTCAGAGGATTCCCCCTTGCCAGTAAATACTCAGAGTCAGACTCTAGTTCCCTTCCTTCTGGGGCAGCTCGTGACAAATGACTGATGGGAGCCAGAGCATGAAAGGCTCAGTTCCGTTGCTCATAGGTTTAAGGAATACACCCTGGAGTGTCCCTGTGTCAAAGCTCCCTCAGGCAATGGGAACCTCACTGAGATAACACAGCACATGTCCACAGCTTCCTTTTGTTCACTGACCCCTCTGCCCACTCCCCCACAAGACTCCCTTGATTACGCTTCACTATAAATCACTTGCATTCATTCTTCTCTTGGTGTCTGTTACTGTGGAACACATCCAAAGGTGTCTATTTAACTTTTTTTCAATATTCAGAAATATTTAAAGCAGCTATTCTCACCTCTGCCTGCTTTGTGCCATCTTACACCAAGTTCAGTTCAGTCCAGTCGCTCAGTCGTGTCTGGCTCTTTGCCACCCCATGAATCACAGCACGCCAGGCCTCCCTGTCCATCACCAACTCCCGGAGTCTACCCAAACCCATGTCCATCGAGTCGGTGATGCCATCCAGCCATCTCATCCTCTGTCGTTCCCTTCTCCTCCTGCCCCCAATCCTTCCCAGGATCAGGGTTTTTTCCAATGAGTCAACTCTTCCCATGAGGGGGCCAAAGTACTGGAGTTTCAGCTTCAACATCAGACCTTCCAATGAACACCCAGGACCTATCTCCTTTAGGATGGACTGGTTGGATTTTCTTGCTGTCCAAGGGACTCTCAAGAGTCTTCTCCAACACCACAGTTCAAAAGCAGCAATTCTTCAGAGCTCAGCTTTCTTCACTGTCCAAACTCTCACATCCATACATGACCACTGGAAAAACCACAGCCTTGACTAGACGGACCTTTGTTGACAGAGTAATGTCTCGGCTTTTAAATATGCTATCTAGGTTGGTCATAACTTTTCTTCCAAGGAGTAAGCGTCTTTTAATTTCATGGCTGCAATCACGATCTACAGTGATTTAGGAGCCCAAAAAAATAAAGTCTTCCACTGTTTCCCCATCTATTTTTGCCATGAAGTGATGGGACTGGATGCCATGATCTTAGTTTTCTGAATGTTGAGCTTTAAGCCAACTCTTTCACTCTCCTCTTTCACTTTCATCAAGAGGCTTTTTAGTTCCTCTTCACTTTCTGCCCTAAGGGTGGTATCATCTGCATATCTGAGATTATTGATATTTCTCTCGGCAATCTTGATTCCAGCTTGTGCTTCTTCCAGCCCAGCATTTCTCAAGATGTACTCTGCATACAGTTAAATAAGCAGGGTGATAATATACAGCCTTGACATACTCCTTTTCCTATTTGGAGCCAGTATGTTGTTTCATGTCCAGTTCTAACTGTTGCTTCCTGACCTGCATACAGGTTTCTCAAGAGACAGGTCAGATGGTCTGGTATTCCCATCTCTTTAAGAATTTTCCACAGTTTATAATGATCCACACAGTCAAAGGCTTTGGCATAGTCAGTAAATCAGAAATAGATATTTTTCTGGAACTCTCTTGCTTTTTCGATGATCCAGCAGATGTTGACAATTTGATCTCTGGTTCCTCTGTCTTTCCTAAAACCAGCTTGAACATCTGGAAGTTCACAGTTCATGTATTGCCGAAGCCTGGCTTGGAGAATTTTGAGCATTACTTTACTAGCACATGAGATGAGTGCAATTGTGCAGTAGTTTGAGCATTCTTTGGCATTGCCTTTCTTTGGAATCAGAATGAAAACTGACCTTTTCCAGTCCTATGGCCACTGCTGAGTTCTCCAAATTTGCTGGCATATTGAGTACAGCACTTTAACAGCATCATCTTTCAGGATTTCAAATAGCTCAACTGGAATTTCATCACCTCCACTAGCTTTGTTCGTGTTGATGCTTTCTAAGGCCCACTTGACTTCACATTCCAGGATGTCTGGCTTGATAATCACTGTTACTAATTTAATGTGTCTCCAGAAATTATGGCTATGTATGCTTTCGTCATAACTATATCAACATAACACCACATCTCGAAACATGTGTTTTTACTACAATAATATATTATGACCATTTTGATACAATGTAAAGCAGCTTAATATTTTGAAGACTTAGTATTTCATGAAATTGATGTGCCATAATGTATTCAGCCCCTTGTTATTAATAATTGGGGCTTGATAATGTTGATAATCTAACATGTTGATCGCCTTGAATTTCTTCAGTACATTTGTGAGTATGTTTATAAAATGAATTCTAGAATCAAAAATACTGGTTCAAGGCTAGGAATGTACAATGTGAATTTTTTTCTGAACCTTTAAAAAAATTTTTTTTCATTTTTTAACTTTTACAATTGTATTGTTGGTCTCTGCCATGCAGCAATGCAAATCAGCCATAATTATACATGCATCCCCTCCCTCCAACCCTCAGGTCATCACAGAGTGCCAGACTGGGCTCCCTCGCTACACAGCAACTTCTAACCAGCTATCCATCTTACACCTGATAGTGTATATATGTTGATGCTACTTTCTCCATTCATCTCACTCTCTCCCTCCCCGATTGTGTCCACAAGTCTGTTCTCTGCATCTGTATCTCCATTCCTTCGCTTCAGATAGATTCATCGATACCATTTTTCTAGATTTCACATATACATGTTAATGTACTATATTTGTTTTTCTCTTTCTGACTTACTTCACTCTGTATAACAGGTTCTAGTTTCATCCACCTCACTAGACAATATAAATTTCATATACTGACTATACCAAAATATGGTACCATTCACAATGGATATGCATACCTATATTCCTATCTAGTTGGTGGTATACTCTTTTTAACTTTCTCAATCTGTTAGAGGAAAACACTTCATTATTTTTAAAATGTATTATAAATGAGGAAGGTGAGGCATGTTCTTGTATTTAATAACCCTTTGAATTTATTTTGTGATTTTTTGTTTCCTTTTTAAATAATTTCCCATTTCTCTATTCTTTTTTAACAGCTTTTAAATTTTATAGTTCTTTTTTATATTGCTCTTGCATAACTGTTGTTTATCATTCCTAGATGTTTTATACATTAAGGAGTTGTTGTAACTACCATTTCTAGGCCTGACATTTTAAAACTGTATTTTGCTGAAATTTAAAGAAAGCTATTTATTTTAGTGTATCAGTTCTATTTCCAAACTGGATTATTAGTTTTAATAATTTTTAATTCTATTCTCTTGAATTTTACATATAGGTAATTAAATTACCTGTAAACAATCTTATATTTGGCTCTAATTAAACATTTATGCCTCTTAAATTAAAATTTATTCCTGTAGTGTACTGGGTGAAACCTTCAGAATATTTTTAATACTGTGAAAATGAATATTTTTTCATATTTCCAACTTTAGTGTAGATTTTACTAAATATAATGTTTGCTTTAGTTTCTAAAAAATAACTTATTCAAATTAATAATATACTTTTATATTTCCTATATATTAAAATAAATTTATGTTGATCATAGAAATTGATTTCATATTCATTTTTAAAATTCCTCAAAATGATGATAGATTTTAAAAGTGTTAACCTGTTTATGTTTCTTATTTTTGAATTGGTTTCCTGATACTAAACTTTTTAAACAAAGTTAAATTATATGTATTTTTATACACTGTGTTTTATGTTGTTAGTATTTTATTTAGGACTGTAATGTCATATTCATAAGTAAAATATAGCAAAAGTGAAACATGTCAGGTTCTGCATCAGGCTTATTCTAGGATCATAATTAGAAAGATTTCTATTTTTTCCCCTCAGTTATGGAAGAAGTTAAAATAGTTGAGAAGTGGAAGGCTTGGAAGGCTGTTGGGTTTTAATTCACTGAACCTTTTTGTTTTAGGAGAGGAGATCTTTTAAAAACACATCATTTCCTTTATTGCTACTTGTCCATTCAGGTTTTTTCTTCAACCTTTATATGAATCTCTTTTATTAATTTTTAAAGAAAATTATTCATTTTATGTATCTTCACATCTACTTAGCTTAAAATTATAATACTGTCACCTTAATTTTAAGAATTCGCTTCATACCTGTGCTTTATGCTATATTTTTCCCCAAGTTTGTTTTAGTTGCTTTGGAACAGTAGTAGCTAAGGGACTGCCTTATTCTCTTTCTAAGTCTACTGCTGTAAATAGAAGCTTCCTGTGGCAGATTCCATAGCTAATTTACTAAATGGTCTAAGCCTGGAGGTGAGCTTCAGGACCTCAGCTCTCTTTCTGCTTTAGTGGAGGACATGCATCCTCTGGTAGCCTCCCTGCACCTGCTTGCACTCCCAGCTCCTCCTGTACTACTTTCGGTGGTGGGAAGAGGGGACCTTGTTAGGGGTGTAGGGGTAGCCCTCTGCTCAGGGACTGTTCTCTTTTGCCTCTTTGGTTCCTGGCTGCTCAGCACTCTTGCCTTTAGCATCATTCTGGTTCACTCTTCTTTACATATTCCAGAGAGTCTAACATTTTGTGGCCCCTTGGCATTCTTTCCTCTTTGTCACACCATTAAGCATTCATTCTTGTTTTTGCATTCCTAGTTTATTTCATTGGAAATCTGGGAGGGAGACAAGGCGAATACATTCACCCAGCTTTCCTCATTGCAACTCAAAATCTTTTAGTCATTTTTGGCTCATCTTTCTTCATCCCCTACAATATCCATTCAGTCACAAAATCCTGTGAAATTTCCTTCCAAATCCATCTGTAAACTGTCTCTTTCTCTCCACCTGCTGCCATTTCATCACTGCAGCAGCCTCCTAGCTGGTCTATATTATTCCACCATGAGCCCTCTAAATGCTTTCCACATGTCACAGATCATCTTTCTTAAATTCTCCTTTGATTTATTATGCCACTCCACTATTAAGGATGAGACTCTGATTCCCTTTTCCTTAACACACTGAGTCTAAATTTCTCTTTCTGGTTTTCCAGCCTTAAATCTCTCATCCTGTATTCATTCCATCCTCTTAACTGCAGCCAGGTTTGTATCATACTCCATGAATACTTTAGAGTAAAGGGAAAGCAAAGGTTTTGATGTCAGACTGACTTGGATTCCAGTGCTTTTTCTGGTGCCTTGGACAATAGAAGGCATATGCTCAGTTTCAGTTTTTTGTTTTTTGTTTTTTCCAGAAATAATGGTGATTATAGCTATTCCTTAGCATTATGATGATCACGCTTCCCTAATAGCTCAGTTGGTAAAGAATTTGCCTGCAATGCAGGAGACCGGGTTCGGTTCCTGGGTTCAGAAGATACCCTGGAGAAGGAAATGGCAACCCACTCCAGTATCTTTGCCCGGAGAATCCCATGGACAGAGGAGCCTGGCAGTCCACAGGTTCACAAGAGCGAGACACAACTTAGCAACTAAACCATCACCATGATGATTATATACAAAAATGTGAAATGCCTATTTCCTAACATTAGCTTAACAAAGGTCAGTTTTCCTTTCTACCTTCAACAGCTTAGCTTCTTTTTGTGCAAGCTACAGAAACTGACTTTGGCAAACTTAGGCAGAGAAAAAATTCATGACAACAGAGTAGCTCACAGGAAAGGTTGGAGAATCAGGCATGTCTAGAGCAAAGTCAAGGGTTTAAGTTTCAGCAAAGTATCAGTTAGCCAAGATGATGAATAAATGTCAGTCTTTTCTTTCTTCAGTTTTTGTTTGTTTCACTTAAGATGTCATGTTCTGGTTGAGAAAGCCTCAATGGCTTGGACCACATACCTTAACTTGAGAAGTTTGGGACCCTTTAATAAACAGTTCCATACAGTCTAGGGAATCAACACTGTATGCTCCTGTTAAAGCACTTGAGATCAGAACTCCCACCATAGGAAGGGCTTAGTTAGAGAAAGAGACCCAAGCACCCACAGAGAAGACCCATTCCAATTCTTCATATTAATCATGTTCTTCACTCATAAATAGATAGGGACAGTAAAATCACCAGACATTTAAGCAAAATCTTTAGCAAAAAATAGGACAAAGAGAAAGTAGCAGAACCTATTGAAGAAGAAACAAGTAGCACAGGGGACAGATTTCAATTTTAAAGATTCCTAGTTAGTATTCTCAGAGAGTCAAGGGGATATAAAATCCTGAAAATAAGAGCTTTTCATATTTCATATTTCCATACTTTTCTGCTATGCAGAAAGATCAAATGAATAATCAGAAGGAATTCTTGGAATGAAGTATATAACTGATAAATGGTAAGGAAAAACAGGGCCAGAGATCATGCTGGCAAACTATAAGGTGAAATCAAGGGAACCTGCTGTGACAGAACCAAAAGACCAACATAGCAAATATGGAAGAACAATGACAAGACATAGAGAATAAACCCAGAAAATCCATCGAAGAGCCCCAGAAATGTGTAATGGAGGCTGTGAGGAAGGGAGCACTGTCAAAGGAATGATGTTGAATGGGAATTCCTGGACTCAAAAGGAGAAAGTAGGAAACCCTAAGAGCTTTCAGAGATGACTCACAAAACAAACATAGTTCACGAACCACACTGGATGTTAGAAACAATGGGATAATGCCTTCAAATTTCTGAATATTTTAAAGAATATTGAACCAAGTCAAATGATCAATCAAACATGGAAGGAAAAGAGAGGAGAAAGAGAAAATCAGAGAAAATAAACACTGACACCTGGAGCATGCAAGCATCCCAGGGGAGTTCTCACTCACTCCGTATGGAATAATCCTTGAAGAGGTACCGGATAGAATATAACACAAGGGAATGATGGGTAGCATGGTGTCTGAGAGTAGCTCAGAAGATGTGAAGGAAGCTAGAGAAGGGTCTGTTAGCCTCTGACCCTGGGACGATGTGGGTTCTGTTTCCTTCTCTGTGGTCCCAACACACTGTCTCTACTAGGGATTTCATTTAAACCATTTCACTTTTATAAATGCTGTTTATTCATCTGCTGTCTTTGAAATGGATTTGTACACAAAGCATGAATGACTTAAGTACAGTTTAAGAATGGAATGTAACTATTTAAGCTAATGTTAATATATTAAGAAATAGACTTAAAAATAATAACACAACCAGCCAAAACCAAGAATTGGAGAGAGATGATCATAGTCATCACCCTTCATAAAAAGAAGTCAGCAATATTGTTTAATCTGAAACATAGTAGTAAAAAAAAACAAAATTAAAAAATCTTCATAGGGAAAAAAAGATACAGACTTGAAGCCTTAAAAGCTACCAAATAATAGAATTAAAAATGACACAACCAACAAAAATTTGGCATGTAAATTTATTTACTGTGTGCTCTAATTTCTATCATTTAAATAGATTAGAAAACGTAATATTAATGTGGAGAAACCTCCCTGGTGGTCCAGTCACTCCTAGTGCAAGGGGCCTACATTTGATTCCTGGTCAGGGAACTAGATCCCATGTGCTGCAACTAAGACCCAGCACGGTCAAATAAATAAATACTTTTTAAAAATATTAAAAAGGCATTTTTATTTTAATATGTGATTTTTGTATTTGTGTCCTTCTTCTGTAGTGCTTTTGGCAAATATTATTCATCTAGGAATTTCAGAATAAAGGAGGTCTATTCACTGGAGGTTACTGCCAACGCTTTAAAGACATGCTCAGGGCGTGGCCATGAGTGTGCCTTCCCTAGGAGATGATGGTTGTGTTTATGCTGTGGATTGTGGTAATGATTTTTTCACAGATATGTACTTATATCCAAAGTCATCAAGTTGTATACATTAAATAGCTTTTTCTATGTTGATCATTCCTCAAAAAAGTGGTTTTTTAAAAAAGAGATAAGCAGAGCTGATCTGTTGGGTCATCCCTTAGGGAAGGGTTTCCCAACCACAGCACTATGGACATTTGGGCCAGACAGTTACTGTGTAGGAGGGTAGGGGTGAGAGAAAAGTGGCTGCCTGTGTACTGTAGAATGTTCAGCAACATCCTTGTCCTCTACCCTCTTAGACGCCTGTAGCACACTTTCCCAATTGTGACAACCCAAAATGTCTCTAGATGTTGACAAATGTTCCCTGAGAAGCAAATATACCCCAACTGAGAACCACCAGTGAAGGGGATTCCTGGCTTGAGAAGCTGCACAGGTGAGCTCTTTGACCTCTTCCAATTAAATATGTAAAAGACACTTGCTCCTTAAAAGAAAAGCTATGACAAACCTAGACAGCATATTAAAAAGCAGAGACATCACCTTGCCAACAAAGGTTCACATAGTCAAAGCTGTTCTTGGTTCCATTATTCATGTGCACATGTGAGAGGTGGACCACAAAGAAGGCTGAGCACCAAAGATGCTTTCGAGCTGTGGTGCTAAAAAAGACTCTCGAGAGTCCCTCGGACTGTAAGGAGATCACCCTAGTCAATCCTAAAGGAAATCAATCCTGAATATTCATTAGAAGGACTAATCCTGAAGTTCTAATACTTTGGCCACCTGAGGTAAAGAGCCAACTCATTGGAAAAAACTCTGATGCTGGGAAAGAAGGCAAAAGGAGAAGAGGGAGGCAGAGGATGAGATGGTTGGATGGCATCACCAACTCAATGCACATGAATTTGAGCAAACCAGAGGGTACTGGAGGACAGAGGAGCCTGGCAGGCTACAGTCCCTGGGGTTGCAAAGAGTCAGACACCACTGAGCGACTGAACAACAAATTTAGATACTCTGAACTGTTGGGAAGGGGTCAGCATTTTGCAAAGACCTAGTTCATTTCTTAATACTTCTTTCCATCTCAGGCAAGTTTCCTTCAGTTCAGCTTAATTCAGTGAATGTTTTTGAATGCCAGTTCCATCAGGCACTATGCCTGGTGCATGCATCTCTATTTGACAAATTTTCCTTTTTAAGGGACATGATTGATGAGTGATCCCACTGATATTCCTCTCCTGGATAAGACTTCCCTCCAATAGTTCACACATTTCATTTTACCTCAGGTACACATCTTCACCAGTTGTTAGGGCTGGCTCTAAGAGTTTTAGTAAAGCTTGCAAATTTCCGTATTTTAAAATGCAATAATGAGAAAACATTACTTTGTAGAAGACAGCAAATAAAACTGAAAATGATAATCATGAATAATAATTGGTTAGTAAAACTGGGAACTAAATCATCCTTGATGTTCATATTTGTTACAATTAAAATATAGCAGGATTACAGTCTTCAAAGAATTTATCACAAATCCAGATTGCACTATGGATATCACAATGGGATATCAGCACTTTTGAATGGGAAATTTGATGCACTTTTTGAGTTTTAATAAGTAGCCTAAACTCTTAGGGGACTAGGATGCATTTCCTTTTTATTGAAAATTAGGGATTTTCAAGTTTGCCAATATAAACTGGAAGTTTCTCTATTTTTTATAAATGGTATGTGAATCACTGTCTCCTCCAGCTCATGCATTTTAATTAAGTTTCTCCTTTTAGGCAATTCTCATTTTGTAAAAAATTGTATCTATAAAGGTACTATAAAACTTGCATCTTCTCCCCCAGAGATAAACATGGTAATAAAAAACAAAACAGAACCCCAGCTGCTGTTAAAATTTGAATAGAGTATATTTTCATGAAATTAAAGCTATATGTAAATAATGACTTTACTTATTGGAATAAAATCTGAGAACCCCAGTTGACTGCATCTGGGCTGCATGGGTATATGAAGGGATTTATCCCTTTATGTCTACGGGAGATGGGTCTCTGCCTTGGCTCCTGTAGATTTCAGAGTGAATGTGTTATGGATCCCCAAGGCCAGAGTCCTGCATTCTAGCCCCTGCCTTTATACATACACATGCACAAAGATGAGTCTCTCCCACTGAACTTTTCCCACTACATTAAAAGTAGTACCTTTTCATTTGCAAGAGGCTGTTTCGTCTCTACCGTGAAAGTTACAGACCTGTATTATGCTTCTGTCACTCTGTACAAATGCCTAAATAAGCCATTATTTCCTGATATACTCTCAGCTTCCATCAAAGATTAATGTAGGCTGTGGCCATGAAAAACATTTTCTTGGTGACACATATTTAAGCTTTCCAAGTGGCACAGTGGTAAAGAATCTTCCTGACAATGCAGGAGCCACAAAAGACACAGGTTCAGTCCCTGGGTCAAAATGATCCCCTAGAGTAGGAAATGGCAACCTGCTCCAATATTCTTGCCTAGAAAATTCTATAGACAGAAGAGTCTGGGGGGCTGCAGTCCATGTGGTCACAAAGATTCAGACATGATTGAACACGTGCACACACACACACACACACACACACACACACATTCATATTTTCATCCATTCCTTCAATAGTTAAAGTGTCTACTTTAAGGCATGGCACTATGCTAATAAGCTTTTCCTTAGAATACATTCCTAAGGACAGAAACCTGTTTTTCTGATAAAGTATCCTTATTTAGAGAATGGGAGTTTCAACTCAATATGTTTCCTTTTGCATTTTTTCTATCAGGAAGAACAGGGGTAATTTATAGCACATTGCAACAAATACCTTTATTAAATCCAGTTCTCTTGATATTTTTTTCTCCTGCTTTACAGTCCATGACTTTGTACAAATGGTTCTATTTTATTAATATATGGCTTGTATCATGTACCTTGGAAGTGCTTTTTGGAAGTGTTTGGGCCCAAAATTTATTTGCCCAGATGTTCTTCCATTGCTGTCCTCAAGTGCCTGAAATTTGATGGAGTCATTTCAATTCTGTGGGTATGAATTTCCTCTAAAATTCTCCTTCTGAAAATTGAAGTGGGTGGAGTCCAGGATTCCCAAATGCTGGTTCATGGGCCAGCTGCAGCAACCACAGCAAGAGAGCATTTTCAGGGCCTCCAACCATGTTACATCAGTGTCTCTGGGCTGGGGCCAAGGCACCAGGTGATGCTGGGGCCCAGCCAGACTTGGGAACCCCTAGAGTAGATGGTCTCTTAGATGTTCTTTGGCTTTATTAATTTATAATGCTGTTGGAGCCTTGGCCCCTGGCGAGTGGAATGTAAGCCAGCCCCGAGGGAAAGAGCTGTGATTATACTGACTATGCTACCAGTGACACAGGAGGGAGAATGCCTCAGGTCACCACAGGTCACCTAACTTTTCAGATCTCCCCTCCAGAGATGCCTCTGTGTTAAGTGCATCCCTCTGGGCTCCTGTGCACTGTGCACACTTCTACTGTAGCATGTATCTCATGGCGTTGTATCTGCAGGTACATACCTTTGTTTGTTTGTTTGTTTTTCACTTGTATTTTTACTTAGTTGTTTTTATTGGAATATAATTGATTTTCAATGTTGTGTTAGCATCTGCTGTACAACAAAATGTCTGCTATAAATATACATATATCCCCTCCCTCTTGAGCCTCCCTCCCACACCCCCTGATCCCACTGCTCATTCCAGAGCACTGAGCTAAGCTCTCTGTGCTATACAGCAGCTTCCGACTAGCTATCTGTTTTACACACATAGTGTGTAAAACACACACTTAGGTTTCACTTAACCCAAGTGAAATCTATGAACATAGAAATATGTGAATGTCAATCTGTGTAATACCACAGAGTACATCATAAGAAACGCTGGGTTGGAGGAAGCACAAGCTGGAATCAAGATTGTCCAGAGAAATATCAATAACCTCAGATATGCAGACGACACCACCCTATGGCAGAAAGTGAAGAGGAACTAAAGAGCCTCTTGATGAAAGTGAAAGAGGAGAGTGAAAAAGTTGGCTGAAAGCTCAACATTCAGAAAACTAAGATCATGGCATCCGGTCCCATCACTTCATGGCAAATAGATAGGGAAACAGTGGAAACAGTGGCTGACTTTATTTTTCTGGGCTCCAAAATCACTGCAGATGGTGACTGCAGCCATGAAATTAACAGACGCTTACTCCTTGGAAGGAAAGTTATGACCAACCTAGACAGCATATTGAAAAGCAGAAACATCAGTTTACCAACAAAGGTCTGTCTAGTCAAGGCTATGGCTTTTCCAGTAGTCATGTATGAATATGAGAGTTGGACAGTGAAGAAAGCTGAGCTCTGAAGAATTGATGCTTTTGAACTGTGGTGTTGGAGAAGACTCTTGAGAGTCCCTTGGACTGCAAGGAGATCCAACCAGTCCATCCTAAAGGAGATCAGTCCTGGGTGTTCACTGGAAGGACTGATGTTGAAGCTGAAACTCTAATATTTCAGCCACCTAATGCAAAGAGCTGACTCATTAGAAAAGACCCTGATGCTGGGAAAGATTGAAGGCAGGAGAAGGGGATGACAGAGAATGAGATGGTTGGATGGCATCACTGACTCAATGGACATGGATTTGAGTGGACTCTGGGAGTTGTTGATGGTCAGGGAAGCCATGTGCGGTTCATGGCGTCGCAAAGAGTCGGACATGGCTGAGCAACTGAACTAAACTGAACTACATAATAGGCATCCAGTAAGTCCTCAAATGAATGAATGAGTGAACCATTGAGAGAAATCACTCATTAAACATCCCTGATAGGCTGTGCTTCCAAGTCAATGGAATACTACCCATGATCAATTACAGAAAAGTTTGAGTGGCAAATTAAGTATAGGCCTTTAGTCTGCTACTTCAGTGTCACTGATCTCCTTCAAAGTGTATTTGAGGCCCCTTTGTTTTGGAGCTCTGGATTTATATGGGGAAAGGCCCTTAACTGTCTCATTTTTAGCAGTATCGAAAGACTCCTTTGGGACAAAACGTCTACACCTAGATTAAAGTGCCAAACTAAAATAGATTGTTATTTGTTCTGATTCTGTCAAGACTAAGTCTGTTTTCTTATATTAGGAAAAGAAAGGATATTCTCAGTAACAAACAAGTAACTGGTTTGTTCCATTGTTTACCCTTTTAGAAAGAAATACAGATAACCATACAATTTGATGTTTAGCCACAAATATCCACTTTGTAATGCTTTACAATCTCTTCCTATCATTATCGACTCGTGTTTCTAGTACAATATGCCATGTTCTTGTCCTTTTTAACATATCAATATTTATATAATTAGAGAAATAAGTAATATAGGAAAACTTGTTTCTAAAGTTTACAGTCAATCATTAGGTATAAAAATACCTCAAAAATAAGAATTTAAACATTCAACAATTTTAAATTTATGATCAAGATTTCTGGTCTGGTTTTTAATTCTGATATTTTAGTGCTTTTCTACATGAAGCACCTTCTTTCTTTCTTTCTATTTTTTTTGGTGAGGTCATAGGTTTAATTTGCCTACATTTATATATTAAGGGCTTTTTCTTAATATAGCTTAATTTATTCTTTTCAAAGTGTAATCACTGCAAATCAGATTTTTATTTAGTGTTAATTAAGGTGATTATTTCATGATTGAGATTATTTTAAAAATTTCAAAGACCAGCTATGGTTTTAACAGTCATCACTTTACTACCAATAAGCACTGTAACTTTCTTAGATATGTCCCAGCTCTCCCACCTTCTGTAAAACTAGATGAACAGTAACGTGATGATACAAGAAAGTAGGCATGGCCTGACCTGTTAAAACCATGGCTCAGTGGGTAAAGAATCCACCTACAATGCATGAGACACAGGAGACGCAAGTTCGATCCCTGGTTGGTAAGATCCGCTCAAAGAGGGCATGGCAAGCCACTCCAGTATTCTTGCTTGGAAAATCCCATGGACAGCAGAGACTTATGGGCTACCGTCCAAAGGGTCAGAAAGAGTCAGACACAACTAAGTAGCTAAGATCGCTTGCACACCAGCAGATAAGGGAGCAGATCTACTTTCAGCTTAAGGGTATTTCCTGTTCTAAGCAGGACACTGCCTACAAGACCCCATGTGACAAAGGCATCCTCTGTTTATCCACAGCAACCCCATAGAGGCTGTCAGAGAAGGGACTTTTCATCCAGGAAAAGGTTTTTCTTCTGAGTTCTGGACAATAAAAATATCAGAGTTTAATGAGCCCTTCTTATATGCTGTCAACATTTGAGTTAGTAGACCAAAAATAGATACAGTGAAGGCATGTGACCAAGTAATTAGGTGCATTCCTTCTATATTTGGTTTTGCTCTGTCTTTGAATTTGCCTTGGGGAGATGTAGGACCAAAGCCTCTGTATCCCAGTTGTTCCTAGCTGAAATTCCTACAATGGAAGAAGTTTTTTCTGTGTGCTTGCAGTGAGCGAAACCTGTCAGCTTCAACTGTTATTAATGAGAGATTTGAAGTTTTTTTTAGGAATTCTGGGATGGTCGAGACTTCTGGGTGAAGCATTAATCATGGGGAAAGTCATACCAGTATTGGCGTGAAGTCTGGTTCCTTCGGTGCTGTGATGACTGTAATAGCTCATGGACTCCTGTGATCTCAACCTGACCTTATTGATGACGTAACAGAGCATAGTTCAAGGCTCTCATCTCCGAATGTCAGAGGGAAGCTAGAGGGTATGCTATTATAAAAGAAGCAGGAGTCGTGACTTTGTCCTCACATATGCTCCCTTCTCCCATCTCACATATCATATTCCCAGCTTTGAATCTGCTTAATATGCTTTCCAACAGAAATGCCTTCTAAGCTCTTTCTCTGGGAACCCATGTTGAGCTGGCTATTTCCCAATTTTGTGCATACCGTCCTTCTCTAATCTGGGAAAGAAAGTGTGTTAGTTGCTCAGTCGTGTCTGACTCTCTGCGGACCCATGGACTGTAGCCTGCCAGGCTCCTCTGTCCATGAAATTCTCCAGGCAAGAATACCAGAGTAGGTAGCCATTCCGGCATTGCAGGCAGATTCTTTACCGTTTGAGCCACCAAAACTCTCTTCAGTTTCAGTTATGTCTGACCCTTATGCTACTCTGGATTAACAAACTTAATCTAGGAATTCCACCTTTGCCACCCTATGTTCTGAAACGTGATGACTTTTTGTACATTTAACACTACTCCCATGACATCCTCTGAACACCTACAAGCACTTTTTTACATGGTTAGCTTCAGATGCCTGGCTTTTAATTTTCTAAATTTCAGAACTGCTAGGTTTCTCTTTAGCTGAATCTGCCAGCCTTTTTTTTTTATCTTCAGATGATACATACATTTGAATGTGCACGATAAAACGTACTTTGCTTCAGATAGGTACTTCAATCAGAATCTTTGAAAGTTAAATATTCTCATATCTGCAAGCGGCCGGAAAACCACTTTCCCAACTTTATTTTAGTGAACTTTGGGGGTGGAGGAAGATGTACTTGGGTACTAACGCCCCAGCCAGGATCCTCCTTTCTCAGCTTCAAATGGCACAGGAAACCCCCTTCAGATTTCCAACATACTCTCAGAATAGCACTCATTTCTGTTGCCACAGAACATGCTTCGGCTTCTTGCTAAAACCAACAGGAGGCACAGCAGATGTGTTAGTAAATCAGAGAAATTTCCAAACTATAAAGAAATACAGCCACCTAGCATTGAAGAGCTCTGATGCATAAGTGTGACTGGGTATGGGCTGTGACCCAACTATTGGCCAAGAAGCTGGGTGTCAAGGTTGCCCCCCTTGCTGCAGCAGTTATCAGCCACAGGGGCTTGGTGAGGTCAGGGAATACACATCAGAGAGGATGTTCGGCAGAGGGATTAGCTATGGGCAGCCAGAGAACATTTATAGACAACTCTGGTGAAATTATACATTGAGATTCAGCAGAGCCCAGGCAGGGAAGACTGGAATGGCCCAGATAATCTCAAGTGGAGGGGAGGGTTGAGGCAGATGGCAGGAGAAGGTCTGGGAAAAGGTCAAAAGCTTTGGACCTTTTTGGATCTCAGAGCTTCAGGTAGAGCTGGCTCCAGCATCCTGAAAATCCCTTCAGGACAGACACTGCTCTGGTCCCGATATTAATCAGTTGGATGCTTGTATGTGCAGAGCTTGGTTTAGTCAGGTGGCCACTCTCGCTACGGATATTTGCTTGGCAAGGGGAGTTCAGGCCTTTGTCCAGACAATGGTTTCTGAAAGAATTGAAATCATTGTTCTCCTACCAGCATTTGGTTTCAGAAGGTCCATGTTTGGCCTGACTGAGAGCTCTGCCAGCCTGTCCACTCAGCCCATGACTCTGCTATGTTAACCTGAGAAAGTGGTTCTCAACGTTGAGTATGCGGCCGCCTGGGAAGACTGCAAAAAATACAGAGACTTGAGCTGATGCTCAGGAAATAGATACCTGGTAGATAGATGCTTAGGTGTTGAAAGTGGGACCTGGGGGCCTGAATTTTGAGCAGCATCTTACATGGCATCCAAGACAGACTTTAGAGGCAATTTGAGAAATACTAGCCTAACAGGAGCTGGTTCTACTTTGCTTTAGAAAATATTCCTCTAAGGACATTGTGACTTTTAATGACCGACTGTTACCTAGAGATCCTGGCAGCTGTTCTCTTCCAAAGCGGGGACCCTTCATGCAGTGGATAAGATGTGGCTCCCCATACTCTACATGTACCTTCTCAGGGTGTCGCTGTTGGTAAGCATGTTTCTAACAGACCGCTCTTCCTGCTTCAAAAGACCAGGCTGAGTGGTCTTAAAGCTTAAACGAATGTTGAGTATGGAGGCAGACTCAGAACATGCAACAGGGTAAAAGGAGAATGGTTTGCAGATGAGTTTGTTATTACCCTGTAGTGGTTGAGGGGCAGGTAGCCCACTTACCTTACTGCTGTGTCACTAAGATGTATAGATATTTGTTCAGTGTAGGGTTGGGTTTGTTAATTTTCTCAGTTGTCGTTGGGAATGAACAAATTATAGATGAGTTTTCACTTCTTGATTTAGAAGAAGAAAGTTTTAGGTTATGAAGGTGAAGACTTTTTCAGAATAATTATTAATTTAAACATGTTATAGAAGAATAGTGGCATAGAAGCCTGTGGCAGACGCTGTTGGCTGGCTGTCGTAGTCACCACCTACAACGTTTGTTCCTTGTAAAATTCCAGCACAGGGTGACTTACGAGACCTAGATATGGCCAACAGCATACGAGTAGAAACTTCTTGAGAGCTACTTCCAGGAAACTTGTGCCTTTTTGATTAGGGATAAATTTGGCTGGATGCCCTTTGGCACTCCACCCCTTTTCCACCTTCTACATGGATTATAAACTTGTAGCCAGGGGATGCAGCAGCCATCCTGTGAACATGAGGCAGCAAGCATGGGCAGAGGGCTCTTGAGAATAGCAAAGAGGAATAATGAAGAAGCCTGGGCTTCTTATGGCTTTGCCAAGCATCTGTGTTAGCTCTAGCCTGCCTGTGTCAGAACATTTTTTCTTGAATTTCTGCCTATTTAAACCAGTGTGGTAATTAAGTTTTTATCTAAAACCACATGCTTTCCAGATATGAATACATTTTGTGAAATATATTACCTTAGTAAAAAATACCCATTATCAAAGATAGCTGTAAACCATTATGAATGGGACATGTTTATTTTGAAAAGGAAGAAAGAAAATCCTTAAAATCCACACACCAGATCTTATGGGGTTCAGGAGATACAAGAAGTTCCAAATGATGACTTTTCTCCCCTAGCATACGTAGTCATGAATTGCTTTATAACTCAAGGTGGGAGCAGGGTGGGGCACAGAATGTCTCTGGACCTGAGATGATGACTCCTATAACTTCTAAGGTAGCCAGAGGAAACGTTTCATGACTTAGATGTACTGTGATTAAACCAGGTCTCATCCCCCCAGAATGGAAGACCAAGAACAAAATGTTTTGGAATCATTTTTGAGTGAACTTCTGGCTGTTGTTCTTGGTGAGTTTATCAAGCAAAGTCTGATGACTTGAGGATTCTCCAGACACGGTAAACCATCAGGGAAATAGATCTCTCAGCCATGGTCTCTAATTGTGGGTCCTTCAATTTTGAGAACTGAAATGTGTATGTATAAGCATATGACCTAACAAACGTAACACATTTGATAAGTGAGGCAGGCACATTTCAGCCAGAAGACTTGTATGAGAGTCTGCAGGGCTGATCAGGTGGAGACATGAGTTAGGCACAGAAATAGTATTGTATATGGCACTCTGGCTTGGGACAGGAAATTGAAAGTTGAACTGTTCTTTTTGAGTAGCTGTGTGACTCTGAACAAGTCACAGTATCACTAAAACCTCAATATTCTCCCTTGTAAATATTATATGAACTTTAAAGTTGTACTCAGACACAAAATTCTATGACTCTACAGTAATTACACAAGGATAGAGGGATATATTCCTTTGGATTAGAGCAGATTTGAAGCAGAGCCTCCTAGGTCCCTGAATAGCTCCTTAGTAATGCTATTTAATATTATTATAGGTATAACTCAAGTGATAATATTTTCAATTTCAAAAGAGGTACAGATTTTTCAAAAGAGGTACAGTCTTATTCATTTTGATTTTTCACTTTTCTGAACTTCTCTGTCTAAAAAGCGTTTTGATCTCTTTCATAGGATGTTGTCTATGGATTTAGGAAATAGAAATTTTCCTGAAAGTCTGAATCAATCTGAGAGTCAGATTCATCCCTGATTTGTCTTGAGCCTCTCCCCTCTCTGATCACGCAGCTTGTTGAAGGGGAGATTGTAACAGTAGTTCTGCTGAACCATCACTTTTGTCATTCAGAAATGACTCTAGGAGAAAGTTCATTGTTGTGTGTATTAGGGTTCAACTAAGCAGGCAGAAGACTTCCCAGGCACTAGTGGTAAAGAACCCACCTGCCAGTGCAGAAGATGAAAGAGACATGGATTCGATCCCTGAGTCAGGAATGATCCCCTGGAGGAGAGCATGGCAACCCACTCCAGTATTCTTGCCTGGAGAATCCCTTGGACAGAGGAGCCTGGCCGGCTGCAGTCCATGGGGTCGCACAGAGTCAGACACAGCTGAAGCAACTTAGCACACACGCATGCATGAGAGATCTGTCTGTGTGTGTATACACATAAATGAATTTATTACAGGGACTTGGCCTTCTGTAGTTTGGGGGTTGGGTGAGCCATCTCTGTAAGGCTGTTGTCTCTGCACTTGATGCTGGAGCTTGAAGGAGAGCCACACAGCAAGTCAGGAAGGGGAAATGACAAGCCAGGTAGAACCAGCAAGGACGTACTGCAACCCCACAAGGATGGACCACAGCCCATGTCAGCTCTCATTAACCCTGACCTTGGTTGGTCTGAATAGTTAAATGCCTTAATAAAGTTAAATAAAGGCTAAGTTTTAAAAATCACTAAAAAATTAAGTTGGGCAAGGCAACTGGGGGAAAAAAAGCAAAGGGAATTCCCTGGAGATTCAGTGGTTAGGATGCCATACTTTCATTGCACAAGGCCACAGGTTCAGTCCCTGGCCATGGAACTAAGATTCCACGGGCTGTGCTTCATAGAAGATGAAAAAAAACAAAAAGGTTTCCTGAAACTCTAGGCAGATTCTGTACCCAGATTACTTTGTAGATATGTTTATTGAGGGTACTTAAATTTAAAATTGGCACTGGGAGTCTTAGAAAAATTGATTTTTAAAAGAAATATGATGTGTAATTCCCATTATTAGGCCCATTCTCAGAGAAAGATCTTCTTGGTCTTAAAATGAAAGATTGACATATTTATATATTTTGATCAAAATTTAAACTGTTTATATTAGAAATCCTAGCTAATGCATTAAGACAAGGAAAATAAGTAAATGGTGTTCACATTAGAAAGGAATGAATAAAATTGTCTTTATTCACAGGTAAGTGAGTGAGTGAAGTTGCCCAGTCATGTCTGACTCTTTGCCACCCCATGGACTGTAAGCCCACCAGGCTCCTCTGTCCATGGAATTTTCCAGGCAAGAGTACGGAGTGGGTTGCCGTTTCCTTCTCCAGGGGATCTTCCTGACCCAGGGATCAAACCCACATTTCCTGCATCGTAGGCAGACACTTTTACCATCTGAGCCACCAGGGAAGATGAAATTATAGTATAACTAGAAAATACTAAAGGGTCAACAACCGTAATGGCAACAACTCCTGGAACTAACAAAAGTCCATTTCTTTACTATATACCAACAAAGAACAATTGGACTTAGAAATTTTTTGAAAAATGTCATTTACAACAGCACCAAAAACAATGAAATACTTAAGTATCAATCTAACAAAATGTCAGGATCTATTTGTGAAAAAATTATAAAATACTGATAAAGAAAACAAAGATGATCTAAATAAATGGAGAAATATGCTGTGTTCATGGATTCAAAGTCTCAGTATTATTAAGATGTCATTTCTAACTTGATCTACAGATTCAGTGCATCACCAGTTAAACCCTAGCAAGCTATTTTGTAGTTATTGACAAAATGGTTCTAAAATTTACATGGGAAGAAAAAGATAGAATAACCAACATATATTGAAAAAGAAGAACAAAGCTTGAGGACTCACACTACTCAATTTTAAGACTTACTACTACGCTATAGTAATGAAGACAATGTAGAATTGGTAACATGGTCACATAGATTAATGGAAGAAGATAGAGAGCTCAGAAATTGATTTACATGAATATAGTCAGCCAATCTTTGATAAAGGAACAAAACCAATTTAACAGAGAAAGGACAATCTTTTCAACAACTGGTGCTGGAACGATTGGACACAGACACAGACATCTTTCAAAAAAAAAAACTAAGAATCAATCATAAACCTAATGTAGAATGCAAAACTATAAAATTTCTAAACAAAGGTATAAGAGAAAACCTAAGTGACCTTTAGTGTTGGTGAGTTTTTAGATGTAAAACCAAAAGCACAATCCATGCAAGAAAAAATGGATAGTTTTGTCTTTATTAAATAGAAAATTATCAATAGAATAATAAGAGAAAGAAAAGACAAGTCATAAACTGAAAGAAAATATTTAGTTGAATGCACATCTGATACAAACATATCAGATACATATGTATCTGAATGTTTTGGAATTTATATCCAAAATATACAAGAAACTCCTAAAACCCAGCAATAAAAAGTAATTTTCAAATGGGCAAAAGATATGAACTTCATCCTAGAAGACATCCAAATGGAAAATAAGCATATGAAAAGATGCCCACGTCCTTTGTCATTAGGAAACTGCAAATTAAAACAGCTATGAAATATCACTACACATCTTATAGAATGCCTACAATCCAAATAACTCTGAGTACCAATTGCTGGCAAGGACATTGTGGAACAAGAACCCTCGTTTGTTGCTATGAGAATGTAAAATGGCACAGACACTTTGGAAGACAGTTTGGCAGTTTATTCCAAAGTTAAATATAGTTTTGTCATATGATTCAGCAACTGAGATCCTAGGTATTTACTCAACAGATTTCAAAACTTATCTGCACACAAAAACCTGCATGAAAATGTTTAGAGTGTCTTTGTTCATAATCACCAAAAACTGGATCCACTCAAGACATCTTTTAGTTAAGTGAACAAATAAACCAACTCTGGCACTCCCCTATAATAAAGTATTATTCAGTGATAAAAAGTAGATTTATCAAGCTATGAAAATATATGGATGATTCTTAAATGTTTACTGGTGAGAGAAACCAGACTGAATGGCTACAACGCTATATCATTCCAATTATATGACAGTTTGAAAAAGGCAAATTCTAGAGACAGGCAGAAGATGAAGGGACAGGGAGGGTTTGAATGGTAAAGCGTGAGAGAAGTTTTAGGTCAGTGAGACTATTTTACAGGATACTATAATGGTTGATACATGACATAATGCATTTGTTAAGGCACATACCATTTTTCAGCACACAGAGTGAATCTTCAAGCATGTAAATTTTTAAAAATTATTTAGAATTTGACTAAACTAAAAGAGCTTCCAGTGGTCAAAGCTGGATGATGTGAGTAATAAAGTACATTAGCATCGGTTATAATCCAAGGTTTAAAATAAATGCTTGTGAGTCCTTGCTGATATAAATTACTGAAACAAATGGGGGAGAATAAACAAATTTCCCAGGTAGGAGAATTCCAAATGATTTGTAGAGGTGCTCCACCTTCAAGGAGGGGGAAACTGATTCCACTTATTAAGCTCAGGCTGGGAGCTTCCCAGCTGGCGCTAGTGGTAAAGAACCTCCTTGCCAATGCAGGAGACATGAGAGACATGGGTTCAGTCCCTGGGTTGGGAAGATCCCCTGGAAGAGGGCATGGCAACCCACTCCAGTATTCTTGCCTGGAGAATCCCATGGGCAAAGGAGCCTGGCGGGCTGCAGTCCATAGGCTTGCAAAGAGTTGGGCACAGGTGAAGGGACTGAGCATACATGCATGCAAGCTCAGGCTGCCCAAAGTGACTTCCTTCCAAACTGTATGGAATAGGGGGTGGGAAATGCAGGTCTGGGGGGGAAACCAGGCAAAGACCGTCTCACCCAGGTGACCAAAGGCAAAATCAACAGTGGCGTCATGTTGATAGTCCACTTCTTTGATATAATGGGATCACAGCTCTGTGGTGTTCCTTCTAAAAACAGTCTAATCGTGAGAAAAACATCAGGCAAATTTCAGTACAGAGACCTTTCTCAAAATATTTGACCAGGACCCCACAAAACTAAGGTCCTCAGAAACAAAGCAACTATAAGAAACTGTCACAGCCAAGAGGAATCTAAGGAGAAATGAGGACTAAATGCACTGTGTATCTTGGACGAAATCCTGAAACAGATAAAGGACTTTGGGGGAAAACTAAGGGAATCTGAACAAAAAATGGGCTTTAGTTAATAACAACATATCAATATTGGCTTATTAGTTACAACAAGTATGCCATACTGATGTAATAATAATAGGGGAAATCAGGTATTGCCGCAATTTTCTGTAAACTTAAAAATGTTCTAAGATAATAAGTTTTAATTTTTTAAAAATTTTATTGAAGTATAATTGATCTACACAGTTGTGTCAGTTTTAGGTATACAACTAAGTGATTCATCTATACATATACATATGTCCATTCTTTTTAAAATTCTTTTCCCATTTAGGTTGTTACAGAATATTGAGCATAGCTCCCTGTGCTATACAGAAGGTCCTTGTTGATTATTTTATATATAGTAGTGTGTGTGTCGGGACTGGATTCAAGCTCCCAAATTTTCCCTCCCTCCCACGTTTCCTCTTTAGTAACCACTAATTTGTATTCAAAATCTGTGAGTCTTTCTATCATTTTTTAATTAGATGCTACATACGAGTGATATCATATGATATTTGTTGTTCTCTATCTGACATATTTAGTATGATAATCTTGAAGTTCATTTATGTTGCTTAAAAAGTTCATTTTCTGGATAATCAACAAGGTCCCTATATAGCACAAGGAACTCTGCTCAGGGTTATGTGGCAGCCTGGATGGGAGGGGAGTTTGAGAGAGAATGGATACAGGCATATGAATGCTGGGTCCCTTTGCTGTCCATTCGAACTATCACAACATTGTTAATCTGCTATACTCCAATATTAAATAAAAAGTTTAGGGGAAAAAGCTTATTTAAAAAATATTTAAGGTATGCATGATATATCGTGTACACATCTCAAATAGAGATGTTTCTTGAACTGGCCAAGTGCCAGGCCTAATCTCTTCAGACAAGAAGCCTTCTCCGGAAACTTTTGCTGTTGATTCAGAACTGAGGATTCCACCTGATGGATCTTCCAGTCCACACCATCACCCTAAGGAGATAATGTTTTGCTTCAGATCTGTATGAATAAAGAGACTAATATAGAAAGAAACTAAGGGGTTTTTCAGAATCTCTAACTCATGAGTGGGGTTGGAGTGGAAAAGGAAGCATGCATGGACTTTTTCCCTTTACATTTCCTTTCACATCGTTAGATTCAGGAGGGCTTATAAACCATATTGTTAGCTAGAATTAAATCATTCTTTATTACTCTATTCTTAAAATTTATTTTTTAATCCCTTCAGGGTTCCATTTCATAGTTTAATATATCTTTGAGACCAAGCTGGAAGTAATTTAGGCATCTCAAATATTCCAAGTTATCTCCTCACAGTTTCAATGATGTGTGTTACTCAATTTAGTTTTATTTAATGTTGAGTATTAAATGTAATATTTTGTACTACAATTTAAATTTAATATTCCTCACAACCTTTCAAATAAGAATTGAAGATACCCTGGAAAGTAAAATAGAATAAAATTAATTTGAAAACATCGAAACAGAATTGCAAGAGAATAAACAAACACTCTAACCATAAAAGTTAATACAGTTGTTAAAATTCATCGTGAAAGCTGCCGCTATTTTACCTGGTGGCCAAGAAGACAAGGAATGTGATCAAATCACATGTTTCCTTTGAAGAGGGAATATACCAATTTCTTAGAGAGGCAAAACAAAACTTTCCCGTGTTCCAGATTCTGAAAGAATTTATTATTTAGAGTATTTCAAGGGGTAAAATAAGTGTTCACAATAGCTTCACAGCTAATACAGAAATAAAATTTATATATTTCTAATAAAAGCTGACTGAAAGAGGGAAGCCATAATAGTATTAATAAATGGCAATCCTATACACATAGTTATTTGAGATGATATTCTAATGTGGTCCATGTGTATTGTAATATATTCCAGATTCTATTTCACTTTGAGAGTATTTTAGACAGCTAAGATGCAATGTTTGTATATATGGATATATAGATAGGCCTGCCTGATGTGACATTTGGGCTGAGACCAGAGTGAAATGAAGAAGCCAGACATGGGAATACCTGGGGGGAATCTATATCCAGGAAGAAGGTACAGAAATGCACTGATGCCCATTATTTCCTATTTTAAGTATTAAGAGATTGAATAGCAGCATTGAAATAGTAAGATGTAAATTTCAAAGGAAGGGTGCTAAGGCTTGTCTAGAGTGATACCATTTAACATTGTCTGGTTCAGCAAGTGCCTTTCTGCCTCCCCTTGATGATGGTGAGGTTGTTACAAGGCAGCTTTGAAAGCATAGGTTAATAAAACTGGAGACTGTGTCTTTGAAAGAGGTAGATAGACTTATGTTTTTCTTGGAATAGTTTTCCATAAGATGAGAAAGACTTTCATGGAAACATAATTCTTCTTCCAAAAAAAATTGGATTGAAAGACATAAATAAGCAATTTATTAAAAATAAATTTTTTAAAGCTAAGAATAATATTGAAATGCAGTGTTAAAAGAACATAGTAAAGTAATTATCCTATCATGATAAGAATAAGTAAAATGTATGGTAGTTTTAATTATACTTTTAATTTATTTATAGGAAATCATCTCTGAACTAAAAGATAAAATGAGGAAAATAATCTGTGAATAGCCAATGGCAGGGTTTAGATGTTAGCATAGAGAAGCTTTTTTTTGTTTTGTTTTTATTGTTGGCTGCACTGGTCTTCATCGTGACATGCAGGCTTCCTCTAGTTTTGGAACATGGGGGCTTCTCTAATTATGATCCACAGGCTGTAGTGTGCATGGGCTCAGTAGTCGCAGTGCATGGCCTTAGTTTTTCCATGGCATGTAGGATCTTAGTTCCCTGATCTGGGATCAAACCTGTGTCCCCTGCATTGGAAGGCAGATTTTTAACCACTGGACCACAGGGAAGTCCCCAGAAAGGAGTATTTAAGGAGGTCTTCTTGCCTAATTTGGCAAGAGGCTAGATTTTGAAACAGATTTCCTAGAATTAGAAAGGTTAGTGTTATTACTCTAAGATGTCATTCACCAAATAAATGTATTCCCAAACTGACTGCAGTTCTAAGAGAGAAGCCTAGTGCTTCCTGTGGGGAGGTGAAAGTCACTCAGTCACTATCCTATGAAGTCCATGGAATTGTCCAGACCAGAATACTGGAGTGTGTAGCCTTTCCTTTCTCCAGGGGATCTTCCCAACTCAGGGACTGAATCCAGGTCTCCCACAATGCAGCCGTATTCTTTACCAGCTGAGCCACAAGGGAAGCCCTCTTGGTGGGGAGCCAGGGGGTGTTGGTGGTGCTTACTTTACTTCATACTTTTTTCCAAATAACAGAGCATTTGTTAGAAAATATTTAATAAAATAAACTTGGTTTAATTTAACTCAGTATCAACTAACCCTAGGTTAGTTTCTGAACAACCTACATATGTTTTTCTTTTCAATTATTTTCATCATGTTCAGGGGGGTGCATTTGGCCACACACAAAATGTTCTCACTCAATCAGTCTTGCCAGCTCCTTTAACCAAACGAGCTATCCTATGCCAGTGTGAAACAGCCTGTAATATTTAGACTTTTAAAAACAGCTTTATAGTTTCTTGGACTGCATACATCTCCTTTTCCTACTTAAGTTAATTTTTGAAGTCATGGTATGGTCAAAAATGATGTCATCATCATTCACTTGTCTATAAGGCCTTCATACTCAAGGACTATGTCTTATTCACCTTTATTTCTCTAATATATAAGCAGAAGTCATGAGCCTGCAGTAGCACTCAATAAGTGTTTACTGAATGAATGAAGGAAGGAAGGAATGACTAGACAGATGAATGAGGCTTCACGCTGCTGCTACACACTGACAGCTTTGCTTGCTGACCTAGATTCACAATGTTTGTAATGTCTAGATACTCTAGATAGAACTGTTTCTTATTTCCTGAGCTGCTTTTATTTTATATCCCCCAAATGATGAATTATTTAGTACTTCAATTGTTTGTATCACCGGCTATATTTGGATTGTATATTGATGTTTAGAATTAAATTATTTGCATATGTACCAAGTTTTTTTTTTTAATCCATGAAAGGCACTAAAAGGAGAGCCCACCAGGACTTTCGCATTCTCAAAATGCTTTTTTTGAACATAGTAAATGGTGAACTATAAAAAGAAACATCTTTTCAGTATTCACCATGGAAAAGAAAAACATGAGAAGACCTTTATTTTTGGAGGCAACAAAAGACTGCGTTATTATTTTCCTCCTATAGAAGCCTCGTGTCACTCTGAATATCTTGGTGAATGTATCACTTGTGTGTTTTCTGTCTAGGGCCAAGAGGAAATGATATTTCAACTGAAATGCCCTCTACTCAGTGAAATATACCTACTATGCTCTTTTCTCACCTTCCCTGAGACCCACAGGTAATACAAGCACCGGTGCCCTGGGTTCCTGGCTGCAGCCTGATTTCTAAGCGTTTTTTTGAAATGAAAAACAAAACAAGGCCTTTATGTAAGCCAAACATTCTATGCTATTGGTTTGATTTAGACACCAGGAAATGCTTGCACTGGTCTTAAATTAAGTTGGTAGAGGAATGTTTGCTCATTTAAATTCATCCCTTATGAGGAACAAAACTTAGACTGTGGTGTGTTCATAGAAGAAATATTGCAGGTCAGTGAATTTATTATTTTATCCTGACATTATAAACTGTACTCTTAACTATTTGTGATTTAAAATCAACACTATCTTTTTTTTCTGTAGTTCAGGCAACCATCCTCAAACCTTTGAATATTTCTAGTTGTTTTATTTTTTTAAAACTAAGAATTCTGCCAAGGATGATAAGGCAGTTAAAAGATAACATGTAGGGAAACCTCTAATTCTTGAACTTGTACTAAATTTTATGGGGTTTTTTTTTCTTTAATAGTTTATTCTGTGAATGTCTTATATGTTCAAAATCTATCATTAGAAAATTTAAGAACATATTGATAGAATAGGGTGACGTATCTGAAAGGGATTTGATGAATATAAAGAAATATATAAGGTATTATCATTGTTAATAACTACCAATCAAACCTGAAAATTTAGGACAAAATGAACTAAGTCATAAGAAATTGTGGTCTTAAAAAAAAAAAAGAGAAATCATGGTCTTTTGATAAGACAAGTAACTGTAGAAGTGATAATGGAAAACTATTTTTCTTTTGTTCTATTTTATTATATAATCCCAGCGTAGTCTTTAAGCTTGCTTACTGCAATGCACAATTTTCTTTTTTCTTAAAAAAGTGCTACTTTTAGTCTAACTTTAGGTGCTGTTTTGTATATTGATTCCTCTTATTCTTAGTGTACAATAACATGCCATCCTTGATTTCTAAAAATAAATCCAGTAGTAAGTAGAAATTCCTATCTCCACTGTTTATGCCAATTTCTTCTTCTTCCCACAATAAATACATTGCCCACAGTATACTATTGTGTGTGTGCACATGTGCCATGCATTTGTATTTTTGTGAATCTCAAATGCATGCATTTTCCTTTTCTGGCCCATTTCTATCCATTTCAGTAATACATCTTTCGATCCTGTATTATAATTCTGGCCCACCTTTTTGCTGTTTCTGTTGTACAATGAGTGGACTATGATGCGGAGGCAGCCCAGAAGTGGCTTTATTGTGTAACAGGATGCCTTGTTGCAGTGCTGACCTGTGGAGGATGTAAATGATGATACTGAGCTAAGTTTTAATGAGCACTCACTCTCAACACTGTGCTTCACAGCAGTCCTTACAACAGTCCTTTGAGATCAGTATAGCCATTTCATTCCCGTATAATGAATGAGAAAACTGAGGCCAGAGAGATTAAGCAAAAGTTAATTGTTCATCAGCCTTCCCAGGTGGCTCAAACAGTAAAGAATCTGCTTGAAATGCAGGAGACCTAGATTCAATCCCTGGGTTGGGACGATCCCCTGGAAAAGGTAATGGCAACCCACTCCATTATTTTTGCCTGGAGAATTCCATGGACAGAAGAGCCTGGCTGACTACAGTCCCTGGGATCGCAAAGAGTCAGACACAGTTAATGACTGAGCATGCAATTGTTCATCATCCTTCCTTCTTGACACACTGCAATGTCGATGGCATCTAGTACAGTGCCTAGCACATAAGAGCATCCGTAAAGCGTTAAGAAGATGCCTGCCCTGGTAAATGACAAAGCCATAAGGGAATCCATGGTATCTGGTTACAAGCCCAGAAACAAAGATGGGAGCCAGAAGGGCAGAGGACAAAGAACAAGGGGAGATGTATAGGTAAAAAGAAGTCCAAGTTAGGATAGACGAAGGCACTCAGTTGAAACTGGAAAAAAAATAGTCTCGACAAATTCTGGAGAGATGCTTGTGGTTTTATGAGTGGTTAGCATATGTTTTGTGTGATAAAGCTGGGTCAACTTCAGGCAGGGGAGTTACTGTCCCATCCTTCCTTGTCAGGTCTCTGTCCCAGGAAGGATGGACCAAGCCAGAGTTTGCCTGATTTCAAGTTAAATCTCTTGAAGTATGCTGATCTGTTTATGTGATGAGATGTATAGCCACCTCTCTGACTCACTCTTTCCTGAGCGAGCCAGGGCATAGCAGGGCCTCCAATATTGCAACGGTGCCATATTCCAGAGAGAATCCATCAATACTATGATGGTCTCATGGCCACGACAGAGGAAAGGTCATAATCTGGGGCCCAGTATACCAGGTGGGCGTCCCCAGCAGCCTTTGTGATTGTATTTAATAGTTTCAGTTGGACGTTCAGTGGTCCTTAAGAGTTGTTCATCCAGATGTTGTCAGAGCACAGCCCTGATGAACCAGGCCCTCCGCAAACTCTGTGCCCAGCACAATCAGCCCCAAGATGCTCACTATTTCAGTGAGGATTGTTAGGCAAGGGCACCATTTTTCTCTCCCTGCCAAATCTACATCAGACTTAATAGAAACTGAACTGTCATAACCTTGTTGAGCTTGAGGACGTTTGATAAATGTGCACGAATGTTCATCACAGCACTATTTATGACAGCAAATAATTAGGAACAATTTTCAACAAGAGACTGCTCAGATAACTTGAGGTTTATCTTCATAGTGGCGTATTTAACCCTACATGGGCAGAGAATATAATGTGCTTAATGAACCCCTGAAATAGGTTGGCATCTATAAAATTTAAAGAGAAACTACTTACAAGGAAAGGCCAAGCACTGTGTCTATCATAGTTACTCATTTTTTAGTTTCTCCTGGCCTAAAAACATTTTTATTTGTAGGAAATCTTGGGTCATGGGAGAAGCTAAAGGAAATAATGTAAGTCCTTCTTTGAGGTAAAGACAATGCTAGCAACAGAATTCTGATGTGATTGATGGTGGGAATTATTCAGAGATAATCCAGTCATGGGGTTTTAAGTAAGAGAGTGCAGGGTGAGTAGGGGTGAGTAAGAGAGCAGTAGTCTTTTGTTGCTTTCTCATCTGCTTAGTTCAATATTTTTGTTTACAAAGAAGATTGGTAATTCAATATCCTTACTCATGTGGCTTCCCTGGTGGCTAAGATGGTAAAGAATCCTCTTGCAATGCAGTGTTCGAACCCTGGGTTGGAAGAGTCCCTAGGACAGCAAGGAGATCAAACCAGTCAATCTTAAAGAAAATCAACCCTGAATATTCACTGGAAGGACCGATGCTGAAGCGAAAGCCCCAATACTTTGGCCACCTGATGTGACGAGCCAGCCCATTGGAAAAAACACTGATGCTGGGAAAGATTGAGAGCAAAAGGAGAAGGGGATGGCAAAAGATAAGATGGTTAGATAGCATCACTGACTCAATGGGCATGCATTTGACCAAACTCCAGGAGATAGTGAAGGACAGGGAAGCCAGGTATGCTGCAGTCCATGGGGTCACAAGGAGTTGGGCACGATTTAGTGACTGAACAAAAACAACGACATCTTTACCCACTGGGGCAGTCTTAGGCAGTTGGGCATAGAGGGTACTGTTTGACTAGCAAACCCTCCTGTTGCCCCAAGGGCTATCACAGAGCAACAGCCAGACCCTATCACCCTACAGTCAGATACAGGTCACCTTTTATTCTCTGTAAGACTGGAGTCAGTTATCATGAGGGAGTTGGAGAGTCTTGACAAATTTCTCCCCAAGGGGTGCTCTTAGTTTTGCAAGTTGTATTGCCAGGTGTTTACAGACAAACTGAACTGCCCCTTCATAGTACACAGGTGGTTCTTCTAATAGCTGGTCCTTTCTTGAGATGCCAATGAGGGATAAACATAGACAGATGTCAGAGGGATTGATGGGGCCCATGAAGAGGCCTCCATTGGTTCCCAGGGGTATCTCCTGTTATTGTGTTGAAATTAATGAGACTGGAGAATTTGATGGGCTTGGCTGTTACAGCAGGCTCAGCACACATCATCACCTCACGCCTTTATAGAGTGGGCCCTAAGTGCCACCGTCATTCAATCAGGCAGCCACACAAGAAGGAAATCCAGTTGTTGTGGGCTGCACCTTCCTCACTTCAATCCCCATGACTTCCACCAGAATTTCACATGGTCAGTAAAGATTTGACCATCTCTTGGTGGAGTAGGCTGCCAGCTATGTTGTCCCATGTGAGTCAGATGCCTATGCTAACACTAAATGGAGTTATGATCCTTTAATCATCTTATAATTATGAAATATATCAACTAAAAACATTATAGATACAAGTAAAGCCCTTTTCTACTGTCCATGCTTCTACCTTGTAATTTTTTTTCTTTTTTACACCTTTTTACTTTAAATTTGGATATAGTCAATTAATTGAGAATAGTGTGATAGTTTCAGATGAACAGCAAAGGGACTCAGCCATGCACATATGTGTATCCATTCTCCCCCAAACTCCTATCTATCTCTGTGTAATTTAATTCCTCTCCCACTCCAAATGTAATAGCAGTGAAATTGCTCCTGAAATTGTAGAGTGGCTTTTCCTGACATGTTAAATGCTTTAATACATATAAATAAGTTTATTATAATATTTAGGATTATTCTCTGTTGTTTAAAAAATGTCCATAAATCATGTCATACAATGAATGTTCATTTGCAACTGTTTAACCCAATATTATATTTCCAAGAATTTTCCCATCACCTTCAGGTTTCTCTTATTTTTTCTCAGTTTAAAAGTATTATACAATTAATTTCCTTACATAAGATTTCAAGTCCCTAACAGATCCAAAGAATTCAGTTTAAAAAATAAAGAATATATGAAACAAAGAATGTGAAAACTTGAACAATCAATAAAACTGAAAACTTCAGTGGTCACAACATATGTGAAAGCATTTTCAACCAGACTAATATTCACTAGCAAGAAGATTCTATTCCATATCCATCTGTGTGTTGGGAGAATTCAGATAAACTGACACTCTTAAGCACTACTCTCAAGAGTGTAAATTGGAGCAAACACTTAAGAAAATAATTGGTTATTGTCCAGCGCAGACCTTATAATCTCCTTGGTCCACTTTTAGGGGATGACTCTTCTCTCTGCCTCTCCTTTCTACCATAAGAAGAATCATTGTCCATTCCAATTGATGAGCATACTAGGTGTCTGGCATGCCCAGCTCCAGTTGCAGGCAGAGCGATGAACAGGGCAATGTGAGGATTTCCTCTGTTAGTCTTTGGAACTGCAAGAGTCAGGGTGTGGGTGGGACTGAGGCTTGCTTGTCAACACTGCAGCAGCTTCAGCCATCCCCCTAGCTCCTCTAGTCACATGTAGAAACGTAACAGCTGGGCACACAGTTTCTCCGTGTGCCCTCTGAAAGTCGAGTGGTTGAGTCCTGAACTCTCCAGGAACACGTACCACTTTAATTGTCCACTGCATAAGGGATGGGGATGGGAAGAAGCCTCTAGAAGCAGCAGTCTGCACTCGCAGATCCCTCACCCAACCAGGGAAGAAGTGAGCTAGACTTTCATTTCTCATGTGGTGAGCCTGGAGCCAGGACGAACTCCTCCCCTCACACAGTGGAAGAAGTCAGAGCTTAAGGACCAGAACTGCATTCAAGAGAAAGTGACTGGGAAGCATGTTCAGGTTGGTCTATTAAAGTAAGAGAGATTTCATGGCTGCACTATTTACAATAGTCAGGACGTGGAAACAACCTAAATGTCCATCAACAGAGGAATGATAAAGAAGATGTTGTGTGTATATATATATATATATATATATATATATACACAACAGTATATTACTTAGCCATAAAAAGGAATGAAATTGGGTCATTTACAGAGACATGGATGGACCTAGAGAGTCATTCAAAGTACAGTGTGCCAGAAAAAGAAACAAATATGTTATACATACCTGGAATCTAGAAAAATGTATAGATGACCTTATTTACAAAACAGAAAATAGAGACAGACATAGAGAATGAAGCTGGTTTTAGGAAAGGCAGAGGGACCAGAGATCAAATTGCCAACATCTGCTGGATCATCAAAAAAGCTAGAGAGTTCCAGAAAAACATCTATTTCTGTTTTATTGACTATGCCAAAGCCTTTGACTGTGTGGATCACAATAAACTTTGGAAAATTCTGAAAGACATGGGACTGCCAGACCACCTGACCTGCCTCTTGAGAAACCTGTATGCAGGTCAGGAAGCAACAGTTAGAACTGGACATGGAACAACAGACTTGTTCCAAATAGGAAAAGGAGTATATCAAGGCTGTATATTGTCACCCTGCTTATTTAACTTCTATGCAGAGTACATCATGAGAAATGCTGAGCTGGAGGAAGCACGTGTTGAAATCAAGATTGCTGGGAGAAATATCAATAACCTCAGGTATGCAGATGACACCACCCTTATGGCAGAAAGTGAAGAACTAAAGAGCCTCTTGATGAAAGTGAAAGAGGAGAGCAAAAAAGTGAGCTTAAAGCTCAACACTGAGAAAACTAAGATTATGGCATCCAGTCCCATCACTTCATGGCAGATAGATGGGGAAACACTGGAAACAGTGGCTGATTTTATTTTTCTGGGCTCCAAAATCACTGCAGATGGTGACTGCAGCCATGAAATTAACAGACGCTTACTCCTTGGAAGGAAAGTTGTAACCAACCTAGACAGCATATTAAAAGGCAGAGACATTACTTTGCCAACTAAGGTCCATCTAGTCAAGGCTATTGTTTTTCCAGTGGTCATATATGGATTTGAGAGTTGGACTATAAAGAAAGCTGAGCTCCAAAGAATTGATGCTTTTGAACTGTGGTGTTGGAAAAGACTCTTGAGAGTCCCTTGGGCTGCAAGGAGATCCAACCAGTCCATCCCAGAGAAAATCAGTCCTGAATATTCATCGGAAGGACTGATGTTGAAGCTGAAACTCCAATACTTTGGCCACTTGATGGCAAAAAGCTGACTCATTGGAAAAGACCCTGATGCTGGGAAAGATTGAGGGCAGTAGGAGAAGGGGACGACAGAGGATGAGATGATTGGATAACATCACCGACTCAATGGACATGGATTTGGGTGGACTCCGGGAGTTGGTGCTGGACAGGGAGGCCTGGCGTGCTGCGGTTCATGGGGTCGCAAAGAGTCAGATACAACTGAGCGACTGAACTAAAACTAAAACTAAAAAAAACTAAACTAAAGAAGGAATGTCTAGATACCAAAGAGGAAAGGGGTGGGGTGGGCATAATTTTGAAAGACTGGGATTGACACATATACACTACTAACACTATGAATAAAATAGACAACAGATGGGAACATACTGAATAATACAGGGAGCTCTACCTAATGCATTGTGGTGAGCTATATGGGAGGGAAGTCTAAAAAAGAACTAATATATGTCTGATTCATTTTGCTATGCAGTAGAAGCTAACACAACATTGTAAAGTAACTTTACTCCAATCAAAATTAACTAATTAAAAAATTAAGTAATGAAGGTTCAAGAAGAGGAAGGTCTGGAACCTGAAGAGAGGAGACATAGTGAAGATAGCAACAAAGGGTAGCACATTAAGGGGATCAGTAATACTGTCAGGAAGATCAAACGGACACCTACTACTGCCCAAACATTGAGCTAAGCAAGGGAAAGATCAGTCTAAGAGGTGGTGTTGGACACTCATAAAATAGCCAGTTTATATTACAAGCTTCTAACGACTAATGTGAAATTATAGGATCCGTACCAAAGATGACAATAAATTATCCCCCTGCCTCTCTCTCCCTCTGCAAAAGCCTCTTTTTTGCCCAATTCTTTTTAACTGTCCTTCATATTGACAAAAAAGAGATCCTAAATTATTAAGCCACTCATCAATTCACAAATTATTTGTCTGTACTAATCAGAGGGGAAAACTTATTACCTATTTTATTTATGGAAAGAAAATTCTTAAAAAATAAAACCCCACATTCTAATGGTTACAACAAATTCATAATATTCCGCCTACTGAAAGCATAGTTTTTGTTATAGCCAGTTCAGTTCTCTACTAATGATGTTCTTAGAGTAGGATAAAGACATAGCAAAAAATAAATAAATTAAAATAACAGGATTCTCAGTCATTTTTATAATAGTTTCATTGAGATATATTTCACAGACCATAAAATTCACCCTTTCAAAATGTACAATTCATGGATTTTAGCGTAGTCACAGACTTGTGCAACCATCACTACTGTCTAATTTTAATTTTAGAACACTTTCATCACTCTGAAGGGTATGCCATATGTCCATCTTTTCCCTCCTTTCCAGCCCTAGACAACTTGAATTTACTTCTCATATGGGTTTGCCTATTCTGGACATTCATACAAATGGGGTCATATGATAATGAGGTCATTTGCGACTGGCTTCCCTCATGTGGCATAATGTTTGCCTTCCACAATGTTGCATGTGTCAGTACTTCATCCCTTTTTATAAGTGAATAATAGTCCATCATATGGATATATAAATATATACATTGTTTTGTTTATCCATTCAGTAATTGATGGACATTAGTTTCAGTCCACTTCTACTAGAACTGGATCCTGCCCAGATGACCTTGACTTCAAAGAGGCTTCCCTGGTGGCTCAGATGGTAAGTCTGCAATGCAGGAGACCTGGGTTCAATCTGTGGGGCTGGAAGACTCCTGTGGAGAAGGAATGGGTACCCACTCCAGTATTCTTGCCCGGAAAATCCCATGGTCAGAGGAGCAGGCAGGCTGCAGTCCATGGGGTCACAAAGAGTCAGACACAACTGAGCAGCTAAGCACACATGCACACACAGATCAATTTCTCCCTGCATTGGGAAACCTTGTTTAATCAATGCAGACTGCCTTTACCACATGCAGTCAAAACATATCTACTTTGACACTATTCTAACTTTCCTGAAATACGTTTGCAAATGGTTTCTTTTGGCAAGTTTTTTGAAACGTGAGCTACAGGTGTTTACAAGAGAGGACAGTCCTACAAATAAGAAATGACCTCACTAAAGTATACCAATATGCATGGATTTAGAAGTGAAAATGTAGGTCAAAATATAATTGATGTTTGTGTTTTCCATATCCAAGCCCAAGTAATACTGGTTGTTTTTTTCACCACTACCTTATCTCTACTGTCCTATAAATCATTTTGTTCAAGGTCAGTCTCTAGGCCTCCTCGATATCTTTGGAACCTGTACTTTAGAAACACTGTTGACATTGCAAAACTGGAGTCAAGATTTATAGTAAGTCACTTCCCAGGTGGCACTAGTGGTAAAGGATCTGCCAGTCAATACAGGAGACCTAGGATACGTGGGTTCGACCCCTGGGTCAGGAAGTTCCCCTGGAGAAGGGAATGGCAACCCACTCCAATATTCTTGCCTGGAAAATGCCATGGACAGAGAAGCCTGGCAGGCTCTAGTCCATGGTATCACAGAGTCAGACATGATTGAGCACACACACACACACACACACACACACACACACTTTTTTTAAAAATTTGAGTTCATTTAATGAAGTTGACTTGCTCTAGGCCCAACATCAAGGACAGAGGTGTGCTCGCTAGGAGTGAATGTAGTTTCAGCCATTTGGGAGATTTGCACTGCTCCTGCATGTGTCCTGTTGGGGTCTCACACACACTCCTGTCATAGGCATACATCATGAGATCCACCATCATCAGCGGATGCTCATGTTGTGTTGGAAACCTTGGGGCAAAACCTCTCCTCTCCTCTTATCTGACTGTATGATAGTACCAGATATTTTGAAATAAATATTCATCAAAAATATTAGTAAGACTCAAATTCATCTCTTAATTGTCAAAAGCAACTGCTTGTGTTTTCAATATGCTTTATTAAAAAGTCCTCTCTTTATCTCAGGATTCCTTAGTAGTTCAGTATTTGTAGGTTCCAGAAACACACACACACACTTTTCAGGGCTCCAGCTCCTCATCAAAGGAGCAAAGCACCTGAAGATAGAGGCATCTCACATCTGTGAGACTGTCAGACACCCAGCTATGAAGTTGTTGTGGATAAATAAAATAATCTGATTCTGGAGCCCAAGACTCATTATTCCTGGGATTAATACCTCAGTAATGAACTGGTTCAATTTGAGCCAAATTTTATGCTGATCTCTTTCACTTGGAATACTGAAAGTTGGCCAGAATTATGGGCAAATGATGGCATGAGATTGACTTTGCAAGCCCACTAAGATTCTGTGGAAGGTGTAACCATGATTTAGCAATAATGCATTTTATTTTACCATGGCAGCATTCTCCCTGTTAATGCCCAAATCAAGCCCAGTACTGGGCTTTCTCTGCTTTGGAGGTCCTCTGCTTCTGTCTGTTCTGCATCCAGTTAATTATATAAGGGCAGAAGGAAATAGAAGTCAATGTGGTTGATATGGCCTTCCCCTGTGGCTCAGTGGTAAATAATCCACCTGCAATGCAGAAGATGCAGGGGACCTGGGTTTGATCCCTGGGTCAGGAAGATTTCCTGGAGGAGGGCATGGCAATTCACTGCAGTATTCTTGCCTGGAGAATCCTATGGACAGAGGAGCCTGGTGGGCCACAGTCCATAGGTTACAAAGACTCAGACATGACTAAAGAGACTTAGCATACACACGCTAGCAGCAATCCAGGGTAGCATTAGGTACAGTCACTGCAGAAAGCACATAATACACCAAGTACCTTGGTTTCAAGTCAGTGTATATTACTTTAATCTAGATTTTTTTCTAGTTAAATTTAGATGTTGGTGTCTAGGTTATTTCATTTTGCCATAGTAGTTAGTATTCTGATTTGTGGCTCGTTTATTTCATTTTAGGACTCCAAGTACCTTATGAGTGGTACTGTTTCTGCAGACAAGGAAATTAGTTAAGTGACAAAAAGGGCCATCCCCAATTGAGAAATTAGGTTATTTGTTTATCTCTTCCAAAAATCACTAGGATTTAGATCCTACAATTTCAGAACTTGATCAGTGAGAAATATGGGAAAGGGGAATTGGAGATGATTTCCTATCTTTCTAGTATTTTTGAAAATCACTTCAGAGAGAAGGTAAGCAAAGGTAGTTGGCCTAATCCTTCTCTACCATTTCTGAATTTCACCCGTTCATCTCTGTCTCAGTGGCTGGATGAATGTGTTCAAGGCTGTGCAGGCCATCCATCTCTTGGACCAAAGGTGTCCAGGACTCAGCCAACACTCTCTTGGCCTGAGACGGTAACTGCCTGTGAACATCATGCTTCTGTGGACTGATTCCTCCTGCTGGCTTCACTCGTCCCCATAAGCAACAAAGCTGAAACATCCACAGCATTCATGAAGAGTCCAGCCAAGTGGTCAAACAAAGGTGTTTTCATTCCCTTTCTCTAATCTGTTAAAGTGGATTTCTGTTCTGTTATATTTTAAAAATCAGTCATTTTCACCAGGAGTGAATATAGTGCATGTGACTTGCCAGGAAAATGTAGGGGGGCAGGGAGCGAGGAGTAAGAGGGTTGTCCCAACATGGCTCTTCATTTTAAGGATCTATTTCAAGAGGTATTTTTCCCACCCAGCCCCCTACTCACAGCTCAAGTTGTATTGGCTGTTCTAAAGTGCAGGAGGAACCAGCGCTCTTTCCAACACTGTTTTAACAGAGTTTGCAGCATGCAGTTAGGCACATCATTTCAGCTCTATTACATAGTCTCCCTTTCCCCCTCGAGCCCCACTGGGAACAAAATCCTTACTGTGATCTATTAAGCAAGTAGGAGAATTTAAACTTTATAATGCAATAAGAATTAAAATTTGGATGATAAAAGTTATTACACATGAGTGAGTTTGTCTCTCCAAATCAAGGAAATAAATTAGGTTCCCTGCTTTGTAGCATATGGTATCCTCAGAATTGCCTCCATATGATTATAACTCTGTTTATTAAAAAGAATTATGTAACAATATGGTTGATTTATTCTGATGTGATTGGCTTAGTAACTTAATTGGACTGAGCAGCATACCCAAGATAAAATTAATTTAATTAGCTGATTTATTTCAGGATGACTAGAAGCCCTCATCACATTTTGATAATTTTCTGAAAAGGTGTTCAAAGCAAACAAGCAAAGTTCAGGAACAACTGGACACCTCTGTGGCATATTTAATAAGAGTGCTCGTGCTCAGTCACTTAGTCATGTCCGACTCTTTGCGACCCCATGGACTGTAGTTGACCAGGCTCCTCTGCCCATGGAATTTTCCAGGAAAGAATACTGGAGTGGGTAAAGGAGGAAACAGGCAAAACAGAGCAATTCCAGCAGGAAAATTGAAAATAATACTTTATCTCATGCTTGCAACTCTTTTTCCCCCCCCAAAGGACAGATTTCGTCTAAGACTTCTGTGGTTCTGGTCCCTCTCTTCTTAAGGTGACCAGAACCCAGTTACCGACATCTCCCCTGGTTCCTGAATTGCCCCCCCCCCACTCTTCTGCTGCAGTGTTGCAGCTGATCTCCAGCTGCTCAGCTCCTTCGTGCCATAAGCATCTTAAAATGAAGACCTGAGCAAGAGCCTGAGCCCAACATAGGCCAATTTGCATGGCTCAGACAGTAAAGCGTCTGCCTACAATGCGGGACACCTGGCTTCAACCCCTGGGTCGGGAAGATCTGGAGAAGGAAATGGCAACCTACTCCAGTATTCTTGCCTGGAAAATAGCATGGACGGAGGAACCTGGTGGGCTACAGTCCATGGGGTCACAAAGAGTCGCACACAACTGAGCAACTTCACTTTCTTCTGAGGATATGGACTACCATTGTGCAAAATTGCAGCATTTCACACGAGAGAATTATAGTGAAGACTGTAAATGGATTAGGGCAAAAATACCACAGTCATTACACAACCACTGGAGACACTGTCCATCCAGATAATTCTAGAGTCAAGAACTACATATTTCCATCGGCATCCTATCTATTCTCCTTGCTTCTGTTTGTTTTTCTCTTCTTATTATAATTCATTCTGTACGGTGCCACTATATTTTACATATATATTTGTTTCCTTCTTTCTTTATTAAAGTGAAAGTGTTAGTCCCTCAGTTGTGTCCTACTCTCTGCAACCCCATGGACTGTAGCCTGCCAGGCTCCTCTGTCCGTGGAATTCTTCAGGCAAGCGTACTGGAGTGGGCAGCCATTCCCTTCTCCAGGGGAGTCTTCCTAACCCAGGGATTGAACGCAGGTCTCTCCCATTACAGGCAGATTGTTTACCACTTGAGCTACCAAGGAAGCCTGTCTCATTCTACAACAGGACACAAGGCAGCTTCACGATTGCTGGGTTCATCTGGTGCCACACCTTTGATCACATGTCATTTCCCTGCTGGAGAGCAGATGGCTTCCCATCAACTAAACTGCAGGAGAGAATCACAGTTCCTCAGCCTAGCATCCAGGTCGCTCTGTAGCCTGCTCCTCCCATATTCCCCCACCTTGCCTGACATGAGCCCACTGTGGGCACCCCGTGTGGTGGGCACCTGGGACTTCCTGCCATTTCCTCCTTCACCTGTCTCCTTCCTCATCCTTTGTGCCCTCTGTGCCTTAGCTCATCTCAGTATTTCCAAAATAATCCGTCTCCACATGACATTGCTGTTTACCATTTGAAGCCTTTCTTGATCATCATGACCAGTAATTGTCCATCTTCTGAATATGTGCGTGTATGAAATTTTGGCCTCAATTATTGTGGGTGTTCGTACATGTCCACTTGCTTCATTACCCAGGATCAGTGTCCTCCTTCTTCCCAGAGCCTCCTAGCACAGCAATGCAGTACGGACTCTAAGATGGAAGTTAGTAGTTCCTTGTGGTACGAATGAAAGCACATGATGATGGTGGTGGTCGTCGTTATGGTGATTATTGTGGATATTTTATTTTTATCATTGATACACTGCTTTGTTGTTTCTGCTCCTCAAGCAATAAAAGGCTCCCATGGTAATTATAATTGCAGTCTTATTCACCATCCTACATCCAATGTGGACTTAAACCCATGGTTTTAACAAGTTTCTCCCCTTACAAAGGGCTTCCTTAGTGGCCCAGATGATAAAGTATCCGCCTGCAATGCGGGAGACGTAGGTTCAATCCCTGGGTTGGGAAGATCCCATGGAAGAGGTCATTGCAACCCACTCTAGTATTCCTGACTAGAGAATCCCCGTGGACAGAGGAGCCCGGTGGGCTACAGTCCACAGGGTCGCAGAGTCGGACACAACTGAGCAGCTAAGCATTGGACTCCTCTTTAAAAAAAAAAATAGATGCTGTTTCCTAGGAGTTCATTAATTATTAGAGCTAAGATGTCTTTCAGGGTTTGCAGACTTTCATTGTACTGTCTAGAGTGCCTATGAGCTACAAGCAGACAAGGTCTCTGAGAATGATGTTATAAGCCTGTCCATGCCCAAAGAAGCTGATGAGAGATAAAATTCCCAATTCACCCGATTCTGTTCCCCTTTGATGCTGTGGCACATATGCCTTGAGCGATAACATGTTTTCCCATAAGCAGAACTAGCCTGGCAAAGCAAGGGGAGCAAATTCAGACAGTCCCCTTGGTTCTGACTCTTTGTTTCAATGTAGTTAGATCAAAGTTGCACTGCATTGAACTTGGGGGCTTTGATTTCCTTTATTGTTGGAACAAAACTGGAAAAGAGAGAATAGAACAGAGGTGCTTCTACAATGAGCACCAAGGTGATGGAGGAGATCTATACTGGACAAAGGACTGATTTATCAGTGTCATGACTGTCCTTTGAATAACCACAATGTGGTTTTTTTCTTAGTCTTTTATCCTTGTGGACCAAAATAATAGTTACATCTCTAAAGACTAGATAAAGATTTCTGAACACAATGTTTTCCAAAATAAAATTAGAAATAGTACTTAACATATTGAGAGTGAATCCACTAAATGTTAGGGATATTTTCTGGTGGCTCAGAAGGTAAAGAATCCACCTCCAATGCAGGAGACATGGGTTTGATCCCAGGTCAAGAAGATCCCCTGGAGAAGAGAATGATACCCCACTCCAGTATTCTTGCCTGGAGAATTCCATGGACAGAGAGGCCTGGCGGACTACAGTCCATGAGGTCACCAAAAGTCAGGGACACCACTAAGCAACTAACACTTTCACTTTTCACTGTATTATTCCAAGAGTGTGTTTCTTCCACATTATATTTAATTATAAGAACAGTTCCATTAGTTACATAACATTCCCATTTTACAGATAAAGAAAATAAATTTCAGAAAGCAATTAAGTCAGACTTGGAACCCAAAGATTATCCAACCTCTACTGGATTATGTCTACATGTGAGAATGAAGATGTTTCGTTTAACCAGACATAGAATACCTCCTTTGTAGTGACTCCTGGATTGGTTATTCCTCACAAATTAGACTGACAATGTCTTTCAAAAGATGACACTGCTGTTGCTGCTGCTGCTAAGTCACCTCAGTCGTGTCTGACTCTGTGTGACCCCATAGACGGCAGCCCACCAGGTTCCTCTGTCCCTGGGATTCTCCTGGCCAGCATACTGGAGAGGGTCGCCGTTTCCTTCTCCAGAGATGATACACCACATAATAATTCAAAAAAGTCCTCTACTTGTTAGTTGTGTCTGAAAATCATGTCAATATTTTATAGACACTGATTAATATACCAGCAATTTCAGTCCCATGACATGTACAATCAATGGCAGTGAGCAAACCTCTAAAAGTAAAACAAAAAGAATAAGTGGTGGAACCAGGAAGAGCCATATTATTCAGAATTAGGGGAAGTTGATTATTAGGACTTCAAATGAAAGGTTAAAACCACAAACTAGAATCAGTATACCAGCAGAAAGTGAAAGCAAAAGTGAAGTCTCTCAGTCCTATTCGACTCTTTGTGACCCCATGGACTGTAGCCTACCAGGCTCCTCCGTCCAGGGGATTTTCCCGGCAAGAGTACTAGAGTGGGTTGCCATTTCCTTCTCCAGGGGATCTTCCTGACCCAGGGATCAAACCTGGGTCTCCTGCATTATAAGCAGACACTTTTACCATCTGAGCCACCAGGGAGCCACCAGCAAAAGGAACCTTTAAAAAGACCCAAAGCTCAGAAAGGGAGGTCAGAGATTATTACAGCACAGGATAAAGCCAAGGTGACAAGGCGTTCAAGTTGGTCAGGCCCACGTGGGGAAGCTTCGAGGGCCAGGAATCAGAAGGTGGGCCCAGCAGACCTGAGAGAGCCAGAGGAGCTCCCCTCACGTAGGAAAGAGGTCCGCGGACTCCAGTATAACACTGACAGAATTTTACGTGAAATTCTGGTGAAAAACATCCCCATCCTCCCACTGGGGACTTTGGAATGACAGTGTCTTTTCCCTCTTCTTCCAGTGCTGTCGGCATGACAGGTCACCCGAGGAGCTTCCCTCCCCTTCCTCTTCTCTATGACCTTCAATGGACCAGACTTCTCTACAGAATGCTAAAGATATTTTTGATGCCTGAGATGATTACGTCCCCTAATCCCAGAGCCCCCCTTTCTGACAGAGCATGTATGAGATCAGCAGACTTGGAAAGCAATGCAGTCTATAGTTTCTTCTTTCCAATTTGACATCCTCCGGATTTAAACCAAGATTTCTGAGAGCAATCAGCCAGTTCCTTAACCTACTTTGCCACATTAGTCACACTTGTCTTATTTCTGTTTCCTTTTTATCCTTGTCCCCATCCACACCTGCCCACTCGGAGCAGCCGACGCAGACATCATGCTCTGACTTTGGCAGAGGTGCATACACGCAGATCACAGGTTGAGGCAGGGTATAACTCATGAGAACTGAGAGGGATAACTAGAAACAACTGTAAAACTTTGGGGCAAAAAAAGAGGTACTATTTTGAAAGGAAGTGACTTTTAGAAGCTGGGCTTGTCAAGGCTATGTTGCCACCTCCTCCTTGTGATGCTTTGATGACTTTGCTCACAGTAGACCAGAATGCTGATCTTGGATCCCAGGCTCCAGCCCTGTCCTTGATCCCTAAGCTTCAGTTTCCCACCATGGGTTGACCTCCTTGGTTTCTAAAAGATCTCTCTACAAGTTTGCTTAAATATTTCATCTTTAGTGTCCATAGACTTCTAAAGTCTCAGCCTGGCATTTATGGGAGAGGGTAGAAACAACTTCACCAATGAAGCACGGATAGGGATGAGCATTTTTAGCCCTGTAGTCTCATCACTTTGACTTCTATCTTAAGTTGCCAAAGCCCCGGAGAGACTATGCCAAAAAGCAGACTATTTGTGAGTTGCCACAGTGTTCTCTCCCCTACAGGATTTATTTAACGTGTAAGTTTCCTTGGTCGTCACTGCTTCATCAGCTCCTAGATTAGAGCTAGCAAGAGCAGGTGCTTGGTAAAAGCATACTGCTTAAATTTAACCAAGCCTCTTCCTAAATCTGATCAGTTTACTTTCAGTGATTTTTTTTTCAACAAGAACTGAGCAAAACTGAACTCATAGTCATTTATATATTCAACAGATATTCCCCCATCCTCCTATTAGGAGCACACAGAGCATATCTTATGCTCAGGGAATAAATGAAAAGGGGTTCTTGCTCTTAAAAAGCAAGTAGTATCATGGAGGAGACAGAGACTGAAAAATTAAAATTAAGAATTAGATACTGTTAATGGAAACTCTGAAGGAGGAGAACAGGGAAATCTAAGACAGATGAAAAGGGATACTTTACATTGGTAGTTAGAGGAGACCTCTCTAAGGAGGTGATACTTCATGCAAGAATCAAAGGATGATGATAAACAGCCAAGGGAAGAGTACTCCAGGGAGAGAAAAGAGCCCATGTGAATCCCTCCCTCCAAGATGGTATTAGAGTTACTTATTGCGGCATAAAAACTAACCCAAAATCAGTGACATCACCTATTACTGTGCTCATGGGTCCTATGGGTCAGTAATATGGATAAGGAGCAGCTGGGGTGGCTTGTCTCTGCTCCACAAAGTATTGAGCATCACCAGAGAAGATTCAAACTATCTGGACAACTGGATCTCTAGAGGCTGAAATGAGTCAGAGTTATGAAGACTTCACTTCCATGTCTGACCCTTATGCTAGCATGACTCAAACACTAGGCTGTGTTCACAGCAGCACTATTTACAATAGCCAAGATATGCATGCAATGTAAATGAAGTGAAGGGAAGTGAAAGTCAGTAAGTCGTGTCTGACTCTTTGCAACCCCAAAGACTATACAGTCCATGGAATTATCCATGCCAGAATACTGAAATGGGTAGCCTTTCCCTTCTCCAGTGGATCTTCCCAACCCAGGCATCTAACCCAGGTCTCCTGCATTCCAGGCAGATTCTTTACCAGCTGAGCCACGAGGGAAGCCCTAAATGAATGGGTAAAGAAAATGTGGTACATATATAAAATGGAATACCACTTAGTCATAAAAAAAGAATGAAATAATGCCACTTGCAGCAACATAAATGGATCTAGAAATGATCATACTAAGGAAGTAAATCAGGAAGAGAAAGACAAATATGTGATATCACTTATTTGTGGAATCTAAAAGTATGATACAAATAAACATAATTTCATAAGATAAACAGACTCACAGATATAGAAGACAAACTTATGGCTACCAAAGGGGAAGTGGGGGAGGAATATATTAGGAGTTTGGATTAGCAGAGACAAAATACTGGATATAAAATAGATAAAGAAGAAGATCCTGCTGTATAGCACAGGGAACTATATTCAATATCCTGTAATAAATCATAATGGAAAAGAATATGAAAAAAATAATATATAACTGAGTCACTTTGCTGTACACCAGAAAGTAACACAAGGTTGTGAATCAGTTACTCATCAATAAAAAGTGAAAAGGCTAGACTCAACTGAGGTCACGAACCCAAGCATCTGTACATAGCCTGGCCTGATGTTTGGTCTTCCTCCTAGCATGGTGCTCCAGAGTAGTCACATTTCTTACCTAATGGATCAGGGCCTGGAGAGTGAACAGTGGATGATGTGTAACCATTTATACCCTGGCCTCAGAAGGGTATAAAATATACCCTGCATTAGTCACTTAGTCATGTCTTACTCTGTGCAACTCCATGGACTATAGCCCACCAGACTCCTCTGTCCATGGAATTCTCCAGGCAAGAATACTGGAGTGGGTAGCCATTCCCCTCTCCAGAGAATCTTCCTGACCCAGGTATCAAACCTGGGTCTCCTGCATTGCAGGTGGATTCTTTACCATCCGACCCACCAGGGAAGCCCTAAAATATACCCTGGAATGAATGTATCCCCCCACATTCGTATGTTGGAATCCTATCTTTCAGTACCTTAGAATGTGACTGTATTTGGAGGTAGGTCTTTTAAAGTGGTGATTAAGGTAAAATGAGATCTTATGGGTGTACCTTTCCAATACAACCGATGTCCGTGTAAGAAGGAGTTAGGACACAGACAAAGGGATGACCATGTGAGGACACAATTAAGAAGATAGCTATCTTCAAGCCAAAGACAGATGCCTTAGAACAAACCATCTTAGACTTCCAGCCTTCAGAACTATGAGAAAACATTCCTATTGGTTAAGTCACCCAGCCTATGGTGTTTGTTATGACAGCCTGAGCATACTCATACATCAGAAACCATCACTTCTGATGCATTCTATCGGTCAGAGCAGTCTCAAACCCACCCAGGGTCAAACTGGCAAGCCACGGACCCCACTTCTTCATAGCAGGAGTATCAAATGGTATGGAACCGTGTTTTAAAACTGTAACATGTTGAAATAAAGTTGGCAGTTGGGGAGACTAAAAGGCCAGTGAAGCCAGGCCATAATGGACAAGGCACAACATGGGAAGAAGTCAAGTCAGAAGGTAGGCAGGGAATCCACTATTTGAGGATGTTTTAGCCATGCAAAGAATCCAGAGTGTGCCCTAAGTGCAGCAAGAAGATTTAGAAGGTTAATTGGGAAGATGATGTTTTGGTTTATATTTTTTAAAGGCAAGAGAAGAAGCAGCATGTCTGATTCTGAAGCTAACTGAGCAGTCTGTTGAATAAAGCTAGTGGCTTGGGCAAAGATGTTGGCAGTGAAGACAGAGGATGATGGATGGACACAAAGTAGGGTTTGTAAGTGAAACTGACAAGATTTGAGGAAGAACTGAATGTGCTAATGGAGGGAACTGAGGGAATAAAGGATCACTACCAGATTCTGGCATGAGAAACAAAGGGTAAAATTTGGGGGTTGGAAAAACCAAGGATATAGAGATTGGGCCAGGAAGAGGAAAACAAATCAAAAGTTATATTTTGGACCCAACAAGTATCTTCTGAACTTTCCTCAAATGAAGTTTGGCAAATCTCCCCTATAACAATAATACAGAAATGAAAAAGGATTCCTAATTATTATTCACAGTTTTCTCATGTAACAAAAACAGAGTGGAAAGAATTACCTGGAACGATCAAAGACAAATACCAGGAAGATCACCTCCAGCCCCCAAGCCTTTACTTTCTCACCTCATCCCCAGTAGAAGGAATACCATAGACTGGGTAGCTTCAACAACTTCCCTGGTAGCTCAGCTGGTAAAGAATCCACCTGCAATATAGGTAGACCCCAGTTCGATTTCTGGGTCTGGAAGATCCCCTGGAGGTGGGAACGGCTACCTACTCCAGTATTCTGGCCTGGAGAATTCCATGAACTGTATAGTCCATGGGGTCACAAAGAATTGAACATGATTGAGCGACTTTCACTTTCTACAGATGCAGTCTCATCGTGGAGTTAGAGCTTCAATCTAGAATTCTGGGGGAACGCGGGGCATAATGGAGATATGAAGGGACTTACCAGGGTCTCATACCCAGGAAATAAATACTCGAGCTAAGTTAACCCAGGCAGCCTGACTATAGAGCCTTGAGCTTCCAACTACTCTTACATTTTCACTCACTTAGCCTTATGGTACTAACATCTGTTTCTGTCTTTCAGAAACCTTGGCAGGTTACACAACAATTAGGAGTAAATACAGTTGGCAGAAATTTATCTAGGTCAAGTAATATAAAACCATGTCTCATATACACAACCAATAAAATTTGGTCTTGGTGCTGTGTTAGAGATATTTTATGCATGTCTGTTTCTTCTTTATTTCAAATTGATACAAATTAAGCAGCTTACTTCAGTATGGATTGAATATTTTTAATCTCTAGAAATCCTAAGGAAAGTATTGCAGTAATAATAATAGTTCATTTCAGCAATGAGATTTCTACATCTTGGTTAATAATCTAGGGGGAAATATATCAGCATTATGTTAATTAAACTCTAAGTTGGCGGTACCAAGAGAGATATTATGAATGGTGCTGAGGAAAAGTCAATATGCAAATAGTACAATGTCAAGATATAGTCAGGAAATTGTAGCCCAGATGAGACAAACTCATACATCTATGAAAGAAGAATATAAATGGAGATAATGTGAATGGCAGTAAATACTAGAAGCAGGCATCTCGGAACAATGATAATACTTCTTACCTGTGCATTGGAAAATTCTCTACACAGAGTAAATGGATTTTTTAATGCAGGAAAATAAAAAAGGCACAGGCAGTCAGAGAAAGCCACTGATCACTGAAGCTAGAAAATACAACTCATTGTCAGAAGACTATTTTGAAATACAAAAAACAACTATATAGATAGTTTGGTGGAACAAATGTGGGTTAAACTCAAGAATCAGAAGCACTTTGTCTATAACGCCAAATATTATGGAGCATAAGTTATATCTGTAACATCCTGTTGTCACAATCATGAATTAAAACTATCTGTGAAAGAAAGCTTGCATGAAATTTACTTAAAACAGAGAGTCACAATTTAGTGTTTATTAATTATTTGTCTTCAATAAACAAGTGTTCATCTGTCTTGGCTATTGTAAATAGTGTAGAAAATAAATTTCTGGTTACAAAAGGGGAAAGGGAGGGGAGGAAGGATAAATCAGGAGTATGGGATTAACAGATACAAACTACTATACATAAGATAGATAATCAACAAAGATTTACTATACAGCCCAGGGAACTATGGGCTTCCCCAATGGCTCCTCATTAAAGAATTCGCCTGCAGGGCAGAAGCTGCAGGAGACTTGGGTTCAATCCCTGGGTCGATAAGATCCCCTGGAGGAGGACATGGCAACCCACTCCAATATTCTTGCCTGGAAAACCCCATAGACAGAGGAGCCTGGTGGGCTATAGACCATAAGGTCACAAAGAGTTGGACATAACTGCAGCAACTGAGCACACACACACGCACACCGAACTTTGGTTGGTTTAGTCGCTAAGTCGTGTCTGACTCTTCTGAACCCATGGACTGTAGCCTGCTAGGCTCCTTTGTCCATAGGATTCTCCAGGCAAGAATCCTGGAATGGGTTGCCATTTCCTTCTGCAAGGGATCTTCCCGACCCAGGAATCGAACCTGGGTCTCCTGCATTGCAAGCAGATTCTTAACTGACTGAGCTATGAGGGAAGCCCATGAAAAATAATCTGAAAAATTATTGATATGTAACTGAGTCATTTTGCTGTGAACCTGAAGCTAACACAATATTGTAAATCAACTATACTTCAATTAAAAATACATAAAAATAAATTTAAAAAATTTAAAAATGGAAATGCTTTGGAAAAAAAGTGTTCAGTGAACAAGCGTTTACTGAATCAGACAGTCTTATCACATAAGAAATCATAGCTTTGTGGATCCATCTTTTTTCTCCATCCTCCCCCAGGACCTAATATTTATCAATGATTGTGATACTAGTAAATAGGTAAAATCTGAGTTTGGAGGGTAGGTAAATATGCAAGCCTGTCTTATTTATTTGAGGATGCAGAGTCCTTTAGCAGAGCATCAGATGAAAAATTTAGAAATCAACCACTTAGTAAATATTTGTAGTGCATTACCTCAAATACCTGCACATTTTAAAACTTACAGAGGTTTGAAGTAGCAGGATAAAATATTCCAGTAATTAACTGGCCTCTTCACTCTTCTGTTATGGATTTGACATAATCCATGTTTATATTTCAGCCTACATTTTCAAAGCAAATGCAAATTGTATTTTAATCGTGCTATGCCCTAGCTCATGTTTTTCACCACTGCCATTTGTTAACACAAAACACAGTGAGCCATCCATGTACGCAACTCCAGAATAAGGGCTCTGTTACAGTAACAGTGGGAACGCCAGTGACTGCTTCCGTGTGTAATCCTGTTGTGTTAAGACAGTATAGTTCTGAAGGAAGTGTGTAGCAAAGTGTCTGCTGTGTAATAAGCACTCTGTTGCTGTTTGTTTAATTCATCAATTATAATATTCCTCTTCTCAAGCCATTAACAGACTAGTCTGGACACAACACACACCCCTCACACACACACAAAATTATCTGGTAGAATTTTACTGTTTCATCAAATTATCTTAGTACTAAAGCAGTCATATATTATGGCTACTCAGTATTTCTCCTTGGTGAGGCTATGCTTTCCTTAAAGGCAAAAATAACAATAAATAATATAAGAGGGGAAATGGTTAGAATGAAAGGGATAGGTATCCAACAGTAAGCAATGATGTGAACTCTGCTCACCAAGCTGTGTAGAAAGCTTCATACATCGTTTGTAGGTACACACACAGTCAGCCCATTGCATAGCAGGAGTTTGGTAAAATTAGGTCTGACTTGAGGTCATTCCTTGCTACAGCCTCATCACTTATGTCAACTCTGAAGACATGGAGGAAAACCATCATGCTGTGTGATGCAGTACAGTAAGTCTCCTACATAAGCTGTGAACTTTCAAAGATGAGTATGTACCTTCACATATTCAATCACATCAGATGTGACTGAAATTGCAGCTTGCCCTCCATCTCCTACTGCTGACAATCCTTCAGCTCTACCATATCCCACCTTATCTCCTTCCTCCAGGCAGTAACTCTTCTTGTCTGTTCACTCCATGCTAGCCCCTGTATGCCAGCTGTTGTACTGTACTACTGTACTTTTCAAAGTACTATACCATAAGACTAAACACATTTTCTTTATTTGCTGTTTTTTAATGTATTATTTCTGTGAAAAGTATTATCAACTTATTACAATACAGTACTATATAGCTGATTGTGTTAATTGGGTACCTAGGCTAACTTTGTTGGGCTTAGGAACAAATTGAACTTAGGAATATGCTCTCAGATCAGGACTCATTTATATGTAGGGGACTTGCCATACTCTCTAAAGATAATAAAAATTTTCTATCTACCTAATGTTGTTCCCTGATAAAAGTGTTAATAAGCCATGTAATCAATGGTTTAGGAGTAGTGATGAAATAATCCAGGAGCTGTAAATACTAGCCAGTGAGAGATAAGGACATCTGAAGCCAAGGAGGAGAGGCCTGGCAGTCTGTTTCAGCTCAGTAAGACAGCAGCTTCATAATATCACACCAGTGGGCTTGGGGTGAGTGACCTGGCCTCTCTTAGTCTCAAGTTCAACCTGTGAAAATTGGAAATAACAATAATCAACCCAGAGCAATACTGAGAGAGTTAAACTGAGTTCCAAGGCCCAATAAAAGTTTATTTCCCTTCATGATATAAAACCTAAGTCTTTTAGATGCCTGACCCTAGGAAATGAATGGGCAAGGTACAGTGTTTTATGTGCAGACTCAGCTAGAAAAAGGAGGATACTAAGAAAACCAAGGCTACTTCCTTAACACTTGGCCTAACATGAAAACCTCACTTGAAAAAAAAGAGGTCTTACAGCTTAATCATTGAAAACTAGATTCCCAGGACAGGTTTGGGCCAAAGGGGTTGGTTTTTCCTCAAATGCCAGGTATTCTGGTAGGTACACTTAACCATAGTTTTTTCCATCCATTTTTTTTCTATCTTTCAGTATTTATAATGCTCAATGAATTTTTTTTCTATGCTCCTTCTGCAACTAAATTCTTTGCCACTGTTGATCATTGCTTTTCAAGGCTTCATTAAAACAACTTTGAGTAAAGCATTGAGTCTTGAGAAACACAGTTTGTGTGTTTATTTCTGTTGCTTGGCTCTGCTTTAATGTGAAAACCACAATGAATCTCCTCAGTGCTGTTCTGAGAAAGAAAATATCTCGTTTCAAGGAGTTCTTGTCTCTGCTTGCCCTGGCGATAGCTATAAAATAATGTGGCACTTAACTTTGTCTTTTTTGTCCACCCAAAAAACAAGTAATCAAGGACACAGAAGCAGTAGATAATAGCTGAGAAACACCCTATGCCACTCTTTATTTTATTATTCTCTCCCATGTCATTGGTCTTGTGTACATATCTCAGTTGCTAAAGAATCTGCCTGCAGTGCAGGAGACCCGCATTTGATTCCTGGGTCAGGAAGATCCCCTGGAGAAAGAAATGGCAACTCACTCCAATATTCTTGCCTGGAGAATTCCATGGACAGAGAATCCTGGCAGGCTACAGTCCATGGGGTTACAAGAGTCAAACACGACTTCACAACTACTAAGTCTTCCCTGGTGGCTCAGATGTTAAAGCGGCTGCCTACAATGTGGGAGACCCAGGTTCGATCCCTGGGTTGCGAAGATCCCCTGGAGAAGGAAATGGCAACCCACTCCAGTATTCTTGCCTGGAGAATCCCATGGATGGAGTAGCCTGGTAGGCTACAGTCCATGGGGTCACAAAGAGTCGGACACGACTGAGCGACTTCACTTCCCATGTTATTTACGATTTGGGTATTTACTGATGAGAAGGGAACTTCTGATGAAATATCTTAACCCAGATCTGGTTGGTACAGGTTTTCATACTGTTCTTTTATCCATTTTCCCCTGTGCCACTCGTGACTGTGCTCTTCAAAGGCCAAGCAGCTGGAGAGGTTAAAGAACCTCAAAGGAAGGTGGAAGGGAACTCCCGTTTTTGAGACTCTATTAGAATCTAGGCATTGTATTTACTTTGCCTTATTCTTATAATGAGGAGGGCATGGCAACTCACTCTGATATTCTTGCCTGGAGAATCTCATTGACAGAGGAGGCTGGCAGGATCACATAGAGTCATACATGACTGAAGCGACATAGCACACACAGCACATTCTTATAATACCAGCCAAAAATTCTTGAGCCAAAGATCACACTTTGGCCATCCATCCGCAAATCCTGTAAGCACCACCCTCTTAAAAAATCCAGAGTATAACCAACCACTCCACATCTTCTCTACCTCCTAGTCCAATCTAGACCCTCTTCATTTCTCTACCGTCCTTACAGTATCTCCTCGTTGTGGGAATGATCTTGCTCCTGTCGCCCCCTACAATCTGTATTGAACACTGCAAACCCTGTGAGGCTCAAGCAAGTCAGATGGTACCTCTCTTGTGCTCAGGTCGCCTTCTCATCTCTGAGTACTCAGAGGAGATGCTGGTCTGGATGCCTACCTGTGTTTCCTGGGTGAATCTCCATGCCGCCTACAGATCCCACTGTGGTCTGACCTGCACCACCTCCCTGGTCTCATCTCCACTGCTTTTCTACTCCCACCACACCGGCCTCCTTGACATGCCTTCCCCTATGTCCAGCTTATTTCTGCATCAAAGCCATTGTTCGTGCTGCATTCTAAGCCTAGAATTCTCTTTTCCCCAAACATCTTCACAGCTACTCCCTCACTTCCTGCAGGTGTGTGTTCAAAACCTTATCATGGACGCCTTCACTGCTCACCTTAAGAAAAAAGCTTAAGTTACTCTCTTATGCTCTGGTGCTGCTGTGTTCTTCTTTCCTACCCATACCACTTTTGGAATGTATTTGTTTATCGATGTCACCTCTGCTTCCACTAGTACACAGATTTCATGAGATACACACTAACAGATGAGACTGAGTCTCTGGGTGAAATTAACTCACTTACCCATGCTGTTAATGAGTAACTAGACCACAACCTCCCAGTCAGACGGTCTCTGCTGATCTTGCTCTCTCTGCTAAATCAACCAGGGATTGGAGCAAAAACAGCCAAGCTCCATCCACTGCTATTGCAGGTCTGCACATTCAGTAAAGACAGAATGCTCAAAGAGCAGGTACACTCTCATATCTACCTGCTGCATCTAAATCCTGCAAACTTACAGGCATTATCCGCTTGCTGACAAGGTTGTTCAGCATAGGGAAGTTTAAGCCTCTGTCACTCCTAGGTTTGCAGGAGAAGGAAAAAAGAGCAAGATGGAGCTTAACAAGGGGTTCCTTAACTCACTTCTCTAGCTATTCAATGTACTTTTTTTTTTTTACCTCTTTTCTGCTCACATCATATCTCACCCATTGCAATTTAAAAACATAAGTCCAGTGTTTCTGTTGAAATAATGTGACCCTCCTGGTTTTAGTGTTACTGCCAGTGCTACTTCTAAATTCCTCTAGCACATCCTCTGTACTGTTATCAGGAAGGTCTTTATAAAACATGGATCTTCTTATTTCACTCCATTTTGAAAAAGACAAACTGTTATGTTATACCACATAATCATGATTTCTCAACCTGGCATGCAAGCCTTCGAGGCCCTTCCTAATTGAATTCCTATGCTCCCCTCTGGCAACTTTTAATTTCACAACGTGGAAGTATTTAATGGTGCCTCACGTACATTATTCAGCTTCACATTTAAATACTTTTTGCTGCTCCAGACACTCTGAAATATTGCCATTTCTGCCCAGTTCTTGCCACTTGTACATCTCTGCTTGTCCTTTATACTGAGCATCTGTTGAGAGCCTGCAGGGCAGGTATTGTTCAAGGTGCTTTATACTGGGTTGGCCAAAAAGTTCATGCGTCTCTTTTCCAAACCATCTTATGGAAAAATCCAAACGGACTTTTTGCCCACCTAATATATTGTTTAATGCTTACCACAGTCCTGCTCACAAGCATTTCTGTCCACCTTTTCAGACAAAGGAACTGAAACTAAGAGAGCCCAAGACCCCATGACTACACAGTGGGAGAGCAGGCATCTGAGTCGTTCTTCCTTGTCACAGCTCCTTTGACCATCGTTTTCCCACTGTCCTGGGCACCACACATCCACCCTTGTGACAGTATCTTCCCCCAAGAGATGGCAAGCCCTCCCCGCCCCCCAGTGACAGAGGTTTTATTTTTTTTCTTTTCCAGTGACAGTTTTTTTTTTTTTTCTTTTTGCAGCTATAGCACCTCCGTGACCTGGGTCATCAATTTAAGTTACATAAATAGGATTGATTGTCTGTGTAAAAGACCTTGTCTGGGAATTATGTCTGCAGCACCAGTCTCAGACCAGTTATCCCTTACTCTAACCACGTGCTCTTGTCCCTCACCGCTCATTCAAAGCTGGCTAAGAAAAGCTGTGTACTTCACTGAGGTTTACTCATTCAGTTCAGATAACTACGGCCATCCACATGCACTTCTGTTTTGTTACTCTCTGCCAATAAGGACGTTTATAGTCATATTTATCTTATCTATTAGCCTGGATTTTATGGGTGAAGATGGGGTCCTCTGCCATCACTGCTTGTACTCTTCATACAATCAGTAGGCGACCTGCTTTGCGTTGTCTTCCTGTGGTGGAAATGACCTCTGTTGACTTAACCATACTGCTTTTTTTATTAAAAACTTTTTCTTATTACGTTTATAATGCATGTTTCATGTAATCTCCCCCAAATTCAACAGATTTATTTTTTGTGCTGAACTGAATGATTTAAAAGTTCATATGGAAAAACAAATGCAGGAATTCTCAAGAATGTAAGAGGGAGAAAGAATAATGAGGTGGTACAGTAGTATGAGGTACTGGAATTTACTTTAAAGCTAATGTAATAAAAAACATACTCTTTGCAGAAGAAAAAGCAAACATAGCAGGAAATAGAATCAAATTGAGAAACATATATAAGTAAATGTAGAACGTTACTGTATGATAATGAGGGTGTTTCTATGTCATGGGAATTAGAATTTATTTAATAAATAATATTGGCAGTATTTGGCTATCGAAGCAAAAAAATAGTCTGAATGTTATATTTTAAAAATTCGGTTTTAAATGAAGAAAGTAAGAACACTATACATTTATAAATTTACATTTTGACTTGTTACAACACATATTACCTTTGTAGTAAGCAATATATAATATTCCATGTTATAGATTACATATTCCTAATATTAAAACAGTCCAGAAGTTTTAACAGTGAACACTGAAAGGTTACCTCCATTCCCTAGTAGTAGTAGTTTATAGACTCTCCTCCCTGACATTTACATATATACATGCTCACAGACTTTCTTTTTTTACTTTAGTGGGTGACATGATATTATTTTGAAAATTCCTTTTCTTTTTTTCACATAAAACATGCACTTACGTACAACCTTACATAAAAACATATACTCACAAATCTCATTCTTTCTGAATGCTATCCAGTATTTCTCTAGATGATCCCACTTCAAATTCTTTAAGTAATCCTTTCTGATAAAGGAGATATTTAATGCATTTTTAAAAGTCAAATCATACAGAAGGTCAAAAATGAAAAGTCAGGATATCTTCTACTAGATTTCAAATATTCTTCTCCAGGAAAAAATATATAAAAGTTTTCTCCTTTTTTTGGAGAGGGGGATCAGTTTTATAGAGAAGCTGTTGACTTCCTGGTATGGAAATTATACATTCATTAGATTGTGTAATTGATGAGAGTGTGTCTCTTATCTCCTCTAGTTCCCTACATCTACTGTTCTGTGACTATGACTATGTATTCCATGTGTAGTCTATAGGTTAATGCAAAACTTTTAACCCCAATTTAAGAGGATTTAGTAAGATTTTGCTCTTATAAATATTCACTGCACAACCCAGTTATGTTATTGGATTTAGATAGAAATAAATATCAGGTTAAGACACTAATCTCCAACCACTCAAAGGATGATGCTTCAAGTATGACAGTAGTGGTTTCTATTCTAATTTCTTTTGAGTTTTCTTCTTTTCTTTTAAGTCATTTCAGCTGATATTCCTGAGGCTCATGGTGTACTTTTTTTTTTAATTTATTGGCATGTAGTTGATTTACAACATTATGGTAGTTTTAGATACACAGAAAAATGGTTCATTTATACATATAAAATTTTCATTCTCTTTCAGATTCTTTTCCCATATAGGTTATTAGAGAATATTTTAGTAGAGTTCCCTGTGCTTTTACATTAGGCCCTTGTTGATTATCTATTTTATATATAGCTGTGGGTGTATGTATGTTAATCCCGAACTCCTAATTTATCCCTCCCCCTTTCCACACTTCATCTTTAGTAACCATAGGTTTTTGAAATCTGTCTGTTTCTGTTTTGTAAATAAGTTCATTTATGTCATTTTAAAAATTCGATTCCACATATAAGTGATATTACTTTGACTACTTTGATTCCACATATGACTGATATTATTTTTCCACATGTGAGTGATACTACTTCCATATACGAGTGACATTGCTTTGTCAACAAAAGTCCGTCTAGTCAAAGCTATGGTTTATTTCCAGTAGTCATGTATGGATGTGAGAGTTGAACTATAAAGAAAGCTGAGCACCAAAGAATTGATGCTTTTAAATTGTGGTGTTGGAGAAGATTCTTGAGAGTCCCTTGGGCTGCAAGGAGGATCAGTCCTAGATACTCATTGGAAGGACTGATGCTGAATCTGAAACTCCAGTACTTAGGCCACCTGATGCAAAGAGTTGACTCATTTGAAAAGACCCTGATGCTGGGAGAGATTGAAGGCAGGAGGAGAAGGGGACGACAGAGGATGAGATGGTTGAATGGCATCACTGACTTGGTGGACACGAGTTTGAACAAGCTCCGGGAGTTGGTGATGGACAGGGAGGCCTGGCACGCTGTCCACAGGGTCGCAAAGAGTCAAGCATGACTGAGTGACTGAACTGAACTGATGAGAGATACTATATGACATTTGTATTTCTCTTTCTGACTTACTTCCTTTAGTCTGAAAATCTCTAAGTCCATCCTTGTTGCAGCAAATAGCATTTTTATGGCTGAGTAATATTCCATTGTATATTGTACCACATCTTCTTTATCCATTCTTCTATCAGTGGACACTTCGGTTGTTTCCATGTCTTGGCTATTGTTAACAGTGCTGTAGTGAACATTGTGGTGCTTGTACCTTTCTGAATTATGGTTTTCTCAGGATATATGCCTAGGAGTGGAATTGCTGGATCATGGATCATGTGGTATCGTTTTTTTTAAGAAACCTCCATATTGTTCTCCATAGTGTTTGTACCAATTTACATTACCACCAATGTGATAGGAGGGTTCCCTTTTCTCCACACCCTTTCCAGCATTTATTGTTTACAGTTTTTTGTTGATGACCATTCTGACCTATATAAGGTAATACTTTATTATAATTTTGATTTGCATTTCTCTGATAATTAGTGATGTTGAGCATCTTTCCATGTTCTTTTTGGCCATCTGTATGTATTCTTTGAAAATGTCCATTTAGATCTTTGATTGGGTTGTTTGTTTGACATAAAGCTGCATGAGCTATTTGTATGTTTTGGAGATAAATCCTTTGTTGGCCATTCATTTGCAAAATTTTCCCCGTTTTGTTTATGGTTTCCTTTGCTGTGCAAGAACTTTTAAGTTTAATTAGGTCTTTTTAAATTTATCTTTTTTTGTTGTTGTTTGATCTGCTGGAGAGCCTTATTGAGTAACGCTATGGACAGCTTGTGAGGTTGATAAACTTTCTGAGAACTGGTGTGACTGAAAACGTTACATAAAATAATAGTTTAAATATGGAATTCTAAATCCCGAGTCATTATCCTAGCAAATGTTTCCGAGAGTTTTTATTCCTTTGACTGTTAGTGTTCTGTGTTGCTAATGGAAAAACTGCCATTAATCTCATTTTTCTCCCTTTATAGATGACCTCATTTTTTTTTTCTTTTTGGACATTATTTAAATTGTCTTTCCAGAAATTTCAATAGAGAATGTTTCAGTATGGATCTTTGTTCCCGTCTACTTCACTTAGTCTCAATGAGACTTTCAATATTAAGATCTTGTTTCCTCAGTCTGGAATATTTTTATTCCACTGTTTCATTATTCCCCTGGCCTTCATATCATTTTTTTTTCTCTTGGAACTTATTTTTGTCAACAATTGAGTTTCTTGGACTCATTCTGTGTATTTTTAAATCTTGTCTTTTATTTCTCATGTCATTTTGTTTATTATTTTGGACTGCTGAAAATTTCTTTGCTTGAGCTTCCAAATCAATAATTAGTTTTTAACTATTTTATAATGTGTAGTGAGCCATTGAATTTTTTATCTCAGTAATCATGTTTTAAAGTTCTTTTTTGTTTGGTAGATGCAATAACCTCTCTAATTTTTCTACAGATAATATTTAGAATTTTATGGTCATTTGGGATCCTCTTTGTTTCCTCACGTTTCTGTTGATATTCTGCTATTTTTTCATATTTGTGAAATGTGTAGGCTGACTTGAGGTGCCATGCTATCAGTACTGTTAAAATTTCTGCAAGTGATTCTCATGTGAAATAAAGACACAGCAGTATGTCTACCAGGTAATGGAGGTAATGATTATGCACGTGCTTCTTTACCTTGTCTTCTTCAGTCAAATAACGTGTCCTATGGATCCTTATCAGTGTATAAAAAACTATTTCCTTTGTTAGGGCTTCACAGTATTCTGTCGTGTAGATGTACCATACTTATTTAATTACTTCCCTATTGATGTGAAACTCTTGCAGTTTTTCAGATATTAGGGCAAAGAACTTTTCCTTTAATGCTTCAATGAATAATATTATCTATCATTTTACATACCTACAAAATAAATTCTCTAAAGATGGAATCCTGGCTGAAAAGTTAAATGTATTTTCAATTTTGATAAATATTGACAAATTGTTGTTCCATTTAAACAGGAGGAAACAGCCTTAGAGAGGTGAGATAACTTGATCATAATCACCTAACAGATTTATGCCAGTATGCAAAATGGAACTTTGTGCTGTGTGTCACTCACTCCTATATTTTTTTTACTATATGACACTTCTTTCACTGTGTCCTATTATCAGCCACTACAGCTACGTCTTTTGATTTGGTGAAACTGATTATCATAGATTATTCATTACATTATTGTATTGGCTTTGCCATACATTGACATAAATCAGCCATGGGTGTACGTGTGTTTCCCCATCCAGAACCCACCTCCCATCTCCCTCCCCATCCCATCCCTCTGGGTCATCCCAGTGCACCAGCCCCGAGCACTCTGTATCATGCATTGAACCTGGACTGGTGATCCATTTCATGTATAATAATTTACAGGTTTCCATGCCATTCTCCCATATCATCCTACCCTTGCCCTCTCCCACAGAGTCCAAAAGACTGTTCTATACATCTGTGTCTCTTTTGCTGCCTCATATACAGGGTTATCATTACCATCTTTCTAAATTCCATATATACGTGTTAGTATACTGTATTGTTTTTCCTTCTGACTTGCTTCACTCTGTATAATAGGCTCCAGTTTCATTCACGTAATTAGAACTGATTCAAATGTATTCTTTTTAATGGCTGAGTAATATTCCATTGTATATATGTACCACAGCTTTCTTATCCATTCATCTGTTGATGGATATCTAGGTTACTTCCATGGCCTGGCTATTATAAACAGTGCCGCGATGAACATTGGGGTACATGTGTCTCTTTCTGGTTTCCTTGGTGTTTATGCCCAGCAGTGGGATTGCTGAGTCATATGGCAGTTCTATTTCCAGTTTTTAAAGGAAAATCCACACTGTTCTCCATAGTGATTGTACTAGTTTGCATTCCCACCAACAGTGTAAGAGGGTTCCCTTTTCTCCACATCCTCTCCAGCATTTATTGCTTGTAGACTTTTGCATAGCAGCCATTCTGACTGGTGTAAAATGGTACCTCATTGTGGTTTTGATTTGCATTTCTCTGATAACGAGTGATGTTGAGCATCTTTTCATGTGTTTGTTAGCCATCTGTATGTCTTCTTTGGAGAAATGTTTTCTTTTTAGAATAATGATTATTAAGGTGTCTGATATCTAACATCTGATATCTAATGTTTGACATATATGTGAGGGACAGGGAACATATATGTTGGCGACTGAACAGCAACAACAACATTTATATGTATGCATGCACGCATGCTAAGTCACTTCAGTTGTGTCCGACTCTTTGTGACCCCATGTATTGTAGCCCGCCACGCTCCTCTGTTCTTGGGATTCTCCAGGAAAGAATACTGGAGTGGGTTGCCATGCCCTCCTCCAGGGGATCTTCCTGACCCAGAAATTGAAACCCTTTATCCTGTGGCTCCTGCATCGCAGGTGGATTCTTCACTGCTGAGCCACCAAGGAAGCTCATATATGTATATATACACACACACATACATATATGCATATATATAAAAGAGAGAGGCTCTTACAGGATGAGAATTCCATATCTCAAATCAAGGAGAAAGAAACACAGATCTTATTAATGTTATTAATAACAATATTTTCTGAGATAGGAACATTTTGCATCACTACAAAAATTTGTTATGTGAATTTAAAATGACACAAATCAGAAAAGAAATACATTAGGTTGATTATGCTCAATAGTGCTTACTTTGAAAACTATGGTGCTATATTCCACCCTGTTGAATAAAATCCACTTGACATGGTGATAGCTGTCAGAGGACAGCAATCTAATAGCACAGATATCTCCTTATTTTCCTATTAGGAGACAAGACACTGCATTATGGTAGTCTTTAACTCTAGAGAGCTGGCACATTTTAAGGGACATAATTTGAGCCCTGCTGTACCTTAGCTCCATTCCATCATGGAGTCTTACTCTACTTTGCAGCCAGTGTGTACCCATAAATTTCCAATTTTAATCCCTTTAAAGCACATCTATGTGGATAAGAAAAATATCTTCCCTCCACATGTGACTGCATCAATCCAGATTAACCCAGACTTCTTTATCAAGGGAGTCATCCCATTTGGACCCTTCAACATGATAGGCTGCTCTTCAGCTGGTACTATAGCGCTGATTGGTTATAGCCCATGTCTGTTCTGATTGGTGAACACTAACTGGCCACCATTCTGATTGGTTAGCACCTGTGCCAAGCCAGTTAATTTTATTTATGGTAGCTCAGATGGTAAAGAATCTGCCTGCAATGCAGGCGACCCTGGATTCAATCCCTGGATCAGGAAGATCTCCTGGAGAAGGAAATGGCAACACACTCCAGTATTCTTTTTTTTTTTTTAATTTTCTTTACTTTATTGTGTTGGTTTTGCCATACATTGACATAAAACCGCCATGGGTTTACATATGCTCCCCCTCCAGAACCCCCCTCCCTCCTCACTCCCGATTACCTCCCCCCTGGGTCATCCCGGTGCACCAGCCCCCGGCATCAAACCTGGGCTGGCGATTGATTTCACATATGATAATTAACATGTTTCAATGCCATTCTCCCATATCATCCCACCCTTGCCCTCTTCCACAGAGTCCACGAGACTGTTGTATCCATCTGCCTTTCTTTTGTTGTCTCGCATGCAGGGTTCTCGTTACCGTCTTTCTAAATTCCATATATATGCATTAGTATACTGTATTGTTTTTCCTTCTGGTTTACTTCACTCTGGATAATAGGCTCCAGTTCCATCCACCTGAGTAGAACTGATTCAAATGAATTTTTTTTTTAATGCTGAGTAATATTCCATTGTGTATATGTACCACAGCTTTCTTATCCATTCGTCAGTTGATGGGCATCTAGGTTGCTTCCATGTCCTGGCTATTGTAAACAATTCGGTGATGAACATTGGGGTACACATGTCTCTTTCAATTCTGGTTTCCTCAGTGTGTATGCCCAGCAGTGGGATTGCTGGGTCATATGGCAGTTCTATTTTCAGTTTTTTAAGGATTCTCCACACTGTTCTCCATAGTTGCTGTACTAGTTTGCACTCCAGTATTCTTGCCTCATGCAGACCTCTACTTCAGAGAGTGAAGGGAAATATAAAGGACTGCTCTGTCCAGGAATAAAACAGGAAAGCCCTCTGCCACCAGAGTAAGGGCTTCTTCCCTTGACCGCTGTGGTTTCCCAGCATCCTGTCTGCTCCACACCAGCATGTAACTGTAAACAGACCAGAACACTGTCACTGATTAATTCTGCCCTCTTGTTTGGGAGAAAAAGCATTTGGTAAACCAACCTGCGCCCCAAGTGTGTCACTTTGTTATAATTCACCCATCTATGCATGTAAAATTTGTGCAATATTATATACATCAAAAAACTTACCAAGTGGGGATTTCCCTGGTGGTCTAGTGGTTAAGAATTTGCCTTCCAGTGCAGGGACACAGGCTTAATCCCTGGTCAGGGGACTGGGATCCCACATGCAGTGAGGTAACTAAGCTCACACACTGAAACTGCTGAGACCTTGCACTCTGGAGCCCTTGCGCTGCAACTAGAGAAGCCCTCACACTGCAGCCAAGACTTGATACAGCCAAATAAATGTTTAAAAAAAAAACTCACTAAGTAATTCTAATTTGCAACCAGGATTGAGAAACCCTGCTCTGAACAACTAAACTGAATAGTTGTGTAGTGCAGCTCGTAAAGAATCCACCTGAAATGCAGGAGACCCTGGTTAGATTCCTGGGTATGGAAGATCCCCTGGAGAAGGGTTAGACTACCCACTCTAGTATTGTTGGGCTTCCCTGGTGGAGCGGATGGTAAAAAATCCACCTGCAATGCAGGAGACCTGGGCTTGATCCCGGGGTTGGGAAGATTCCCTGGAGGAAGGCATGGCAACCCACTCCAGTATTCTTGCCTGGAGAATCCCCATGGACAGAGGAACCTGGCAGGCTACAGTCCATAGGGGTCACAAAGAGGTGGACACAAGTAAGCGACTAAGCATAGCACAGTATAAAATTATCTCTGCTCCTTTAAAATTGAGTTTAGAATAAAAATCAAATTCTACATCAATTTGATTAATAACAACTTTTGTTCCAAGAAAGCTATTAGCTTATAGTCAATGATAATAAATGTACAGGGACTCAAGTGAAAAACAAAGTGCCTGTAGCAGACCTACAATGCAGTGGAATCCTTTCAGCATCTTTGGATGAGTGTATCTAGAGTCTATGGGATACCATCACTAATGTAATCAGTGGATAATCTATATTTTGCTTCAAATTTCACATCTCTGTCATTGGTGTTCAGGAATTTCAGTGTATCTACTTATGGAATTGTTTTACTTGTCCTCTTTGGATTAATATCTGTAGACTGATGTCATTTATCATTTCTGGAAAATTCTCAGGCATTACCTCTTCAAAAATTTCTTCTCCATCCTCTCTCTACTCTCTTTCTGAGATTCTAATTAAACAAATGCTAGCGCTTTTCACTCACTTCATATTTTGAAACTTTCATGTTTCCATCTTCCTATCTATCTCTGATAATATTTTCTTCAGATCTGTCTACTCATGCCCTCTTTAGCTTTACCCAAACACCACTTTTGCCTTTTATGTCCCCCCAACACCAAATTTTCCATTTTTTGAGTTTATGTCTGATTTTATATAGAAAGCTTATTTTTTACATATGATGTGGTCATTCCTGATAATGATTTGTTTCTTGCTTGCATTTTTAGTTTCTATACTATTTCTTTGAATTGTTTACAGGTAACTTTTAATTTTATATCTGACAGTATCAATGTCTGCATCCTTGAAGGTCCAGATCTATTCCTTGTCATTTCTCTGACTCTCACTCATGGAACTAGCCTTCTCTTGTGCTTGTTGATTTCTTCTTTTTATTTTTAAATAAAGTTTTTGGATTTTTTCTTTTTTTCTTTCTTTTCTTGGCTGCACCTTGTGGCATGTGGGATCTGAGTTCCCCAACCAAGGACCAAACCCACACATCCCCCATTGGAAGCATGAATCTTAACCACTAGACTGCCAGGAAAGTCCCTGCTTTCCATCTTTAATTGGAAGATCTTATTTATTCTTCCTAAGGAGGTTCTTTCTTAAGAAGAGTGTTTGTTTCTGCTTCCTCTGTAAAGTAAGAGTCTGCACCAGTCAGAACAATTTGATCCCTCTAAGAGTCACAATTCAAGATAAGATTCTCAGGCTAGCCTGTCAGTGTTGTTGTTGGCCCACTGTTCAATATCAAACTTATTGTACGTCTGTAGGCATCAGACCTCAGGGCAAACCTGTACCCTCCCTCTACTCTTAGCTCTGAGCATCTCATGGTTTGGGTTTTTATTATAATCAGAAAGCATGCCCCCACAAGGTTCTTTTCTACAGCAGAAGGGTCCCTCACAACAACACTGGTTCAGTTATCATTATGAAATAGCTTCAGCAATGTTTTGGGGAGCCATTAGTGATTATATCAAAGGTAAATGAGCAGAAGATGAAACAGTCTGTTTGGTTAGTTCAGATAAACTGTAATCAGCTGGTTATCATATTAATACAGTGAAAATAAGTTTCTTTCTGATATCTTTTGTATTAGTCCAGAATCTATTTTCTAATATCTCTAATTAAATCCTAAATTAATTTTCTTAGCCACAGTGTTTTATAGATTTTCATTAAAAAGTGTGAGAAAAATGTGTTAATAAGCCTTTAACTAACTTTGCAAGTAACTTTGCTGACTCTGTTGCACATATGTAAGCTTTCTCTGATTTTCTTTATTTTTCTGGATAAAGGAATCACAGAGCTAATGTTAAAGAGCAGCAACAATTTGAAAAAAGTATCATCATCTATCTATTTGTCTTGTATATGTATGTGCTTTTAGAGGTTATAATATTTGGCATGAAGTAGTTTGCTTTGGCATGTGGTCTAATTTCTGTCAGGTTCCAGACCTTGTTCTTATGCTATTTTGTATAAATGTATTGAAACAAATTAGATACTATGGTGGGAGAAAATATGATATAAATAAAGTAATTCTCATGTCTTAACACCAGTATCTCAGAGGTGGACCTAGTTCTTCACTATCTCATCGCAAATTTTTTAATCTGGCCATTGGCAGCATTCCCTGGTAGCTCACCTGATCAAGAATCCACCTGCAATGCAGGAGACCCTGGTTAGATTCCTGGGTCGGGAAGATCCCCTGGAGAAGGGAACAGCTACCCACTCTGGTATTCTGGCCTGGAGAATTCCATGAAATGGAGTCACAAAGAGTTGGACACAACTGAGCAACTTTCACTTTCACTGACAGCAAGGTGTGTTATTTCCAGTGTGTGGGCAAGTGAACACAAGTGATTCTTTTGTGTTTAGAAGAATCTAGCATTCACCTTGCACGTCATCTTCAAAAAGACTCCATCATGCTTCCTATCATGTTCGGAATAAGGAAGTCTTATATTTATGTGAGAAGGGTTACTTCATTTCTAGGAATTCAAAAAAATTAAGGATAGGAAGATCAGCAACATGAGGGTATACACAGCATCAGGTGAGGTATATGCATGACAGGCACTTGATAACTATTTGTTGAATAAATGAAAAAAATGAATGGCTATACTTTTAAAAATAAGGAACCAATAGTATCAAACTACCATCCTTGAAATGAGCTAATGGTGAGCTTTTATTTGCTTTTTCATTTAATATGCTCCCCCCCCATCACATATATGTACACAAAAGAGAGAAAAGCAGGAATAGAAAATAAATTTAATTTATTTCAATATGATTTTGAGGCCAGAAATAACCAGTAATTATAATCCAAAGAAGTGATCTCTTACTTTAGGACATATATTTAAGCTCCTACAGTTTCTAACAAGAATAAAAAGGAAAGAAGCTCTTCTCACTGACTTTTCTGGCCTATTTTGTTCCACTAACTAGGTTTTCTTTTTTTTTTAAACATAATTTGAGAACAGCACACTGAATAGGAATGTGTCAATAGAAGCTGAAATTTATCTTGTGAGGAGATAAAAATCAGTATCTGGAGGATTGTTCGGTAATTCACACTAAAAACAGAAAGGCTTGATAAGGAACACACTGGGTTCCCCTGACGGGTCCACTGTGTATCTGTGTGAAACAAAAGGCTGGCAAGCATCTCTGAGCCCACTGTTCAGTCCCAGGCCCATTGTCTGGCCCACCACCTCATCATGGAACATGCTACCAGATAGCATTTCTCTTGGGAGATGAGCAAGTGGAGACTTTACTTGCAGCAATTTTGCAGCTTTTTTTTTTTTTTTTTCCTAAGGTTTCTACAGTTGAGTTTAACTGCAGGGAAACCCAGTCTTTAGAAAGGACTGCTTCCCGTGTTCTCCATTCCTGTTCATTCCCTTTCCCTCATGGACATCAGCAGATGAGTACCGGCACCCCAGATCACCCGGCACCGGCAAAATGCCATGTTCATTCTGTTTGTATTCTGCTTTCCTGCCTTGGAAGCATCTAAAGATGGCAGGGGGTAAAAATACCTGTTACTCCCAATGAAGAGGGGTTCCTTCTCAGTCTGCTAGGGTCAGCAACACAGCGACAGAAATTCGCTACGTTTTCCTGTAACTCTGAGACTTGCAGACGGAGGTCAGTTTCTCATGACAGCAGTCAAGGGCCTAGTCCCAGCTCCAAGTAAGAGCCACTTGTGAGGGTGGAAGTGAAATGGAGGAGGACCCTATGGTCCTTGCCTCCCATGTCCTCATCCTGCCTTTTGCCTGTGAAAAAGATTTAGCCAAAAATAAGTTTAATCAGAGAAGTGAGGAAATGCAGAATCAAAGGAAAATAAAGCAGACAAAATAATAATAGTTTAGTCATTAAGCATAATCAAGGACCTTCAATTCCTCCTCAAGGGCTACAGATAATATTCTAGGCCATATCCTGCTCCATTTCCTGCGAACTGTCTTGTAGAGATGAAAACCCTCACCAGGTAGAGAAGTTAACTACGTGATTCCCAGACTGTAGCCATGACATAAGCTTCACAGTTTCAAGAATTGGCCTCAAGGAAATTGGAACAAACTGCCATTGGAGCTGAAGATTAACTGTACTTAAAAGAATCAAAATGATGCTGGTTAGTCCACCGATAACCAATTTCAAGACGACTATCAGAGCTGACTATGCTGTTTCTGCATGTTGCCCTCTCCTTCAGCCTAGAAAAGCTCTTGTCCCCTGATTGTTGGGAGTGGGGAGGAGTCAGCCTTTAGATAGCTATCTGCCCTCTCTCTAGTCACCAGCATCCAAAGTAAAGCAAACTTTCCTTTCCACCAACCTGGCTTTTTTAATGACTTTTGAGCAACAAGCAGCTGGACCCCACTTTTGGCTACAGAAGCAGGTCCTGAATAACTTCCAAATCCAATTTTCTCCTCAAAGGAAGCCCTTTAAACTTAGCAGAGACTGTTTCTCTGCAGTTAACTATTGAAGGCCTGGAAACACTGAATAATTTTTTTTTTTCATTCAGAGCATTTTCGGAAGAACCAACATTTAAACTCGTCTCACACAGCAGAAACCAACACAATATTGTAAAGCAATTATCTTCCAATTAAAAAATAAATTGTCTTAAAAATAAAATTGTCTCAAGACAATCACAAATAGTAGACACAGCTGAGAGAAGGAAGAGTTGCAGGGAATTTATCAGAGTACTTGTAAGGTTGTTCCTTTTCTCAGTGCATGCATGCATACTAAGTATCTTCAGTCGTGTCCAATTCTGCAAGCCTATGGACTGTAGCCTGCTAGGCTCCTCTGTCCATGAGATTCTCCAGGTAAGAATATTGGACTGGGTTGCCATACCCTCTCCAGAGGATCTTCCCAATACATCTCCTGCATTGGCAGGAGGGTTCTTTACCATTAGTGCCACCTGGGAAGCCCTCTTTTTCTCAGTAATATTAGCTGAATACTTGCTGTGTGGTAAGCCATGGAAGGCACAGACAGACCTACAAGACACTGGACTAGTCCCTGAAGAGTCTTCCATCTGGATGTGGAAAAAAAGATGAGTCCAAGTACTTGTAGTGCTTATGGATTAAATTAGTCCTCATTGCCACAGAATAGCTCATGCAAGGCAGAACAGCAAAGTCCCTCCTAAGAACTTAGAAAAAGTGGTGTTAGGGGTGGGCTATGATTTGCCTTCTAAGAGTTAAGCTAGGAAGGTACACTTAGATCCACAGCAGTTGAACTTGGTCTAAACCACAGATGCCATGCTGCTGCACATTTGGGGAAAAGTAAAACTCCACTCACAGCTGCCTGAACGTCTCACGGAATATGCTAGGGCTGGGGGAGGTGAAATTATGATGAACTGTATTCAGGCTGTTTGAAGTAAAACTGAATCAATAGAAGGACATCAGCCCAGAGAGGAGTAAAGTGCTTATTGGCCTAAGGAGATGAACCTTTCAGACCCTGAGACAAAGGAGTCTCCACTTCGATTCATTAACCAGCCACTTGTTTTGATTCTACAGTCACTTAATATTCTGGTTAGCAATTGGCTTCTAGTTTCAGTCTATCCATCAGGGAGAGATGCTTCTACTCTTGTGACATACATTCTTCTATCCGTGTAGGTTATAGTTGTCGTTGCGAATTAATGAATGTCATGGCATTCTACAATGCACATGTGTGCACGCACACATACACAACACACACTAGTTCCATGAGCTTAGATCATGTGTATCCATTCCTAGAAAAAATGCTGCCCAGCAAAAGCTGTTCAAAGTCAGGTTCCCCACTACCAGCCTGAGGATTAGAGCCTGTCCCAAGGTGACCTGATTGAGTGATCTGCCTTCTTCTAGTGGCACCCCAAGCTCACTGAATACTTTCTCAAATCAAACTAAAATAGAAACCAAATGCCATAAACTACACAATACCCAGCAGAGCATATACATTTCACACCCAGCTGGAGTCATCATGGAAACTATCCTTGAACAAATACAGAGGTTTATTAGGCAAAGGGCCTTGGTAAACAAGAACTCAGAGGCCAAGTCCTAAGGCAGAGGCAAAGGGAGGTGCACAAATGAGAGCTACTAGGAAACAGTGGGGATGGTGTGGGAAAAGTGGGTTGGGCCATCATGGGAGGCCTGACCTGCTGGAAGCAGGTGTTTGAATCATCTCGAGTAGGACCAAAGGAACAGTCAAAGGGCTTGAGTAAAAGAATCTGTGTTTTTAGAACTATGCTGTGATTGCAGTTGACAAGATGGATTCGACTGAGGTGCAATTTAGAGGCAGCGAGACAAGTTTAGACAAGTGTGGAAGCAGTTGTCATGAGATAACTATGGCCTCAAGTGGGATGGAGGCTGATGGGTGACTGAAAGGAAAGTGTAATTGCTAGAAGAAAGTGGAGCAAATTCCTGTAGGAGTGTCCATTAATTAGTCAGCCTTCTTTCTCTGGCTAAGAGTTTTACATAGAATTAAATTAATGCCAGTCATAAGACTCTATTAAATTAAAAGCAGCATCTCACCTCTTTTTGGTAAGTAGAGACTCAGCCCTCAGAAGATGGCAGCAAGATGAACGCTCACTAAGGAGGAAGGATATCAACAGGAAGCGCTAAGGGCCCAAGTAGGGTCAGGCAGAGGCTAAGGAATGGGTGATGGGGATGCCAACCTGGGTAAGTCTTGGGTAGTTTAGATGAGGTTGAGTCAGAGATAGATTAGACTGTTTTAGCAGAGAGAGAGACAGAGAGGGAGTGAATGAAGGCCATGTTAATGGAAGAATAATTAGACAAAAGCATAGGAAAAAAAGGTGTTGGTGAAGGAAACTTGAGAGGACAGCCGTAGGTCTGGGCCTGGTAAACTGTAATAGCTTGCAGTGGAATTTATCTTACAGACTCTTAGGTAAAAATCAGGATACCAGGTAACCTCAAGGTGATCATCAGCTGGACTAACCACTCTGCTTGGGTCTCGAGATAAGCTGAAAATTGGAACTTTTGTGCACTGCTGGTTGGAGTGTAAAATGATGGATTCACTGTGGAAATTAGTTTGGCAGTTCCTCAGAAAGCTAAACATAGAATTATCATATGATCCAGCAATCCCACTTCTAGATATTGAAAAACAAAGTTGAAAAGAATTGAAAATAAAGGCTCCAATGGATACTTATCTACCAGTGTTCATTGAAGAATCTATTCACAATAGCCAAAGGTGAAAAATAAGCCAAGTGCCCATCACCAGATGAATGAATGAGCAAAGCCTGTTACACACATACGATAGAATGTTATTCAGCCATAAAAAAAGAATGAATTTCAGATATATGCTACAACATGGATGAATCTTGAAAGCATTATGCTAAATAAAAAAAAAATCAGACATGAAAGGACAAATATTTTCTAAGTCTGCTTATACACAATATTTAGAAGAAGCAAATCCATAGAACCAGAAAGTAAGTTACCAGGGCCTTGGAGTGAATAGGGAATCATTGCCTAATGGCCTCAGAATTTCTGCTTGAGGTGAGATAAAGGTTTGGAAGTAGATAACGGTATTGGTTGGACAGCAATGTGGATGTACTCAATGCTGCTGAATTGTACACTTAAAAATCATTAAACTGGTAAATTTTGTTATGTATATTTTATCACAATTTTAAAATATTTTTTTAAAAAGAGATGCTGTGGACTTCCCTGGTGGTAGGGTGGAAAAGAATCCACTTGGCAATTCAGGGGGCATGAATTCGATCCCTGGTCCAGGAAGATTCCACACGCTGAGGAGCAGCTAAGCCCGTGCACCACTACTGAGCCTGTGCTCTAGAGCCCAGGAGCACAACTACTGAAGCCTAGAGCCTGTGCACCACAAAAGAAGCCTCTGCAATGAGAAGCCCTCAACAAAGAGTAGCCCCACTCGCCTCAACTAGAGAAAGCCCGTGCAAAGTGACAAAGACCCAGTGCAGCCATAAATAATAAATAAATAAAATTATTTTAAAAAAGAGAGAAGCTGCAAAGGCTGCTTGTAGGATTTAAAAGTGAGAGTAAAACGCAGTTCATAAGGGACCCTCCCTCTTTTGTTCTTCAGGGATGCTGGGCCCCACGGCTGGCACTATCATCCTGGGGTGCTGCAGGACCACAACTGGAACTGCCAGCCCAGATCCCAGCTTCCCCTGTGACTCTCGGAGTCAGTCCTCTGGGATCTGAATAGCTTTGTCGTTGGCTGGAACTAGCTCCACCGCCAGTCCTGCCGCTAGAACACACGCAGGGACCAGTGCTGGTTTCTGCAGCTTTGGGTTTGATAGACTGCCAGCAAACACAGCTTTTACTGTCATAATTGGTCTAAATTTAAACGCTTCCACTTGTTTTTGCTTCTAGTTGGTATGTGTGTATGTGGACACAGCCTAGGTTTGTGGGCATAAAGAATTTTGTCAACATGGAGAGAGTGAGTCAGAGTTTTCTGTTGTCTAAACTAGCCCTTATTTTCTATCTTGATTTCCTTACACTTTGATAATGTTCTCCAGCCTTTGAGTCAAGAAGAGGTTGGAATACAACCACTTAATTGGAGGTTTTCCAGTTCATAGCGGTTAAATTTTCTGCAACTTGTCTCCTTAATTTAGAACACCAGTCAAAGAATAATAAGCACTCTACCTCACATTAGTTCAGGCCTATTTCTAGACCTCTGTGTGGAATATTCAGAACACATTTATTGTCTTTGAAGAGTTTTCAGTAAAATTGTGAAGGGAGAAATCAAAGCTGTCTTGAATTTTATTTGTGATTTTCCATCAAATTGCTAAATGAGGTTATTTAATATTTTTCAGTGAATGCAGCATCATTTGCATATTAAATCACATTACATCTGCCTCCATTAATGAAATTATTTTTAGATTTCAGCCATCAATACAGTCTTTTGCGATATTCAGATCCTGATGTAAGAAATAGTGCTGGCTCAATTCTATGTTTGGAGAGTTTCTAAAACATCTTAATTTGTCGATGCTTATTCTTCTCCCAAGTTTAGCTTCATCGTTTTGGGGATCACTTCGGAGCAGTTTGTGTATTTGATGGATGGAGAAAGTAGCAGCTGTTTTTGTTTTTGATTTTTCCAGCCAGGCTTTCCTTATCATCCTGTGCCAGAGAAATAGAATGAAATTCTCTGATTTAAATAAGTTAAATGCTCTGTGTATTAGACTAAATGCAATTGTGGACAAGAAGGGGAAAGCAATCATATGAGGCTTTGCTGACAGACAGCCCTGGCATCTTGGGATGCCAGAGTAGTGACTGCAATCATAAATGATTCCAGTGAGAAAGAAATGGAAGAAGTATCTATAGACATCAGCTTGACTGCCCAGGGAGCCTTCTGACAAGGTCAGATTCTAAAAGGGCAGACACAAGTCTTACTTATTAAATTAGCTGATGACATGAGGCTCAGAGAGACGGGCCAGGCTATGTTGGTTGACAGTATTCAAAAGGATCTCAGCAGGCTAGAATGATGGGCCAAAGCTACAAAGAAGAAAGTTCAAAGACATCATTTTGAGGTCTGGCAGTTGGATACAAAGGAACAGCACCATCAGGGGATAAAGGATATACGGTGAGCAAGTACAGAAAAGTTTTGGTTGAAATGAAATTGTGAAACATCAATATGGCGACAGCTTTCCAAATGTGCATAAGTTTTCCAGAATGCTTATACAACCTTAGATTGTACTAATAGAGCATGGTGTTTAGTAAGAGAAAAGTGATAGCATAAAGCATTTGCAGGCAATATACACAGATGTCAAACAAATGGTCTTTGGGTCAGACAACCATTTATCAGATCCCATTTCCAGCTTATCATAGCAACTCTTCATAAGTGATTCCTGAAACTATCAAAAGTAAAGTAAACCATTTAACTTCAGCTGTGAATATTCATTCTTTACAAAATTTTTGGTTAGGGTCGAGCCTTTTCCATTGCTGGTGGAGCCAACCTTCCATCAGAACACCCTCGTGTGGCCATATCTGTGGTTTGTGGCTTGTCTCCATTCTCCAATTGTTTATTATATTTGGAATATCATCCCCCTGTGTTTGGGTGCCCTGACTGGAGTTTTTCACTTTCTCATTTAAACAAACCTTATCCTTAATTATCCAAGATTTCTAGATGCTTCTTTAAAAAAATTGTAGAATAATTGCTTTATAATGTTGTGTTACTTTCTGCTGTTCAACAACGTGAATCAGCTATATGTATACATATCCCCTCTCACCTTTCTTTTTAATGGAGCAATTACCTAAAGACAACTTTCAATCAATTCAAAACTTCCTAGAATTTTTACTTTTTTTTCCTTTTACACTTTTCTTGCTCTCACTTATTTCTTTTTTTTTTTTTGACTTTCTTTTTTTTTTTTATTATTGTTTTTGCCATACATTGTTATGATATCATCATGGGTTTACATATGCTTCCCCTCCGGGTCCCCCCTCCCTCCTCCCTCCCCCCCGGGAAATCTCGCTGCACCAGTCCCGAGCATCAATCCTGGGCTGGCGATTGATTAGACACATGACATTAACATGTTTCAATGCCCTTCTCCCATATCATCCCACCCTTACCCTCATCCACAAAGTCCACAAGTCTATTCTATACATCTGCGTTCCTTTTGTTGTCTCCCATGTTGGGTTCTCATTACTGTCTTTCTAAATTCCATATATATGTGTTAATATACTGTATTGTTGTTTTTGCTTCTGGCTTACTTCACTCTGGATAATGGGCTCCAGTTTCGTCCATCTGAGTAGAATTGCTTCAAATGAATTTTTTTTTAATGCTGAGTAATATTCCATTGTGTATATATACCACAGCTTTCTTATCCATTCATCAGTTGATGGGCATCTAGGTTGCTTCCATGTCCTGGCTATTGTAAACAATGCAGCGATGAACATTGGGGTGCACGTGGCTCTTTCAATTCTGGTTTCCTCGGTGTATATGCCCAGCAGTGGGATTGCCGGGTCATATGGCAGGTCTATTTGCAGCTTTTTAAGGAACCTCCACACTGTTTTCCATAGTGGCTGTACTAGTTTGCATTCCCACCAACAGTGTAAGAGGGTTCCCTTTTCTCCACATCCTCTCCAGCATTTATTGCTTGTAGACTTTTGGATGGCAGCCATTCTGACTGGTGTAAAGTGGTACCTCATTGTAGTTTTGATTTGCATTTCTCTGATAATGAGTGATGTTGAGCATCTTTTCATGTGTTTGTTAGCCATTTTTATATCTTCCTTGGAGAAATGTCTGTTAAGTTCTTTGGCCCACTTTTTAATTGGGTTGTTTATTTTTCTAGAATGGAGCTGCAGGAGTTGTTTGTAAATTTTTGAGATTAATTGTTTGTCTGTTGCTTCACTGGCTATTATTTTCTCCCATTCTGAAGGCTGTCTTTTCACCTTGCTTATAGTTTCCTTTGTTGTGCAAAAGCTTTTAATTTTAATTAGGTCCCATTTGTTTATTCGTGTTTTTATTTCCAATATTCTGGGAGGTGGGTCATGGAGTATCCCGCTTTGGATTATAGCAGAGAGTGTTTTGCCTATGTTATCCTCTAGGAGTTTTATAGTTTCTGGTCTTATGCTTAGATCTTTGGAAGAATCAATATAGTGAAAATGAGTATACTACCTAAAGCAATCTATAGATTCAATGCAATTCCTATCAAGCTACCAGAGGTCTTCTTCAAAGAATTAGAACAAATAATTTCTCAATTTGTATGGAAATACAAAAAACCTCGTATAGCCAAAGCAATCTTGAGAAAGAAGAATGGAACTGGCGGAATCAACCTACCTGACTTTAGGCTATACTACAAATCCACAGTCATTAAGACAGTATGGTACTGGCACAAAGACAGAAACATAGATCAATGGAACAGAATAGAAAGCCCAGAGATAAATCCACGCATCTATGGACACCTTATCTTTGACAAAGGAGCCAAGAATATACAATGGAGAAAAGACAACCTCTTTAACAAGTGGTGCTGGGAAAACTGGACAGCCACTTTTAAAAGAATGAAACTAGATCACTTTCTAACACCATACACAAAGATAAACTCAAAATGGATTAAAGATCTAAGCTCTCACTTATTTCAAGAGAAATATTTTAAGAGATTCATCTGCAACAAGTTTCTCCAAGCATTTGAGTTGATTTTCATATAAATGGTAACTCTTTTCTCACTCATATTTCATCAGCTTATGTAATATTGGATTAAATTATATAATTAAAATGACCAATATGAGAGGCATCAACAGGATGAGGACAAATAGCTATTTCACATACAACTCAGGAGAAGAGCCCACTAGTGAACAGTGTACTGTGAAACGGAATCAATAAGAACAAAATCACCAGGATGATTATGGGGACTGAAGGGTGGCTTAGGATTGAGGCCAGTGGAAGCATTTAGTCTTAAGAGGGCTTGCTTCAGTCATACGAATGCCTGATGATGTTATTAATAGATTTATTATATAGATTCACCAAGCTTCTTCTCTAGGACTCCAAGGAGAGATGCGAGAGAGAGATAACACAGACCGCTGAATAACATTATAGGCAGGCAATGTTCAACTCATATCAGTATGCATTTAAATATGACCTGGGCTCTCTTGGGAGACAGCTGTCACTGGACCTGTTCAAACACAGGCAGGATGACCAACTTGGCAGTGATGCTATGGACACATTCAGAATAAAGTGGGGAGTTTAATTAGGTAATGGTAACGTCTCAAGCTGTAATGACAATGCAGGGGAATCAGTAACTGAGGAAAATCTACTAAACTTAGGCAGGAGACATTCCTTGGGCTATCAGATTGCCAAAAGGAGGGCAGTCTAAAGTGTCATTCCCTCATTATAACTTTAAAAAACCATATTTTCTTTCTTTTTATTTTCTTTTATTTTTGAAAACCTAAAGTGGTTTATTTATAACATTTTCATTATAAATTAAATTTTATTTACACTTACTATCTTCTCAGAAGATTTTCTTTTTTTACAATATTGTATTGGTTTTGCCAGACATTGACATGAATCAGCCATGGGTGTATGTGTGTTCCCCATCCAGGACCCCCTTCCCACCTACCTCCCCATCCCATCCCTCTGGATCATCCCAGTGCACCAGCCCCGAGCACCCTGTGTCATGCATCGAACCTGGACTGGTGATTCATTTCACATATAATAATTTACAGGTCTCAATGCCATTCTCCCATATCATCCTACCCTTGCCCTCTCCCACAGAGTCCAAAAGACTGTTCTATACATCTGTGTCTCTTTTGCTGCCTCATATACAGGGTTCTCGTTACCATCTTTCTAAATTCCATATATATGCGTTAGTATACTGTATTGGTGTTTTTTCTTTCTGGCTTACTTCACTCTGTATAATAGGCTCCAGTTTCATCCACCTCATTAGAACTGATTCAAATGAATTTTTTTAATGGCTGAGTAATATTCCATTGTGTATATGTACCACAGCTCTCTTATCCATTCGCCTGCTGATGGATATCTAGGTTGCTTCCATGTCCTGGCTATTGTAAACAGTGTCATGATGAACACTGGGGTACACGTGTCTCTTTCAATTCTGGTTTCCTTGGTGTGTCTGTCCAGCTGCGGGATTGCTGGGTCATATGGCAGTTCTATTTCCAGTTTTTTAAGGAACCTCCACACTGTTTTCCATAGTGGCTGTACTAGTTTGCATTCCCACCAATAGTGTAAGAGGGTTCCCTTTTCTCCACATCCTCTCCAGCATTTATTGCTTGTAGACTTTTGGGTAGCAGCCATTCTGACTGGTGTGAAATGGTACCTCATTGTGGTTTTGATTTGCATTTCTCTGATAATGAGTGATGTTGAGCATCTTTTCATGTGTTTGTTAGCCATCTGTATGTCTTCTTTGGAGAAATGTTTTCTTTTGAGAATAATGATTATTAAGGTGTCTGATATCTAACATCTGATATCTAATGTTTGACATATATGTGAGGGACAGAGAACATATATATTGGCGACTGAACAGCAACAACAACATTTATAGGTATGCATGCACGCATGCGAAGTCACTTCAGTTGTGTCCGACTCTTTGCAACCCCACAGACTGTAGCCCCTCAGGCTCCTCTGTTTGAGATTCTCCAGGAAAGAATACTGGAGTGGGTTGCCATGTCCTCCCTCAGGGGATTTTCCTGACCCAGAAATTGAACCCCTTTATCCTGTGGCTCCTGCATCGCAGGTGGATTCTTCACTGCTGAGCCACCAGGGAAGCTCATATATATGTATTAACATATATATATAAAAGAGAGAGGCTCTTACAGGATGAGAATTCCATACCTCAAATCAAGGAGAAAGAAACACAGATCTTATTAATATTATTAATAATAATATTTTCTGAGATAGGAACATTTTGCATCACTACAAAAATTTGTTATGTGAATTTAAAATGACACAAATCAGAAAAGAAATACATTAGGTTGATTATGCTCAATAGTGCTTACTTTGAAAACTATGGTGCTATATTCCACCCTGTTGAATAAAATCCACTTGACATGGTGATAGCTGTCAGAGGACAGCAATCTAATAGCACAGATATCTCCTTATTTTCCTATTAGGAGACAAGACACTGCATTATGGTAGTCTTTAACTCTAGAGAGCTGTCACATTTTGAGGGACATAATTTGAGCCCTGCTGTACCTTAGCTCCATTCCATCATGGAGTCTTACTCTACTTTGCAGCCAGTGTGTACCCATAAGTTTCCAATTTTAATCCCTTTAAAGCACATCTATGTGGATAAGAAAAATATCTTCCCTCCACATGTGACTGCATCAATCCAGATTAACCCAGACTTCTTCATCAAGGGAGTCATCCCATTTGGACCCTTCAACATGATAGGCTGCTCTTCAGCTGGTACTATAGCGCTGATTGGTTATAGCCCGTGTCTATTCTGATTGGTGAACACTGACTGGCCACCATTCTGATTGGTTAGCACCTGTGCCGAGCCAGTTAATTTTATTTATGGTAGCTCAGATGGTAAAGAATCTGCCTGCAAGGCAGGAGACCCAGGATTCAATCCCTGGGTCAGGAAGATCTCCTGGAGAAGGAAATGGCAACACACTCCAGTATTCTTGCCTAGGAAGTCCTATGAACAGAGAAGCCTGGGACTCTACAGTCCATGAGGTCACAAAGAGTCAGATACAACTGAGCACCTGACCCAGGCACCATCACCAGATTAGAATCCTGGAGGAGGTTAATGCCCAGGAGATTCTCAGTCTCCACAACCCCCTCATTCTGACTTAATTGGTCTGAGGAGGCAGACGCTTCCTAGGTCAGTGTTTCTCAAACCACCTGTGTAAATGGGCAGTTGTTGCTGTTGTTGCTTGTTTTAAGTTCCAATCTGATACTTTGGTAAAATGAAAAACTACATGATTGGATGTTTTTGCAAGTGGAAAATTGCTAGAAAAGTGTCTAAACACAGAAGTATTTATCTTGGACTGGTAACAGTTTGTGGATCATATTCTGAGGAGTGCTGATTCTAATACAAGGCCAGAGTAATGAACCACAGACTGAGAGAGTCTGGACTGTCTGTCAGTCATTGCTTTCCTTGTAACTATTTAGATTTTATACTTTAATAGCCTGAAGACATTTTTTAGGCAGGATCATTTTTTGTATCCTTACAATAAATGGGCCCCATGATTATGGAGGCTGGCAAGTTCCAAGGTCTGCAGGGTGAGTTGGCAAAGTAGAGATCCAGGAGAGGAGCCGATGATATGGTTTCAGTCCAAAGACCAGCAGGCTTAACACTCATGAAGAGCCAGTATTTCAGTTCAAGTTTGAAGGCAAAGAAGAAAGCTATTGTTCCAGTTTGAAGGCTGTCAGGCAGGAAAAATTCTGTCTTACTTAGGGAACCTGGAGAAGGGAAAGGCTACCCACTCCCATATTCTTGCTTGGAGAATTCCATGAACTGTATAGTCCATGGGGTCACAAAAGAATTGGACACGATTGAGCGACTTTCACTTTCAGGGAAAACAATTTTCTTAGTCTATTCAGACCTTCAACTGATTGGATAAGGCCCACCCACCTTAGGGAGAGCATTCTGCTTTACTCAGTCTACTGATTTAAATGCTAAACTCATCCCCAAAACTCTCACAGAAGCACCCAGATTAATATTTGACCAATTGTCCAAGAAGTCCATGGGTTAGTCAAATAGAACATAAAATTTACCATCACACAATGACACGTAGGAAACTACTAAGACTTTTTATCAGATATGTTGTATTACAGGCATTGTCTAAGACTCTGAGGGATAGAAGGTGACTTAGATCCAGGTTGTGCCCTCAAGAGGCTCAAATCTGACAAGGGGAATGTAGCTACCCTGCATTCAAATCATTACAATGCAATTTACTGAAAGGTAGAATAAAGGCATATCCTGGGAGTTGTTGTAGAAGCCTGGAGTTCCAAAGTGTTCCACAGTTTGGAATGAAGCCCTAATGGTATATATTTGTTATAAAGTCTCACTAACCCACCTTATAAATAGTAAATAGGAATAGACATAAAATAGATTCCCAACAAGTACACGTTTCTCAAATAAGACTACATGTTTACCATCCTTTTTTCTAATGATAGCTGTATAACCATGATAAGCATCATTAACAATGTACACAAAGAATCACTGTCAGTTGTGTTTTATTATATATTTTTTATTTTATTTTATTGTTTACATTTTGTCCATGCCATGCAGCTTACACTATCTTAGTTCCCTGACCAAGGACCAAACTGCCTCTTTGCAGTAAGAGCACAGAATCCTAACTGCTGGACCGCCAGGGAATTCCCTGAGTTTTATTATATTGGCTGATGATTAATATTTAATCCCAAACATTGTAACTGAAGTAGAATCCTTGAGACTCCCTTAAAACAGAAGTAACAGTTAAAGCTTTCTTACTTAAATCATGTGTGCTTAGAACCTGTGCTGGGTTTTAGTAATAAACCACTCAGACACCTACTGGACTGCTAGCTAATGACCCCTAGGATCTTTCAGTCATACTCAAGTGGCTGAAAATAGTCTGCTGAGGCACCTCTGCCTTTAGAAGGCACTGGGGACTTATTATTTTAATCCTTGTACAGCCTGATTTATCCCTTCAAACATCTGTCAGCTGTGCTTTGTCTTGAAATTGGTACTGATGCTGCTGATGATTTTTCAACAGCAGCTGGGAGACGTTCATTAGACTCTCAGAGGGTGTGTATGGCTGTAATATTTTCTTTTACTAATGATCTCTGAAGCATTAAATATTATGCATCCCTTATCTACAGGAAATCTTGAATTTTTATTTCCCTGCTTCAAGATTTGAAGCATTAGGTTTTACTCAATTAGCTAAATTATTAACAATACAGTCCCTGGGTCCTGGAGATATAAAAGAAAAATGGACTGTGAGTTCCTGGGTTAAATGCTTGTTATTTAACACAGGGGAGAGATCATAGCCCATTCTCTCCAGTAGATATAAATAAGAGCTGAAGCACAATTTCTCTTAAATGATTTCCAAATTAATTTGTCAATAGAGCATCTCTTGATTTAACTCTTACTTGCCTTACCTCTTTCTACACTCAGAACAAATAAGAGGCTTTTTTGGGTCCTCCTAAACTGCTGTATCTTCCCTTTGGTTGGCCATTTTGTAGCTCTTATTTGTCTGCTCAGAGATTTAAAAGATCCTTCACTTGTTTTGCTCTTAGCACCTGGAGACTTCTCATTTGTAGACAAAGGCAGCAGCATTTTGCACTGGATTTTAAGCACTGGATGTTCCCTGTCAAAGTCGTCCACCCTTCCAACTGCATCGTTGCTATGCTTCCATCATTATTAATTTTTCCTTAGGTTAATTTATTCAGGAGATGTGGGGATGAAGGGGGTAGAGTTGGAAGGTAGCTCAAGAAAAATTTTGAATCTCTTGTAATTCTGGTGGTGGATGTTGTGGGTGGGAACCAGAAGGTGATATGATTCTATGGGCCAACTTTATAGTTTCGCTCAGCAGGACCTGAGTCTGGGTATATTAAAAGATTAAGAAACAGCCTCTAGAAAAAGACAAAGGAGATTCCATGTTGTGGAAATTTCTCCCAATATCCCTCCACACCTGCCTTGCCCTACCAGAGTAAGAGACCGTGCCTTGCCTTTTCTCTCCTATGATGGGCAGCCAGAGACGTGCTCCCTACAAAAACTGCCCATGTGTGGGGGTGACATTCACACAGAAATGAAAGGCAATCAGGTGAATCTCCCCGAGTGCCTAGGACAGATTCTATGCAAGCAGGCCAGAGCCCTTGGTTAAATGAGGCAAGTTTCTGTAGTATATGAATGACACTGGCTTTATAGGTTGTATCATAGGCTGTGGGCTTCTCAGGTGGCACTAGTGGTAAAGAACCCACCTGCCAATGCAGGAGACATAAGAGATATGGGTTGGATCCCTGGGTCGGGAAGATCCCGTGGAGGAGGGCATGGCAACCCACTCCAGTATTTTTGCCTGGAGAATCCCATGGACAGAGGAGCCTGGCAGGGTACAGTCTGCAGAGTCACAAAGAGTTGTACACGACTGTAACACACATGCACGCCTCACAGGCCATGAGCTCTGCGAAGGAATGATTCCTGTCTTGTTCGTTTCTGTACGTCTCTGAAATATTGAAGGACAGTGTCTCATCATAGAAAAGATACAGAGTTAGATAAGCAGGGTCTCAAACCCAGATTCTGATCTCTCCTAGCCTGAGCTTCTTCATCTGAATAATGTAGATAATATCCATCTGGCCCAAAGGCTCCAATCATATCACAAACATTCAGTGAATGGTCCTCTTTAACCTGTCTCTTTGTGTGCAGCTCATGCTCAAAAATTACTGCAGCAGCTCTCTAGGATATTCCTCTTGCTCTTTGCTTTATCCATTCATCTTTTTATTCCTACTCTTCTTTTTAAAACACTTTCTATTTTACTTAGTTGCCTTTTCCCCACCTTTCTCACATGTTTATGGGCTTCCCAGGTGATGCTAGTGGTAAAGAACCTGCCTGCCAATGCAGGAGCAGGAGACTTGGTTTCGATCCCTGGGTTAGGAAGATCCCCTGGAGGAGGGCATGGTAACCCACTCCAGTATTCTTGCCTGGAGAATCCTGATGGAGAGCGTGCTAATCCCAACTTAGCACACACACACATGTTTATGCCTTAAGTCTGAGAATCGTGCTCAGTTCTGCCAACCAAAGGGCATTCCCTTATCTGGCTGATGCTGTTCCAGGCTAACGATATCATTGACCTTTATCCAAAAAGAAAGAATAACCTATCCTACCCCCCACCTGGCTCCTACCTATTGGGCCAGCAGATTGCAGACCCTCTAGGAATTATATTAGCTGTTGCACAGTTAAAACCCTCCCAGCCTGAACCAGGCTATTACCTGCTACGATTCCGATTTGATTGCTTTTGTTTGTCCCCAGAAGGTATTATCATAAATAGTTTTACAATCAAGTCTATTAACCATATTTACAATTCATCCTGCCTGCCTTTGCTGCTTTTCTTGAAACATGGCTCTCTCACTCTTTCAAACTGCTTTCTATTGAGTGCCAAGGTAACTCTTGCTGGAGGCTCCAGGGGATGAGAACAGATGTGAAATTCTCCTGCAGTTTAAAGATATCAGCACCACTGTGGTTCAACCGCCGATATGAACCAACAGATAATTACAGTTTAAAATTAGTATTTTAATGAACCAGTCTTAGCAAATGTAAAGTGCAATCTCCCAGGCATTCAAGAAATGAGCAGTAGAGAGGACATTAACTAAGAAATCCAGCAAACGGATGGTCAGCAGGTGTTGATGTGATGGAGAGCTGAATGGTCCAGTTTTTATGTGCTGCACCAGGCAGGGATAAGTGCATGTTTGAAGGTGAACAGAAACATCTAAAGGGCTGTGTCAAGTTCTAATCAATCAGAGATATGAAGCTTCAACCCCAGCACCTCAAATTAAATATCAGCGCAAAATATAGGGAAATAAATTCCTCATTCATTTAAACCTGATGTCAAGGTTTCCCTTTTTCTTTTCAGAAATTAATGGCATAATTAAATATTTATGTAGCCTGATACCCAACAGTAATTGTTAGCAATATCATAAACTGTTTCAGCAAAATAGAAATGTTAGAAACCATATGTGAGTAAGGGGAAACTTGTTGACTAGTTACCATTTATCATGGTGGTGGTTTAGTCGCTAAGTTGTGTCCGACTCTTGTGACTCCATGGATTGTAGTCCACCAGGCTCCTCTGTCCATGGGATTCTCCAGACAAGGACACTGGAGTAGGTTGTCATGCCCTCCTCTGGGAGATCTTCTGAATCCATGGATCAAACTCGGGTCTCATGCATTGCAGGTGGATTCTTTACTGACTAAGCCACCAGGGAAGCCCTGATTATCTTATAATGCTAACCATATATTTTACTATGGGCTTGGTCACTATACAACTTACTCAATTAAAAGAAAAGGCTTAGATTAGTTAAAAAATCATCTGAGTGCTGGATTAAAATGGATGATTAAAGGCATCCCTGTAGGGGTAATAAAGGAAGCTGGTCTATGTTTATTTTCCAGGGCTCATTTGCTTAGGGACATTGGATTAGTTGCATAAACTCTCTGTGCTCTGATCTCTCATCTGCAAAATGAGGTTATTACTATTTCCCTTACTTGGCTTACTGGGAAATAGTGAAAAGAAAGTTCACTGATGTCCTCAAAATGCACAGCCAGTGCAAGGACACACCCCGCACGTGAATGGAACAGCATTACATTTATTACACACGAGTGCACATATTAGCACACAAGCCTTAATTTGTATCTTAATATATTTTGACCTCCTGAAGGATTTTTTTTTGAACTGTGGTGTTGGAGAAGACTCTTGAGAGTTTCTTGAACTTCAAGGAGATCCAACCAGTCCATCCTAAAGGAGTTCAGTCCTGGGTGTTCTTTGGAAGGACTGATGTTGAAGCTGAAACTCCAGTACTTCAGCCACCTGATGTGAAGAGCTGACTCATTGGAAAAGACCATGATGCTGGGAAAGATTGAGGGCAGGAGGAGAAGGGGATGACAGAGGATGAGATGGTTGGATGGCATTACCGACTCAATGGGCATGGGTTAGGGTGGACTCTGGGAGTTGGTGATGGACAGGGAGACTTGGTGTGCTGCAGTTCATGGGGTCACAAAGGGTTGGACACAACTGAGTGACTGAACCGAACTGAAGGATTTTGAATTAAAGGTTACTATTAATAAGAACATAGTACAGGAAAGGGGTTGGGATCAGGTAGGATGCTTGCTCAATTAAAGCTCTGACTCAATCTAATCCCAGCAGAAAATACCCCTCTTGGTAGCATCTATCCCTCTTGGAAACTGGGCATGGCGAGATCTCCCTTCATTCTCACCCCTCTTTGGGCTAGCTCCCCGAACCTATTTAGACCTTGAACGCTATTCATCTATTTCACTGCTCTTTTATGGTTTACTTTTCCATCAGCAGTGTTTAAGAGCTGTAGTTAATCCACATCTTCGTCACCATTTGAACTCTGTTGCTTTTTCGATGATCCAGCAGATGTTGGCAATTTGATCTCTGGTTCCTCTGCCTTTTCTAAAACCAGCTTGAACATCTGGAAGTTCACGGTTCATGTATTGTTGAAGCCTGGCTTGGAAAATTTTGAGCATTACTTTACTAGCGTGTGAGATGAGTGCAATTGTGCGGTAGTTTGAGCATTCTCTGGCATTGCCTTCCTTTGGGATTGGAATGAGAACTGATCTTTTCCAGTCCTGTGGCCATTGCTGAGTTTTCCAAATTTGCTGACATATTGAGTGCAGCACTTTCACAACATCATCCTTTAGGATTTAGAATAGCTCAACTGGAATTCCATCACCTCCACTAGCTTTAGGATTAAAGCTAGCAACAGCTACACTAGCAACCACTAACAACAGCAACCACTAGCAATAAGATTAAATAATAATAGTTATAGTAGATACATGATCTTATTTAAGCCTCAGATATCATTTACAGACCATATAAAAGTATATTAAAAATGAAGGCAATCTGAGACTGGAAGAAACATAAAGATTGTCTAGGTGAATACTTGGTTGACTTATTATTTAGTTTTTATTAATATTTAATTGAATTTCCCTTATAACCTCAGATACTCTATTTTAACATCTCAAATGATGAAAACAAGGAAATTGACCATCGGCGTTAGTTTTCTAGAGCTGCGATATCAAAGTACAAGAAACTGAGGGGATTAGAACAGCAGGCATTTGTTCTGTAACAGTCTGCAGGCTACAAGTCCATGATTAAGGTGTTGGTTGAGAGCATGCTACCTTGGAAGCTTCTAAGCAAGGAGGCCTCCTCGCACCTTCCAGCTTCTGGTCACCTCGGGTGTTCCTTGGCCAGTGGCAGCAAAACTTCAAGTCTGCATCCATCTTCAGAGACCGTCTGTGTATCTCCGTCTTCACATGGTGTTTTACCTGTGTGTTTTTTCTTCTCTTCATGTAAAGACCCCAGACATACTGGATTAGGACCCACTCAAATGAGATCGCCGTAATTTGATTACATCTATAAAGACACTTTCTAAACAATTACAGTCCCAGGTACCAGGGGTTAGGACTTCAGAATATCTTTTTAGGAGGACATAACTCAACTTATAACACTATTATAGGAGTAGGCTGTTCTAATGATGGGCAGACTTCATGGTTGGAAATCACTTCCTTCTACCAACCATACTTTGTGAACCTCTTTTTTTTTCCTTCCTTCAGCTTCACTGGGTCTTCATTACAGCATGCAGGCTTCTCTAGTGGGGAGCAAATTAGTTACCCTGTGGCATGTGGGATCTTAATTCCCTGACCAGGGATCAAACTCATGTCCCATACAGTGGAAGCCAGACTCTTAACCACAGGACCACCAGGGAAATCCCCTAGTCTGCTTACCTTTTGTCTACATACTTATATCCAGGACAAAACACTACAAATCTCACCTGGCTTCGATTGGACAACCCTTCAGATACAAACAGTTATCACAGATCCTTGTTTAGAGATAGTCACATTTTGGCGGGAAAAAAAAAAGTCAGTAAATGGACACAAATAAGGATCTATAAAGTATAAGGCAACTCAAAGGTATGGACCTTACCTTACACTTATAGCCTGAGCAAAGGCTAGTAATAAACTGTCACACCTTTGTAACAGTGAGTTTTCTCCTACAGGTGCATAGTTGGTGAGGAAATGGGTGATCAGCATTTCTATTTTTTTTTCTTCTTTTAATTGACTGTGGTGGCCAGAACAGATGGTCTCTCCTAAGTGTTTCAGCCATGATGAGAGACAGAGCCTGAGAAGCTTAAGTGCATTTATGAGGCAAAGCATGAAAGCAAATCAACCAAAGTTATTAAAAAGGAGGTAATATGGAAGAGAGGCAAGCAAGGTGTTAAGTATTATTAATCATTAATTCCTTGTTGGAAATTTCTTATGAAAAGAATATTCATGAAATGGAAATATAACTTTTATGCACTGTATAATAAGCAAAAAAATTTTAATCTATTCAAAAAAGGCCTTGGGGTTCTGACAACTGACTTAAAAAATCAGACCACTTCTAATTGTTTTCTCCTCTGTTGTCCTTGAAATGATTCCTTTATAAAAGATTACAGATCTCCAAGTAGTCTGAGGTACCCACTCTTGAGAATTAGGTCATATCAAGATGAGAAGTGAGATATAGCTAATGATCATATAAGCTATGTGTCAAAAATGATGTTGGTTGTGAGTATGGTGGTGGTGGTTTAGTCGCTAAGTTGTGTCCAACTCTTGTGACCCCATGGACTATAGCCTGGCAGGCTTCTCTGTCCATGGGATTCTCTAGGCAAGAATACTGGAGTGGGTTGCCATTTCCTTCTCCAGGGTTGTGACTATACTATTAAATAAATAGAAACCAACAGTCATGAATTTCATCTGCTTTCTGTTAGCTTAACAGTACTTGCTTGTTTTTGTTTTTGTTTTTTTTCCTTTTTCGCTGTCAATTCTGAATTAACCTATAAGAATTTTCTTCAGGGCAAAAAAGTCCCAGTTAAAATCCAAGACATAGGAAATATTAGGCAAAGCAAAACAGAGAGATAGTTACTTAGCATTGGAGGATAGTTACAAAAGCTTCTCTTTCACATATCTTGAATCTTATTGAGATCTACAAACTGACCAGTAGCTGCTGAAGGGCTAACATTGGTTCCATGACCTTAGAATCTTGTGGTAGTCATACCAGCAGTCTGGACTCCAGACATTGTGTTCAGGAGAGCCCAGGTATTGGGTCTGGACTTTTTAAAACCCTCTTTAACAAGGACCATAAAATCCTGGAGGCAGAGTTTAGGCAGACCCCAAGGCTTTGTGTTGTTCAGTCACCATGTCCCACTCTTTGCAACCCCATGGACTATAGCATTCATGGCTTCCCTGTCCTTCACTATCTCAAGGGTCAAATTCATGTCCCTTGAGTCAGCATCCCAGTTAGATGGTTAGATGCTATCTAACCATTTCATCCTCTGTCCCCCCTTCTCCTTTTGCCTTCAGTCTTTTCCAGCATCAGAATCTTTTCCAGTGAGTTGACTCTCCGCATCAGATGGCCAATGTATTGGAGCTTTAGCATCAATCCTTCCTATAATATTGAATTGATTTCATTTAGAACTTGATGGAGAACTTGATGGAGAGATTTGGTGGCAAAGGAAGGAAATATGTTTGTGGGAGTTAAATCAGAAAGGAAATAAGTATAACTGGCCCTGTTATGGGCATTGTTGAGGATAAGTCTACAGGATAAGTTTACATTGTTGAGGATTGAGTTTCTCAGCCTCTGGATAACTTTGCTTTCTTACCACTTTCTCCCTCTGCCACTCTACAAGCTCCTTCCCACATGAGCAGCCCCATTGATTCCACTGCAAGTTCATGATGTAGGGCTGTTACCACGTGGTCTGCATATCCTAGTTGCTCAGTAAGCACCAAACTGAACTGAAGTTAATAAACAAACTGAAAACTTCTCAAAAGGTTTTTGCACATAAAGATCTAGTGAGTCTTGATTGATCCTCCTTCCCTAGCTAGTAACACATTGAAAAGGTTTTCATGAGTTGTTAAGTATTCTGCATTACTTAATGGGTTGTTAAATATGTCTGCAAAAGCCAAGCACAACACAGTGATAAATGGAATATATATAAATGAGGTTCAGATCACTTTCAGTCTGAAATCATCAGATCTTTCCACAACAGTGTAACTTACCTGAATAACATCGTCCTTAGTTCTTTACTTTGACCTGGTTGCTCCTGTAAAAGCATCCTCTCTCCTTGTTACTTCAGTGGGTGCTTCCCAGGTGGTACTAGTGGTAAAGAGTCACCTGCCAGTGCAGAATACACAAGGGACCCGGGTTCGATCCCTGGGTGGGGAAGATCCCCTGGAGAAGGAAATGGCAACACTCTCCAGTATTCTTGCCTGGAGAACCCCTCCTGGCAAGAGGAGGCTGGTGGCTACAGTCCATGGGGTCACAGAGTCAGACACTCCTGAGCTCACATACAAGCTCCTTGATACTTCAGTGGATCTTCTACTAATTCTCCCCCAATGCCCAGGAAAATACCCTTTACAGGAATCTTCTTCTCCCTTTTCCTGTTTAAATAGGGTAAGCCATAGCACCTCTTTCCAGGTCCTTTCCTGAATCTGACCACGCCCCCCACAACCAAGTCCCTTCTCTTCTGGATCCCAGAGCCTGGCATGATGCTTGAGTCTCCAAGGGCCAGAATGGCCTGGACATCTCAGGAATTGCTCGTAGTAGCCCATATTTTCCTTCCTCAAACATGGCTTTTCTATCCAGGCTGTCTACAGAAACCACATTCAATTAAACTTGACATATTCAATTCCCAATAATTTTAAAATATTGTATGGTTATTTGGGTACAAGCCAGGAAGGACTTTGCAATATATAAAATCTCAGAGGGGAGGGGCACTTCTCTGGTGATCCAGTGATTAAGACTGCCTTCCAATGCAGGAGTTGCAGGTTCAATCCCTGGTCGGGAAGCTAAGATTCCCACATGCCTCTTGGCCAAAAAACAAAACATAAAACAGACACGCTATTGTGAAAAATTCAATAAAGACTTAAAAAAGTGGTCCACATCAAAAAATATTTTTTTTTAAATCTCAACGGGAGTTTAACCAAGACATTTAGTCAGTATTGAAATTTATGTTGTGTTCTTGTTTAGTTGCTAAGTTGTGACCAACTCTTTTGCAACTGTTAAAGATTATAGCCTGGACTATAGCTCACCAGGCTCCTCTGCCCTTGGGATGTCCCATGGAAAAATACTGGAATGATTGTTATTTCCTTCTCCAGGGAATCTTCCCGACCCAAGGATTGAGACGTGTCTCTTGCATTGGCAGGCGTGTTCTTTGCCACTGAGCTACCAGGAAAGCCCACTGAAATGATAGTGCTTTATGGGAAGGGTTGCACCTTTTTTAGCAACACATGTTTACCAAGTATGTGTACTTTATTTTAGACACTGTGGTGAGCTTTGGAAATATAACAGAGGATAAGAAAATGTCTCTGCCTTTAAAGAATTCAGTCTATTGAAGGGAGACCAACCACTTTGGGTGCTATTATAGGAGTATAATGCTGGGGGGCCCAAAAGGAGAACACCCAAGTCCATCAGATTATCACAGATACTTTATCAAGGAGATGCTACCATGAGCTATTTTGAGGCTGATAAGACTGCAACAATCATCTGTTACCACTGATTTCATGTTTGTTTTCAGATCCATATTACACTCACTTATGAAGCTTATAATAATAGTGGTTACACATTTGAACTCACGTTTAATTGTAGAATGCATGTAAATAACATTATTGTCTCTTGTACATACTGAGATTCTACAAAAGCTTACTTTAAGAGGAAAAGGTTCCATATCTCTGAAAGTGTGAAAACACAACTCTGAGTAATCAGAAGCTATTAAAAGACTCACAGTCAGATCTTACAAAATTCACCAGGCCAGAATACCTGATGGATGTGGTCTGACAAGAAATGGTTGCAAGGCAGAGCCTGGCCCACTGCCTGTGGTCTGGAACCAGTTCCTCATCCCAGGACCGTCCTGTTCGACCTTTCCCAGAACTTCTGGACCAAGTTGCCCAGAGGCCTTGAGGGGAGAGGGACAGAAGAGACTTTGATTTTGATCTTGTTTGCAAATGCTGGTAGATGCCAAGAAAGAAGCCACAATTGATCCTAGCCAAGTATCAGATGACTGAAAGAGAGACCCCAGCGTATATGCCTGGCTGTGCCAGTTGTCAGCAATGTGCAGTTCCGGGGTGGGGGGTGCAGACAGAAGGTGAGCCTGTAGGTTGGATGAGGAAGTGTTGCGGTCAGTTGGGTTCTAACAAAGAAATCAAGTCTTCTGACTCCTCTTCCAGCTTCATTGTTAACTGCTACCACGACACCCATGAAGGCATCACCTTATGTTTTACAAAATGCAGACCTGGTGCTGTATACTTTTCATGGTTCAATTAAAGTCAGCATGTCTGTTAAGAAACTAGATGTATGAATAGTGAACTTCAGAGAGAGCCTGGGCTGAAGGTGGGGTCCTGTGAATTTTTATCAGCTTATAGGTATTAGATTGAGGTCATAGGAATGAGGATCTCTTGAAAATAAGACAATTCAGTCTTTTTTTATAACATTGTATACATTAATTCTTTTAATAACTGCTACTTTTTCAAATATTATTTTTTAATGTTTTGATTTAGGTTCATTTTCTTTTATCCAGTTATCATTACTTATTATTTAGTTCCATCCCCCCAACATGTAGCCCCTTATTCTCCATTTCCATTGTCTTTCCTACTTGACTCCTTTGCTGACCACATTTTATTTGAGATGTAAAGCATTTTCCAAAATGGCCCGAGTGAAGCCTAAAGGTATAAAAAGGTGTGAAAAGTCCAGGATACTCTACACTGCCAGTCAGGTTTCTTAAGGTTTTTTTTTTTAATGATAAAAGTCACATAATATAAAACTTTCTCTTTTAATCATAGTTAACTATTTAAGTGGCCCTAAGTATATTCACATTGTTGTGCAACTCTCATCATCATCCATCTCCCCAGTTTGTCACCTTCTTAAACTGAAACTCTGTTCCCATGAAACAGTAACTCTTCATACCCGTCCCCATCGACCCCTACCCCAGGCCCCTGGCATCTACTAATGTACTTTCTGACTCTATATATTTGTGCCAGTGAGATTTATGTTTTCAGTTTTTACTAGACACTTAGCGTGAATCAAGCACTATGATGACTGTTGGAGACATAAAGCTGAAGAAGATACAGAAGCTGCCATCAAGCAAAATACAATACAAAATACAATATAGTATTTTCCTTGGAAATAAAGATATTATATGAAACATATTAGTTATATTAAATAGGGAGAAAATATGAATAAATATTAAAATATTAGCTACTGTTGACTTTAATTTTCCTCAATTTTCTTAGCTTCATTTTCTAAAGTAATCTTTCTCTTGTAATTATAAAAAAAATTATTTCTATTATTTTATTTTTATTGTATTATTATTTATATTACATTGTTTCAGCTTTTTTATGTGTCAGATCTATTACAGTATTAGTGTGGAAAGAGCAGTGACTCGATACAAAAGACCTGATTTCTAAACTTACTGCTGCCTCTCAATGTTTGGACTTTGGACAAGTCTCTTAAGTTCTCTAAGTCTGCAGGGACTCTATAATTCTCAGTATAAATGTCAGGAATGATTATTGCAAAAAACAAATTTGACACAATTACCTGTTTCATGTACAGAAGCAATATGCACTGGGTTTTTTATTAAGTAAGTGTTTTATAGTGTGGAAAACTGACATTGATCTTACAAAACATACTTACATTGGGTCATCATAAAGCACCACATTTATGTAGGAGCCTGTAAAAATCTCCAACAGACTATGATTGTTTACATTTAAGTAAAATATCACACTCTATACATAAGACAATTTGAAAAATATTTAGAATTACTGAATGTCATGTTAGACGCAAGATGTAATCAGTAAGTGCTGACATTTTGAACTGAAACAAAAAAAATCAACTGATTGGCAATGTTTACCATATCTACAAAATATCTTCATCATAGCACCTGATATTGGTACCTAGTGTTTGAACACTGAGTACTAGTGTTCCAAATTGGAAATTAAAACTACCCATCACAGGCAGTATGTGCTAATTGCTAGGTTCTTGGTACCTGAACATTGAAATAGCAAATGGATATGATGGTGAAGTACAAAGTCATACACACTGCACCTCTCTGAAGCCCTGTCTCCTGCCCCATCCACCCTCCCATCTGTCCATGTTTCCTCATCCTGCATTGAAGCTGCTTATGCTGTCATAAAAGTACAGTATCTGCCATTTCCACTTCTCCATTCACTGCTCTCTTCTGTTGGAACTTTCTTTTTCAAATGCCAACTTTTAGGGGTCAAGAAACAGGCGCATGTTGTCTCTCCCAGGCCATTACATTTCAGGGTCATTTTTATGTTCCTATCATGGAAAGCTCTTCTCTCTCACTGAAGACTTGGACAGGGCGTCCAAAGACAAAGGGGTGAAAAAAGAGAGTGCCACTTCCCATGCTGAGCCATTTATTCCTACAGAGAGAAAGGATTATTTCTACTAGATGATCAAAAGAATACCTTTTCTGACTTTGCAAAACTTGAATTAAATGAGATTGCACCCTGACTCTGTTTTACTTGGGACCTGTGGCTGTAGCCTAGCATTTAGCAGCCCCTACCACAGGGCATTTTACCGTTTACTTCTAGTTTGTTCGTAATTTGTTAAAGAGCCTCTTTTATGAAGCTTGCAAATACAAAATGAAGTCATTTTCTTTCATACCATTTCTTTTTTAAATTTTTTATTGAAATATAGTTGATTTACAATTTTGTGTTAGTTTCAGGTATACAGCCAAGTGAGTCAGTTATATATATTAAAATGTATATAATATGTATTCTTTTTCAGATTCTTTTTCCCGATAAGTTGTTACAAAGTGTTGAGTATAGTTCTATATAAACAGTAGGTCCTTGTTGGTTATCTATTTTATATATAATAGTGTACATCTGTTAATCCCAAACTCCTAATTTATTCCTCCCCTCCTCTCCACTTTGGTAACTGTAGAAACCTTTGTTTTCTATATCTGTAGGTCTGTTTCTGTTCTGGATTTAAGTTCATTTGTATTAACGTTTTAGGATTCTACATAAAAGTGATATTATATTTGTCTGACTCTGGCTTCCATCACTTAGTAGTATCACACCATTTCTTTGAAATGTTTACAGAAATTATGGTATGTGCATGCACACCTGCATTTTTACACATGATAGTTCTGCATGTCAGAACGTGTGCTTGTGTGTAAGACTTTTTGCAGAGGTTGTGTCATTGAATTTCCAGATTACTGTCTTCAGGATAAAATAAGAATTGCCATATTTAACCTTAGCAATAAAACTACTGCCAAGCATTGCAATCTAGCTTTTTGGCTCTTACTGCTAAGATTTCTGTCTTCACATTTATGTTTCCTGTTAGTTCCTGTATCAATTTAGAAAAATGTAAAGGGTAGCTATTAAAACATATCTGGAAGGTAAAATGAATTTGCTACTCTCAGCACAAAGGTTGTCCATTGTTTAGCTTTCTTCTCCTAAGCAATCATTTGTTTTTCAACTTGCAAAATGAATTTTGAAACACTGCCACGTTATGACACAAAATATTAATAGGTACAATTAATGCATTGATACATGTTTGATTCTGTCATTCTTCATCCCCTTTATGTCATTCTTCTTTTAATCTGCTGTGACAGTTCTGTAATGGAGCCCCAGAAACATGATTTGAGGGCAAGCCATATTACTAATCATCAATACAGTGTTCTGTGTTGTCCAGAAATACATGTTCTTTTGTCAGCAGGGATGATAGTCTGCAAAATTTCTACCCAGAGAAAATGCTTTCCAAGATTTGTTTACAAGGAGAAAATTTAATGAGAAGCTAAGTTTGATCATAACAGAGTTTTTTTTTCCCTTCCTGCTGAGCAGATCGTTGTTTTATTTTAACTACAGGATATGGGACAGAATCATTAAAGCAGTTCAATTATATAAGCTATATATATATATATATATATATGCAACATAAAGGAAGCCTTAGATTACTTTTCATTATTCATTCTATAGTTGTTCAGCTAGCATGGGATCTGCTGACCACTGCCACACTGTATAACAGTGGTCACTTTGGGGGATCTTAGCTTGAACTGATACCCCCAGTGAAATAACTAATGGCTAGAGAAGGAAATGGCAACCCACTCCAGTGTTCTTGCCTGGAGAATCCCAGGGACAGAGGAGCCTGGTGGGCTGCCGTCTATGGGGTCGCACAGAGTCGGACACGACTGACGCGACTTAGCAGCAGCAGCAGCAGCAGTCCAGAGTCCATCAGGACAACGTGATAAACAGATCTATTAAACAAACCAGTTTTTCTTTAAAACTGGCACTTAGTGATGATTGTCTCTGTGGGGAAAAAAAAGTTAATAAATCCTTTCAGGATACAGCCGTCTTTAAAAATATTTGTACATATCTGTACCAATTTATTTCTAGTAGCATCTGCCCATCATGTTATCAAGGAAAAGCAAACCCTCCCAGCTTGATATAAATTCACAAGTTTGGAGCAGTCAGTTTATTCTGCTTGATCCTGGGAAAAAAATACATTTTTTTCTTAGACAGAGGACTACATATTTTTGATGTACTATAGAATAGTTAAGGGTGTGGCCTTCTTGTTAATGGTAGGTGATCTTTTCAATCTATCCTTGGTAAGTTATTTCTATTATGGAAAGCATTTCACAGAAAACAAGTATGGGCTATAAATACCTTATATTCAGTATAAACACCAAAAACTGAAAACATCCACTTGAGGTATAGATGCCTCTTCAGTGCTCTGATTACCGGAAAAAAAAAAAAAATTCAGTTTTTGTGGTTTACCTTTCATTTAGAGTATTCATCAGTTCTTGTGAAAATCATAGACATAAGACAGATTTGTCATATCATAACACACCCATAAATATGCAGACAAGCTACATTATTCAAAATATTGTATACCTAGAACATATGTGGTTCATTATCAAGAAACACTAATATATATTGTAATAATTGTATAAGATAATAGAAAAGGGTTATACCACAATTATGGCAAAGGTTTGACTGTCTCCGAGCCCAAAAACATCTATTATAACCTTCAACAGCTCTTAGGAGATTTAAGGGTGAAACACAAGGCTGCTCGGGTTGCCACCCTGAGCACAAGACTTCCAAGTCAGAAATTTAGCACTGACTGATCCTTGGCCCCTATTTATCATTAGGAGAAGAATACATGCACTCTCAATTATAAGATGAATAAGTCCTCATTGAAATTTACTAAGAACCCTTTAAGGGTTCTCACTCCCAAAAAAGGAGGGGGTAACCATGTGAGGAGATGGGTGTGTTAATTCAATTACTTGGTGATAGGAATCCTTTCACAATGTAAACATGTTGTATGGTTTAAATATATTGCAATTTTATTTGTCAATTATACCTCAATAAAGCTGGAAAAGAAAAAATGAGTCTTTTACTAGGAAAAATATAACTATTGTCTTATAATGTTATCACACTCTCATTAGTAATTATAAACAAATCAATACACAATTTGGAACTAGGTAAAGAGGAATATAAATACCAAGATTGATTCATTTCCTTGTCATGAATTCATTTCCTTGTCATGAATTCATTCATTTTCAATGATCAATGAATACATCTTGGGTTTTATTTTTCTCATCAAAATAAAGATATTAATTATTCAAATCTGCACACTCTTTGCTCTGTTGCCTCCCTGTTTAGGACTAGTGCCACCTGTTTGAAGGATCGATATCTATATATATTATATACACATATTTCAGATGCTTATGACAACTATAGTTAGTGGGATATAATTTATGATTATTTATGCAATGTTTGTTTTCCCTCAGTTCAGTTCAGTCATTCAATCATGTGCAACTCTTTGTGACCCCATGGACTGCAGCATGCCAGGCCTCCATATCCATCACCAACTCCCAGAGTTTACTCAAACTCATGTCCATTGAGTCGGTGATGCCATCCAACCATTTCATCCTCTGTTGTCCCCTTCTCCTCCCACCTTCAATCTTTCCCAGCATCAGGGTCTTTTCAAATGAGTCAGTTCTTCGCATCAGGTGGCCAAAGTATTGAAGTTTCAGCTTCAGCATTTGTCCTTCCAATGAATATTCAGGACTGATTTCCTTTAGGATGGGCTGGGTGGGTCTCCTTGCAGTCCAAGGGACTCTCAAGAGTCTTCGCCAACACCACAATTCAAAAACATCAATTCTTGAGTGCTCAGCTTTCTTTATAGTCTGACTCTCATTTCCATACATGACTACTGGAAAAACCATAGCTTTGATTAGATGGACCTTTGTTGGCAAAGTAATGTCTCTGCTTTTTAATATGCTGTGTAGGTTGGTCATAACTTTTCTTCCAAGGAGTAAGCATCTTCCAATTTCATGGCTGCAGTCACCATCTGCAGTGATTTTGAAGCCCCCAAAAAATAAGTCTGTCACTGTTTCCCCATCTAGTGCCATGAAGTGATGGGACCAGATGCCATGATCTTAGTTTTCTGAATGTTGAGCTTTAAGCCAACTTTTTCCCTCTCCTCTTTCACTTTCATCAAGAGGCTCTTTAGTTCTTCTTCACTTTCTGCCATAAGGGTGGTGTCATCTGCATATCTGAGGTTATTGTTATTTCTCCTGGCAATCTTGATTCCAGCTTGTGCTTCCTCTAGCCCAGAGTTTCTCATGATGTACTCTGTATATTTAAATAAGCATGGTGACAATATACAGCCTTGACATACTCCTTTTCCTATTTGGAACCAGTCTGTTGTTCCATGTCCAGTTCTAACTGTTGCTTCCTGATCTGCATACAGATTCCTCAAGAGGCAGGTCAGGTGTGAGATGAGAGCAATTGTGCAGTAGTTTGAACATTCTTGGCATTGCCTTTCTTTGGGATTGGAATGAAAACCAACCATTTCCAGTCCTGTGGCCACTGCTGAGTTTTCCAAATTTGCTGGCATATTGAGTGCAGCACTTTCACAGCATCATCTTTTAAGATTTGAAATAGCTCAGCTGAAATTCCATCACCTCCACTAGCTTTGTTCACAGTGATGCTTCCTAAGGCCCACTTGACTTGGCATTCCAGGATGTCTGGTTCTAGGTGAGTGATCACACTGTCACAATTATCTGGGTCATGAAGACCTTTTTTGTATGGTTCTTCTGTGTTTTCTTGCCACCTCTTCTTAATATCTTCTGCTTCTGTTAGCACCCTACCATTTCTGTCCTTTATTGTGCCCATCTTGGCATGAAATATTCCCTTGATATCTCTAATTTTAAGAGATCTCTAGTCTTTCCCATTTTTTTTCCCTCTCTTTCCTTGCATTGATCACTGAGGAAGGCTTTCTTATCTCTCCTTGCTATTCTTTGGAACTCTGCATTCAAATGAATATATCTTTCCTTTTCTCCTTTGCTTTTTGCTTCTCTTCTTTTCACAGCTATTTGTAAGGCCTCCTCAGACAGTCATTTTGCTTTTTTGCATTTCTTTTTCTTGGGGATGGTCTTCATCACTGTTTCCTGTACAATGTCACGTACCTCCGCCCATAGTTCTTCAGGCACTCTGTCTATCATATCTAATCCCTTTAATCTATTTCTCACTTCCACGTATAATAGTAAGGGATTTGATTTAGGTCATACCTGAATGGTCTAGTAGCTTTCCCTACATTCTTCAATTTAAGTCTGAATTTGGCAATAAAGAGTTCATTATCTGAGCCACAGTCAGCTCCCAGTTTTTTTTTTTTTTTTTGCTTACTCTATAGAGCTTCTCCATCTTTAGCTGCAAAGAGTATAATCAATCTGATTTTGGTATTGACCATCTGGTGATGTCCATGTGTAGAGTCTTCTCTTGTGTTGTTGGAAGAGAGTATTTGCTATGACCAGTGCATTCTATTGGCAAAACTCTATTAACTTTTGCCCTGTTTCATTCTGTACTCCAAGGCCAAACTTGCCTGGTACTCCAGGTGTTTCTTGATTTCCTACTTTTGCATTCCAGTCCCCTGTAATGAAAAGGACATCTTTTTTGGATGTTAGTTTTAGAAGGTCTTGTAGGTCTTCATAGAACCTTTCAACTTCAGCTTCTTCAACATTAGTGGTCGGGACATAGATTTGGATTGCTGTGATATTGAATGATTTGCCTGGAAACGAACAGAGATCATTCTGTTGTTTTTGGGATTGCACCCAAGCACTGCATTTCAGACTCTCTTGTTGACTATGATGGCTACTCCATTTCTTCTAATGGATTCCTTCCCACAGTAGTAGATATAATGGTTATCTGAGTTAAATTCACCCATTCCAGACCATTTTAGTTTGCTGATTCGTAAAATGTCGATATTCACTCTTGCCATCCCGTTTGACCTCTTCCAATTTGCCTTGATTCATGGACCTAACATTCCAGGTTCCTATGCAGTATTGCTCTTTACAGCATTGGACTCTGCTTCTATCACCAGTCACATCCACAACTGGGTGTTGTTTTTGCATTGGCTCCATCTCTTCATTCTTTCTGGAGTTATTTCTCCACTGATTTCCAGTAGCATATTGGCCACCTACCAACCTGAGGAGTACATTTTCAGTGTCCTATCTTTTTGCCTTTTCATACTGTTCATGGGGTTCTTAAGGAAAGAATACTGAAGTGGTTTGCCATTCCCTTCTCCAGTGGACCACATTTTATCAGACCTCTCCACCATGACCTGTCTATCTTGGTGTTCTTTTCCTTAATTTTCTGTAAATCACATTAAGACAGGCACTTCATCTGCCCTGTTCACCAGTATTTTCCCAGTGCCCAGAGCACAGATACTGTACCTTAAAAAAGAAGAAAAAGATATGTACACCCTAATGTTCATAGTGAAAATGAAGTCACTCAGTCTTGTCCAACTCTTTGTGACCCCGTAGACTGAGGCTTACCAGGCTCCTCCATCCATGGGATTTTTCCAGGCAAGAATACTGGAGTGGGTTGCCATTTCCTGCTCCAGCAGATCTTCCCAATCCAGGGATTGAACCCAGGTCTCCCACATTGTAGGAAGATGCTTTACCGTCTGAGCCACCGGGGAAGTTCATAGCAATACTATTCTCAGTAACCAAGGCATGAAAACAACCTAAATTTCCATCAACAAATGAATGGATAAAAAAGATATGGTGTGTGTGTATATATATATATATATATATATATATAAAATATGTATATATATGTATGTATGTATATATACACACCCTACACAATGGCATATTACTCAGGCATAAAAAAGAATGAAATAATACCATTTTCAGCAACATGAATGGATCTAGAGATTATTATACTAAATGAAGTAAGTCAGAAAAAGACAAATACCGTATCAGTTATGAGTGGAATCTAAAATATGGCACAGATGAACTATTTTACAAAATAGATACAGACTCACAGACACAGAAAACAACGTTATGGTTACCAAAGTGGAAGGTTGGGAGGGGTTAACAGATACACACTACAGTATATAAAAGAGATAAATAACAAGGTCCTACTCTGTAGTACAGGGAACTGTGTTTATTATAATAAACCTATGGGGCTTCCCAGGCAGCTCAATGGTAAAAGAATCCACCTGTAGTGCAGGAGATGCAGGAGACACAGGTTGAATCCCTTGATTGGGAAGAGCCCCTGGGGGAGGGCATGGTAACTCACTCTAGTATGCTTGCCTGGAGAATCCCAGGGGCAGAGGAGCCTGGAAACCTACAGTCAATAGAGCTGCAAAGAGTCAGACATGACTAAGCAACTGAGCATGCACACATGCATGCAATTAATCTATAATGGAAAGAATCTGAAAAATTATATATTACATATATTATATATGTTATATAAAACTGAATCAGTTTACAATACTTGAACCCACACAGTAGTGTAAATCAACTATAATTCAATTTAACAAAAAAAGAGAACACGTGAATTTGTGACCAAAGTTCCTGATCCCCCCCACTTCTCCCCAAACTACACGATGTTTGTTGCAGGTGTTCCTGTGCCTGGACCGCTTCACTCTAGCTCACTTTCTACCTCAAAGCCGCCTTTGTCTCCTTCAAGTGCAACTCCAACCTTGCAAGTGAAGAGTCAATGGGGCTAAATAAAATGTGTCAATTAGAATTGACAAACCCTGGACTAGAACAGCAAGACTGGTTTTCTTATTTCATCCACAGGTGTTTCTTCAAATAATAAAAAACACCCCTTGTTGGGACTGCAGTAGGACAGAGTATCCTGAACTGATAATGGCACAGTGTACATTGAATGGAATTTGAACCCCATAAGCTCACATTTTAAATGCCCTTCACTCCCTTTGTATTACTCATGGGTGTGGACAAATCATCTCCTCCTCCTCTTCTCCCCACCCCACACCCCGCCACGTGCAGTTTAGGACCCATCCCCAGATGCAGCAGCAGAGAAGAAGCGAAGCTATCACAATGATGGATAGACAGATGTAGTGTAGCATAGCATGCATGCTCAGTCATGTCCGACTCTTTGACCTCATGGACTATAACCCACCAGCCTCCTCTGACCGTGGGGTTATCCCAGGAAGAATACTGGAATGGATTGCCATTTCCTACTCCAGGGGATCTTCCCAACCCAGGAATCGAACCTGTTTCTCTTGCATCTCCTGGATTGGCAGACAGATTTTACCACTGCACCACCTGGGAAGTCCATGTAGAAGATGATTATCCCATAGTTATGGCAAAGGTCTGACTGTCTCAGATCCCAAGGGAACCCTAGCAATGGTTATGGCCCCACAGCACCCAGCTTACTGTGAAGGTAGAACACTGCTTTGTGAGACTTTCCTTAGCTTCATCCACTTGGTAAACAGACCTGCAAAGAAAGCCCCATGTAAATGTTGATACTGACTCATTGGATGTGTAGCATCAAGTACAATAGACCTGATCCAAAACTGAGAAGAATATCTGAATCGGATACATTAAGCAGGTAATTCCAACTCCATGTGAGGTATTTATAGACTAAGCTCTTCTTTATTGAATTATCAGTTATCAAAATGAGCACCATTTTTGACAAATAAATACTAAATGAATGTGAAATAACAACAATAATAATTGATGATGACAGACATACTTATAGTACATAGTAGTGCCGGAATAATGTACAAATAGTATAGGAATTCCTAAACAACTCTGAGGTTACTTGAGAGAATTCAGTGATGCAGTAAAGAATTATAAATTGAAATGCTTGAATTCCTGACTTTAAAAACAAAAAATCAATCCTAAACCAAGTCCCACTGAATTAAATGTAAATTAGACTAAGCTTATGATAACAAAAATGTAAGAGCCTTGTGAGAATTCTGAAAGCAAAACTTAAAAAGACCTTCTCTGCCTGAATCAGAGATTAACATCAACAGTGATTAAGTCTTGTTGCTAGAGCGTACCCTTGCGATGAAGGGATGAAAACCTTACTTCTATGTTCTTCCTCCTCAAAGCCTACTCTAATCATAAGAAAGACATCAGACAAACTCAAACTGAAAGGCCTAGCCAATGCTCCTTGAAATGTTCAAGGTCACCAAAAACAAGGAACAACTGAGAAATGATCACAGCCAAAACAAACTTAACAATTCATGATGACCAAATATAATGTGAGATCCTAGATGGGATCTTGGAACATATAAAGGACATTACGGAAAAATGAAGGAAATCTGAATAAAGCATGGACTTTAGCTAATAATAAGGTGTAAGTATTGGATCTTTGAGTTTCTCAGGTCACACTAGTGGTAAAGAACCCACCTGCCAATGCAGGAGACATAAGAGACACAGGTTTGATCCCTGGGTCAGAAGATCCCCTGGAGGAGAGCAAGGCAGCCCTTTCCAGCATTCTTGCCCGGAAAATCCCATGGACTGAAGAATCTGGCAGGCTACCATCCATAGGGTCACAAAGAGTCAGACACAACTGAAGTGAGTGAGCATGCATGCATGTGTTGGATCTTTAGTTGTAACAAGTGTAAGATATATAAGATGTTAATAATACAGGAAACTAGGTACAGGGTATATTATAACTCTGTATCACACAACTGTCCAGGGAACTAAAACTATTCTAATATAAAATGTTTTCCTGAAAAGTACATAAAAGATATACTTTTAAAAGATCTTCTGATATAGTATCTGCAGAGAAAGATGCTTTTTAGTTTATAAATTATTTCCATAATTTGTGACAGTTCTCACATCTGCTACTATAAAATTCACTGCAGCTTCTCTGCCTCTTGGGAAAAAATGCATTTAATTATCAGTGAAATTCAACTCCAGCTTGTTATGATGAATGATTTGAACCTGTCAGCTTTTTTTTCTCCCTAAAAACAAAAGAAATGAAATGAAATACATTCTTCCTCCTCTACTTCCTTCCTTCCACCTGCTTCATTTAATTGATGAAGGTTTGAGCTTTTATTAATCTTTTTGAGCTCCTCTGTAAGATGCAGAAAAAGCTAATATGATATCATTGTATCTAGCTAATGTGTGTGCTTTGTGAAATTGATACACCCTGCCAAGACATAAATTACTTAAGCTTTGATAAATGTGTTGAAATCAGGGAATGTTCAAACAGATAAAGCACAGCAATTCCTCTTTTTCTCCCTTTTTTAAACTCCATTTCATGCTAGTAGTTAAATGTTTTTGCATTATTATTGTAATATGATGGGACAAAGACAGCAGTGATATTGATAGAAGCATAGAGAACCCCAGCAAGTACAAAAGCAATGGGGGATGTATCCCCCTTGTGTTTTGCAGATAACATCTAACAACCTTTCCTTGAACACACTGGTTTGCCAACAGGTTCAGATCCACCTCAGTCCTCTCCCAGCATGTTGTATCACTGAAATTGTCTACAGAGGAATGAGCGTCCTGCCAGACACTTTGCACTTTCAGATCATTTGCTGACTCATTTGGTAGGCTGAAATCAAAGATCCACAAACACATTTTGTTAGCAAAGAATGCTCACCTGTCCCTGTGATCTGGATATGACTCAGATGTCAGTGAGACTGGAAACACCAAGAAGCATTTGATTGATGCTCTAGGGTTGATTTCTACTCATTAATTTATCCTATGGCACTGAACAAGTTGCTTGATTGATCACTAATCAGTTCCCTGGAGACCTGAGAATCCATATCATCTTTTGAAGACAATTTTTGAATAGGAGGCATGGAACTATCTGTTGGATAATGTAAGACCCGTCAGTCTCTGAGCGCCTTTTGCCAGAGGTTGGGCTCAGTAACTTCCATCCATTTTTTAAATTTGGTCCTTACAATCAACCAACAAAGGAGGTATAGGTGAGAAAATTGGGGCGCATGTCAAAGGACAATGAGGTCATCAGACAGCAAATCCTATGGCTTTTTCCACCATGCTGCTTCCATTTGGGGACCTCCATTGGGAGTATATTGGATGTGTGTGGGCGGGGTTGTGGTTCATTCAAACCCCAGTCATCCCTGACTAAGTCTTTTGAGGTTAAGTGTGAGCCTTGGGAACTTCAGTCACACAACTATCTATGTAGACCTGTTTAGGAGAGGATGTCTTCTCAGTAGTGATGCACACATTTAAGCAGCATTCTAGGGAGAAGGCTGAACAAGTTAATGCCACAGGGAGAGGAAGCTGGGAGAAGAGGTACAACTAGCAGCTTTTTAAGACAACTAGAAATATATTTGCTTTTTATTTATTTATTTATTTTTAAATTATGCTCTTCTACCTATATCTATCTTCATCCAATAGCTTTTTGAAATTTGAGTTTAGATTTGGAAATCAGTACTTGTAAGGACTGTCCATACATTTTAGAATAATAAATAAGTTGAAGAAGTGAAGTGAAGTCGCTCAGTCATGTCCAACTCTTTGCAACCCCATGGACTGTAGCCTACCAAGTTCCTCCACCCATGGGATTTTCCAGGCAAGAATATTGGAGTGGGTTGCCATTACCCAGCTTTTCTCAATTTGTTTAATGTTGTTGTCAAAACAAAGTCTAGAGCAAAGCAAAAAAAATTAAAAGATGCATACATCTACTTTTTATCTAAGGAATCCTCAATGAAAGCTTTCACTGAAACAGAGAACAATTATAGATCTGTGCTTAAGAGTTAAATTGCATTATTTTTACATAGGAAAACCTTAAAATCAAAGGCAACTTGAGCAGATTTGAACCTAAAAAGTATTGTGTTAGAATAGACTTTTTAAGAATCAAATTTCCTTTTCAATTCTCATCTGTAGAATCTTTCCTGAAGAATAGAAGAGTGTTTCTAAAAGCAAATAATTACATCTAATATATATGTTTGGTAAGTTTTGTTTCCTTTTTTCACTTTCTTATGGTGAGTTACCTATATTTGGGTCAAATTGTTACAACATCAATTACTACAATGAAAATCTGTTGTATTTTTGAAAATTAATAAGCGACTTTTTGAGTAATTATTATTGAGTCATCTCAGAACCATCACATCAGAAATCCTAGAGATAAGAGAAGGATCTCATAATGTCCATCTCACAATAGGACTCATCATGTATTTTAAAATGCACCAATATCAGTTAGCCTGAGACTCTACATGATTGAAAACTTGTCACTGTACAATAAGTTTAACATTGAAAGGTTTTCAATAACAGAAAAAGGAAAAAATCAGGCAAAGCATCAAGAAAAATGACCAAAGCAGAAAAAACTCAGAAAAATGTGCAATGTGAAACAAGCATTTTAAGATAAAAAGAGCATATTGGTGCTGGTAGTACAGAGTGTTGTCATACTTGTGCAAAAACAAACAAACAAACAACAAAAAAAAAAAAACCAGTATTTTTGAATGGAAAATGGATCTTGATTCTACTAACACAGTATTAATTGGGAGCACTGCCCAGAGGTAAAGAATCCGCCTGCCGATGCAGGAGACCCAAGAGACAGGGGTTGGATTCCTGGGTCAGGAAGATCCCCTGGAGTAGAACATGGCAACCTGCTCCAGTATTCTTGCCTGGGAAATCCCATGGACAGAGGAGCCTGGCAGGCTAGAGTCCATGGGGTCACAGAGAGTCAGACAGGACTGAGTGACTGCCATTGTCACTAGTGTGTATATGTTAATCCGTGGGGTCCCCAAAGAGTTGGACACAGCTAAGCACTTGAGCACAAGCATACTGTGTATGAGTAAGAATTGAGGGTTTTTTTGTTGTTTTTTTTTTAAGCAAGCTAGAAGGGATTTGTCTTGTGAAAGATAGGAAAAAAGATAGGAGTGAAGAAAGAGGCTAGGAAATTGGATAAATAGGGGAATAGAGATCCAGAAATTAAGTTCTTTAGTACTGGCCATTCTCAGGATTGGTTGGTGTGGCTGTCAACATTGACCAAACAAGGCACATCTCATGAAATATCGGAAAAAGGTGAAAAATAATAATAGTAAGAATCATAATCACAGAGAAGAGAAACTGGACCTTGATCAGCAAGGGGTTTCTTATCTGTCCATGTGTCCTTGACTGTTTCCTTGGAGAGAGAATAAGACAAGTCACTTGGCCAGGTTGCATTAGTTCTTAGCAACCTCAAGTCCTATCTGTAGCCAGTACTGACTCCCATGGGCTGTCTGACCAGTGGATCTCAATGAGGCTCTGTGCACATTGTAATGAAGCATGTTCAAAGTCAGAAAACTAGGGACAGTACCAGAAATACCCAGAATATTTTGAGCCAAAAATCTTGAGTAATGATCCCTCTTTTGCTGGTGACTATGCCAGTCCTTCAACACCAGGAGAGAGAAAGAAGTATCAGCTCAGGATGTTTGAGACCCTAGGAACAGAGAGTATGAATTCAGGTTTTCAAAACAATAAGAAAGTGCAGAATATCAGTTTGCCCTTCTGCCAAACTTCAGTAATTTAAGTAGAGAAGAGAGTTTTTGAAAATACTAGACATGGGTGGGAAAAACCTTTGGGAATTAATCAAAGGGATCAATATATATTATGTTCCTCCTCCCCACCAAAGCAGAAAACAAAAAAGAAAACTTCACACACACATTTAAGTCCTTGCATTTCTCCTCTAAAGTGTTCAGGGACAAGGTATAGGTGAAAACACTTTTCATGAAACTCTATTAGAACTTAAACTTTATGAATGTATAAAATATAACCTCATATTATTAAACTCTACCATATAGTCAGGTGCAATATTTACAATCCAAGCTATGCCTTTTTTTTTCCTCAAAACTGAATTGAAAGCAATAATTCTTATAATAATCTGAGACTGGTTTTACCAGTTACTTCTCCAAGTTTGAAAGGGTTGGGGAAACAGTACATAAAAACAGCCCCACTTCCTTCTCATCCTTTTCATCACGCTGACAGTTTTCCAGAGAATCATTACCAGAGTGGTTTGTGCCATTAGAGATAAGAGGCTATCTGTGTTTCCACGAGAAACCTCTATTTTCCAGACTTTATATTTCATCTATAAATATCCACTCCAAGCAGCAGTTTCATATATTATGAATCTGTCTTCAAAATTCATATTGACTTAACTAAATGATTTTTAGAAATTATGAGGACTCTTACACTGCAAAGAGAGTTAGAAGAAAATCAAATGCAAATAAAGTACTGTGTTTCAAGTGGAATGATTTGAATCAAAATACTGTGGAATCCATAAAACACAGGCACATGATTCTTTCTTAGCAATCCTATATTTCAGGGTATTATTCAGTTGTAATAAAATCTATTTACCAACAGTTAATTAATTCAAAATATACATTTCCAATCCATTTCTGCTTCTATAAAGGCAGATAATTTGAAATTATATTTTTTCAACTAAATCTTCTGTAGAACTTCATATTATTATTCATGCTACTTTTAATTACAGAATTAAAATTGAATTATATCAAGTTATAAAATTATATGGCATAAGCTTTTGAATATAATAATAGGCTTACTGTCTACAAATATATTTTAAGAGTCTTATCAACACCTTATATTCAGATGGTTTCTAGCTCCATGGTAGAAATCTCAGCTTACTAGAGTTATTTTCTACCTAAAAAAAAAAAGACCTTACAAATTGAATGTTTTTATCAAACAAGAGACCAAAAAATACTATATCCCCCGGTCTGGGAAAGTAGAATTGTAAGGATTAGGAGACAGAGACTAAAGCCACATCAACCCATTAAAATGAAATGCAGTCATCCCTTGGTATCCATGGGGGATTGGTTTCAAGATCCCCTTGGAAACCAAAATCCAAGGATGTTTAAATTCCTTATGTAAGATAATTTAGTATTTGCATATAATCTATGCACATACTTTTGTATATTTTAAACCATCTCTACATTATTTATAATGCCTAATACAATGTAAATAGTTGCCAGAATGTGACAAATTCAAGTTTTGGTTTTTGGAAATTTCTGTGTTTGAGTTGGGGGCAGTTGGGAATTTTTGTTTAGTTTTAATTTCAATTCATTGTTGGTTGAATCCAGTGGATTCAAAACCTGCGTATACAAAGAACCACCTGTCCTCTCTTCCTAATCTTATCATTTCCATGTTTGTACTCACAGATTTATACTGCTTGAATGACATGGTCGTCTCGTTACACTGCAGAGCCCAGCTGTGTATGTGAAATGGTATTTAGCAGGAAGTGAAATAATACTACAAGAATTGCCCCAGTGCTTTGGCTTTGGTATGTGTGGACTCACAGCCCAACCTAAAGTATATTTTTCTTTCTTTCGAACAGCTGTTTTGTGACAGTGAGAAGGTGGTGCATGCCACGGAGGGACTGGATTGGGAAGACAAAGAGGCCGCGGGGACCCTGGTGGGTAACGTGGTGCACTCAAGGATCATCAACCCTCTGCGCCTGTTTGTTAAACAGTCTCCAGCCTCCAAGCCTGGACACTTGGCCTATGCGGACAGCATGGAGAACTTTTGGGATTGGCTGGCCAATATCACGGAGGTTCAGGAGCCATTGGCAAGAACTAAAAGGAGGCCGATAGTGAAAACAGGAAAATTTAAGAAAATGTTTGGATGGGGTGACTTCCATTCCAACATTAAAACTGTGAAACTCAACCTCCTCATCACAGGGAAAATCGTTGACCATGGAAATGGAACCTTCAGTGTTTATTTCCGACATAATTCCACCGGCTTGGGCAACGTTTCAGTGAGTTTGGTACCCCCCTCCAAAGTGGTGGAGTTTGAAGTTTCCCCACAGTCTACCTTGGAGACCAAGGAATCCAAATCTTTCAACTGTCGCATTGAGTATGAAAAAACAGATCGGGCCAAGAAGACCGCCCTGTGCAATTTTGACCCATCCAAGATCTGCTACCAGGAGCAGACTCAGAGCCACGTATCCTGGTTGTGTTCCAAGCCCTTCAAGGTCATTTGCATCTACATTGCCTTTTACAGTGTTGATTATAAACTTGTGCAAAAGGTCTGTCCTGACTACAATTACCATAGCGAGACTCCCTACTTATCTTCTGGCTGAATCTTCCCATGGCCAATAAAAAGGAAGGATAAATATATACCCAGTTATTAATAGAACCACTAAGAACCAAGCCCAGCTCTCCATGGCAAAGGATCCCTTTTGTTTCTGGCAGTGAACCTTCATTCCCTATAAGGTTTTCAAATTTAAAAAAGAAAAAAAAACATCTTAAAAGTTGAAATGTGTTTGTTATGATCATAAGTACCTTAATCTAAACAGTCAAACTGTGTATGAAACCATCATTCTCTCATAAGATCTCTTTCTCCTAAGGCTGACTCCTCCAGCTATTCTTATTTCTCTAAGAGTCAATGGTAGCAACCTGGAACAAGAAAGAACCAAATAATGCATGTGATAAACATTGCTCTTGAAATGAGCCTGCCTTTGGAGTAATGTTTTGGAAAGTTACCTTAAAAATAGCAGATCCAGTAAAGTAACTAAAAAGATTGTATTTGATAGATGAATCACATTTATGACATTGAATTCTTTTTTATTGCTGTCTTTTTTCCCATGTCCGTGCTGTTAGTGACATGAGAGATGAAGGGGTAAAATTTGCTTCAAAACTCATGTGTGAAGTTCCAATGCCACAGTGGAATAAAACACATTATTATCTGAGCTAGAGTTGAGTGGAGTGGGATTTAAACACTTACCCTTGGGTTGGTCACCATCCTTAGGATTCTCATCTGAGTCATAATATTGGTATATTAAAAAAGCAAATCTGGAAGTATTGCAATTCAGTTCAACAATGATGATGATCAGGATGTTTTTAGATTATTTTGCCAGAGTCAATGATGTGAGGTTGTCAAAAATATCACAACTCTGTTTTCCCCCTGTAACCTAATTCTGTTCATTTGGTGGTATGATTTTTGTATACCTGTGTAGAACAACTTTGAAATTGAAAGCAGTTGTTTCCTAGGCTAGCTAGAATGGGAGAAAGATTGGAGTTGGAAGGAGGAAATTCCAGGATGATGTATTCATTTCTAGCCTGTTAGATTAAGTTCTCCTTGCATTTAGCTATTTAAATGAATTTGGAAATAAGGAGTATATTTAAACAATGCTGATTATTATCATGCTAATAACCAAGACACATGACCTACTAGGCTTTTGGGATAACTTCTTAATGGATGTTGCCTCACAACCACATCTTCTTCATCTTCTCTGAGGGGGTCAAATGTCATCTGTGTCATAGATGATGATGATCTTTAAATTAGCATAGAGAGAGAATCTGGCTGACCAATAAAAAGTGCTTCTAGAACCTGGAAGATTCATGAAATGGTTACTCCTTTTACAATAGCCGTCAACTTTTTTCCCCCTTCTTATCTGTAAAATATCAAAGCAAAACACTGAATTGACAACTGAAGCAAGAACAAGATACTCTTACTATAAAATGCTCTTATATGTTGTTCAAAAAGCCAACAGCTCTCGTCTCTATTTTGCATCTCTAGTCCTTTCCTTTTCCTGGTGATACCTGCACAGTGTTTGTTTTTTGTCTTTTGTAAAAATTGTACTAGACTTAGTGTGTGATAGTACAGGCTTGAAATTTTTGCTCTGAGTTCATTGGGTGCTTTTGTAATTTTGTGGTTGGTGTGAAATACTTTGAGACATCATTTTATTTTAACCTAGGAACAAGATTAAACTACTATTTATTGTAAAATATGTGGGAACCATATGTGTATATACACTTAGATTTTCTGTGTACAGAGAAAGTATGTGTACACATTTCTATGTAAATAAAAAGAATTTCCTAAATCTGTCACATGACTTTAAGTTTTTGTTTTTTTAAAGATTATTCTTGTTTCTTTTCTTTACAGTGGTTTAGTGTATGTGTGCATTATCAACTGAGCATTCAGCTCTTCCATATGTTCATATTACACAGAGCAATTAGGCCATGGAGTTTATAAAGCAGAGTAAAATAATAATCTATACAAACCACTTGGCACATAGCTTGGTGTCTAGTAAGAATTCTGTGAGCTTCCATTAAGATTTATTATTACAAATGAAAGGCGATTTTAAATTGTCTAATGTTCAAAAATTGAGTGGTATAAACACTATATCTATATAAAGAAAAAAAAACTAAATTGGTTTGCACAATTCTTAGACTTTAGCAGGATTTGTGGAATTAAAAAATAAAGAAAGAAAGTTCCTCAGGCTTGTTTCTTAATTGGCGTAGAACATATGCCACATATATTTTTTAGACATAATTTTATTTCAAAGCCTACATAATTGTCAGTAATGGTGCTTGGCACAATATAAATCAGATCCCATTTAAACATGCAAATGCACACATTTCTACAAAACCATTTTTGCCTTAGAGTACTGCAGTTGAGGAAAAGGACATTCATGTAAGCTAATTTTATGCCCAATCACAAATTGTTCAAAAATGTAAAGAAACAGACCCTTTTAAAATGAGATTTAAACTAATAGAGTGAACACTTGAAGACAATATAATGTTGTATGTCAATTATGCCTCAATAAAAAATTAATTTAAAAAATTAAAAAAAAAACACCAGCAGAAATTTAATCTTCAGGGAGGTATTAGGCACCTTCTCAGAATCTATTTATGAGAAAGCAAACTAGTTTTAAGACCTTTTCACCCCTCCACCGAAACAATATTATTACTCATCACCACACAGAATCAGGAAAGAAGCTGTATTTCTATGACCATGAACCAGTGATCATACCAGCCATAGCTGCTGTAAAATCTGGGGAAGGGTAATAAAAAAGACAAAACTTTCGGACACCATGTAGCACAGCAGTAATCAGTGAAAAGAAAACAATGTTCCTTCTTCCTTGTACTTGGTACTTGAAATTGCAACACATTCCCCAGCAGTAATGAGTGTGGTTCTCCAACATGGCTATTCATAGCATATTATATCCTGTAATCTTTATTCTCCAACACTGTTATTCTGCAACACCTTTCTTCTTTCCTTTATATGACCCAGATTCTACATGCTACATTTTAGGCACGACTGCTATATCTTAAACATTCCACAACTGGCTAATCCTATCTCCATTAGCAACATGGTTCTGCTGGGTGGGAGCTGCCATTATGGCTTAGGGATCCCACGCTTAAATATTCAAACTGCAGTTGTCACATTAGCAGTATTACCTGTAAGTCTGTTAGAAATAAAGAGTCTCAAGTCCTGCCTCCGACACTGAATCGGAATTTTCATTTTAACAAGATCACCATGTGACTTGTATTTACATTAAAGACTGAGAGGTACTTCCTTAGAAACTCTGATTTAGTAAATGGAGTTAGTAAATTAGGAATTAAAAATCTGCATCTTAAGAACCTTTGGTTACAGTGGTTCAAATGGGCTTCGAGTAGATTGATAACAAAATAAAGAAAAGTAAACCAATAGTAATGTATAGAAAAATAGTATTTCAAAGAGAGTGCAGCCTACACTGTCTTCTGGTTCAGACTTCTATTTGACAGATAAGCAAAACCAGGGCCCCACTGGAGTCAAGGACATGCCCACTGAGTAAGTGACAAAGCCAACCGAAATGCAAGTCTCCTGCCTCCTTGGCCCAGGTCTTGTGTTACAGTAGAAAAGTAAGTTGAAGCAGATATTCAAAACAAAACAAAAAATGATTGCAGTGAGTTTATAAGAAGACATGACCCAGAAGTCAAAACTAAACATGAAAATGGCTAGAAACACTCTCTCTCTGCAAAAAACCTCAGGATTGTGATACGTCTATGAAAAAAAGTTTTTTTAAAGCTTAAACTACACAAAAGTAAAGTCAGAATAAAGCCATTTTGCCCAAAGATGAGCCCCCTGGGATGTATTAGAGGTATGACTGGTCAAGAATCAACAGCAGTAGCACACAGGAGTTGACAGAATTTTCAACAGATTTTAACACCTGAGAATATATTTTCATAGAAATAGGTAAATGGAGTGAAATGCTTTCATAGCCTAAAGGTCCAACTTTACTTCATAAACAATCTTAAATTAATTCATTGCATATAAAATAGAGGGTGGCATCATGCATTTTTATTTGCAGTTATAACTATAGTTAACCTCAAGTTAATTAATCAGAACTTTCAATGAATGGAAATTTCGTGTCTCCCATTGTCAGTGACAAATTACAGGCAAACAAACTCTTGCTAGAGGTTTTTTTTTCCTTCATAAAAATCTTGTAAAATATATTCAGGGGTCATTTAATATTCACCTCATGTCTTACCCCCTACTGCAAGGTCTGGAACCCTTGGAACATATCCCATTCTGCTTCATTTGTAATCTTCCCTTTTCATCATCCCACTCAGCTCCCCCATAAATAGTCTGTAATCTCTTCTCAGAAGGAATGAGTTGACTGTGCCCTCTACAGCACAGGACAAAGTATCCGGTATGTAGTAGGTACCTGATCATTATTTGTCACTTGATTTTTTAAAAATCTCCAACAAAAAACTGATTATTCAAGACTCGCTTTACCCACCTAACATAAATTTTCTTGCACCATTTCCAAGATGAAGACACTGCTCCAGCCTAATGTGATACCCAGAACACATGCTAGCTCCCAGAACACAGAAATGTAAAGGATGGAAACATGTTTGGAAGTGATCTAGAATAGGTTTTGTTTATCCGATAATTGGAGAGATTTCCCTGGCAGTCCAGTGGTTGAGACTCTGTGCTTCTACTGCTGGGGGCATGGGTTCAATCCCTGTTCAGGAATCTATCTTGCATGCCATGCAGTGTAGCCAAAAAGTTAATTAAATAATTAACATTTTTTTAAAAAGAGAGAAGCAGAGGACCAAAAAAGAAAAAAAGAAAGAAAGAATTGGGGACCTGGTGAGGTTTAACAGCCTGGTTATTTACATCGTTCTTCCTGCCTGGATAAAGCCATTCTTTTTCTCCTTTGTTATTCCAAATCACTGATGTTCTGTATTTGTGTTAGAGATTGTCAGCTGGCCACCAGCATGGAGCCTCTGCCTTCTGCTATTGAAGTGGGAGTGTCGAAGGTGTGGCAGGCCTGCTAGACTACATGCCCCTACCCTTCAAGCAGTGAGGTGTGTGGCCTGGTTGCTGAGCTGGAGCTGGCAGAATATGAGAGCAAGGGATGTGTCGACTAATGTAAAAGCATGCTATTTTCCCTTCAACTGTTCCAGATAGATGACTAAAAGGACCTGTTATGCTGCCCAGTAAAGGGGGCAAAGCAACTGTCCATCTGAGTGCCTTTCCAACCATGAAGAAGAGCCACACAGCTAACCAAAAGCCCAACCTGGACTTCTACAGGAGAAATATACATGTATCTTATTCTTTAAGCCATTGAATTACTGGAATGGATTTGTTACTGCATCTTAGCGTGAGTTAGCTAATGCAATGGAGCAGGACTGTATGGTACAAGTCCTGCCCTCCCCCCCTCCCCAGCCACTGTGTCTTCTGCCTGCCTTTTGCCTGTGGAAAACCAGTCACAGAACAAGTTTAATCTGAGAAGTGAGACATGCTGAAACAAAGGAAAACAGCCAAAGGAGACTAAATAAGAATAATGTAGTCATTAAGCATTGTCAAAGACCTTCAGTTCTTTCTGAAGGGCTGTATATAATATTCTGACCCATATGCTGTGAGCCGTCTTATAGACACTAAAGCCTCAGGTGGAGAAGTTAACTACGTGATGACCAGCCTGTGCCCAGGACTTGCGCTGCCACAGTCCCGAGAATGGACTGCAAAGAAATGGGGACAAATGGACCCAGAACTGAAGATTAACTGTACCTGAAACAATCAAGATGATGCTGGTCAGACCACTCATAACCAATCTGAAGATGACTGTTAGATGATTGTGCTGTTTCTTCATGTAGCTGCCACCCCAAAAGATGTCTTTCACCCCTTGCTTATGGGTGGGGGGGAGAGTCAGGTGGACAGATGTCCACCACCCTCCCCCTCAAGTTCCCAGCATCTGAAATAAAACAAACTTTCCTTTCCATCAACCTGGCCTATATATTGCCTTTTTTAATTTTAATTTTTTTCTTTTAATTGGAGGCTTATTACTTTACAATATTATATTGGTTTTGCCATATATTGACATGAATCAGCCATGGGTGTACATGTGTTCCCCATCCTGAACTCCCCTCCCACCTCCATCCCATCCCATCCCTCTGGGTCATCCCAGTGCCCCATTCCTGAGCACCCTGTCTCAGGCATCTAACCTAGATTGGCGATCTGTTTCATATACAATAATATACATGTTTCAATGCTATTCTCTCAAATCATCCCACCCTTGCCTTCTCCCACGGAGTCCAAAAGACTGTTCTATACATCTGCAACTCTTTTGCTGTCTCACATATAGAGTCACCATTACCATCTTTCTAACTTTTATATATATGCGTTAGTATACTGTATTGGTATTTTTCTTTCTGACTTACTTCACTCTGTATAATAGGCTCCAGTTTCATCCACCTCATCAAAACTGATTCAAATGTATTCTTTTTTATGGCTGAGTAATATTCCATTGTGTATATGTACCACAGCTTCCTTATCCATTCATCTGCTGATGGACATCTAGGTTGCTTCCATGCTCTGGCTATTATAAACAGTGCCGTGATGAACATGTCTCTTTCAATTCTGGTTTCCTCGGTGTGTATGCCCAGCAGTGGGATTGCTGGGTCATATGGCAGTTCTATTTCCAGTTTTTTAAGGAATCTCCTTAAAAAACAGCCACTGTTTTCCATAGTGGCTGTACTAGTTTGCATTCCCACCAACAGTGTAAGAGGGTTCCCTTTTCTCCACATCCTCTCCAGAATTTATTGCTTGTAAACTTTTGGATAGCAGCATTCTGATGTGCAAGACGGTACCTCACTGTGATTTTGATTTGCATTTCTCTGATAATGAGTTATGTTGAGCACCTTTTCATGCATGTGTTAGCCATCTGTATGTCTTCTCTGGAGAAATGTCTGTTTAGTTCTTTGGCCCATTTTTTGATTGGGTCGTTTATTTTTCTGGAACTGAGCTGCAGGAGCTGCTTGTATATTATTGAGATTAGTTCTTTATCAGTTTCTTCATTTGCTATTATTTTCTCCCCTTCTGAAGGCTGTCTTTTCATCTTGCTTATAGTTTCCTTTGTTGCACAAAAGCTCTTAAGTTTAATTAGGTCCCATTTGTTTATTTTTGTTTTTATTTACATTACTCTGGGAGGTGGATCATAAAGAATCCTGCTGTGATTTATGTCAGAGAGTGTTTTTTTGCCTATGTTTTCCTCTAGAAGTTTTATAGTTTCTGGTCTTATGTTAAGAACTTTAATCTACTTTGAGTTTATTTTTGTGTATGGTGTTAGAAAGTGTTCTAATTTCATTCTTTTATAAGTGGTTGACCAGTTTCCCCAGCACCACTTGTTAAAGAGATTGTCTTTTCTCCATTGTATATTCTTGCCTCCTTTGTCAAAGATAAGGTGTCCATAGGTGCATGGATTTATCTCTGGGCGTTCTGTTTTGTTCCATTGATCTATATCTCTGTCTTTGTGCTGTCCTGATGACTGTAGCTTTGTAGTGTAGCCTGAAGTCAGGCAGGTTGATTACTCCAGTTTCATTCTTCTTTCTCAAGATTGCTTCCGCTATTCAAGGTTTTATGTATTTCCATACAGATTGTGAAATTATTTGTTCTAGTTCTGTGAAAAATACTGTTGGTAGCTTGATAGGGATTGCACTGAATCTACAGATTGCTTTGGGTAGTATACTCATTTTCACTATATTGATTCTTCTGATCCATGAACATGGTATATTTCTCCATCTATTTGTGTCTTCTTTGATTTCTTTCATCAGTGTTGTATAGTTTTCTATATATATACGTCTTTTGTTTGTTTAGGTAGATTTATTCCTAAGTGTTTTATTCTTTTCATTGCAAAGGTGAATGGAATTGTTTCCTTAATTTCTCTTTGTTTTCTCACTGTTAGTGTATAGGAATGCAAGGGATTTCTGCATGTTAATTTTATATCCTGCAACTAGAAAAGGAAGAAAGGAAGAACCCCAGGGTTATAGAAGGAAAGAAATCATAAAAATCAGGGCAGAAATAATTGCAAAAGAAACAAAAGAGACCATAGCAAAAATCAACAAAGCCAAAAGCTGGTTCTTTGAGAAGATAAATAAAATAGACAAACCATTAGCCAGACTCATCAAGAAACAAAGGAAGAAGAATCAAATCAACAAAATTAGAAATGAAAATGGAGAAATCACAACAGACAACACAGAAATACAAAGGATCATAAGAGACTACTATCAGCAACTATATGTCAATAAAATGGACATCTTGGAAGAAGTGGACAAATTCTTAGAAAAGTATAACTTTCCAAAACTGAACCAGGAATAAATAGAAATCTTAACAGACCCATCACAAGCATGGAAATCAAAACTGTAAACAGAAATCTTCCAGCAAACAAAAGCCCTGGACCAGACAGCTTCACAGCTGAATTCTACCAAAAATTTAGAGACAAGCTAACACCTATCCTACTCAAACTCTACCAGAAAATTGCAGAAGAAGGTAAACTTCCAAACTCATTCTATGAGGCCACCATCATCCTAATACCAAAACCAGACAAAGATGGCACACACACAAAAAAGAAAACTATAGGCCAATATCACTGATGAACATAGATGCAAAAATCCTTAACAAAATCCTTGCAAACAGAATTAAAAAGATCATACATCATGACCAAGTAGGCTTTATCCCAAGGATGCAAGGATTCTTTAATCTCCACAAATCAATCAATGTACTACACAACATTAACAAATTGAAAGATAAAAACCATATAATTATATCAACAGATGCAGAGAAAGCCTTTGTCAAAATTCAACATCCATTTATGATAAAGAAAAAAAACCTCCAAAAAGCAAGATTAGAAGGAACATACTTCAACATAATAAAAGCTATATACGACAAACCCACAGCAAACATTATCCTCAATGATGAAAAATTTAAAGCATTTCCCCTAAAGTCAGGAACAAGACAAGGGTGCCCAATCTCACCACTACTATTCAACATAGTTTTGGAAGTTTTGGCCATAGGAATCAGATAGGAAAAAGAAATAAAAGAAATCCAGATTGGAAAAGAAGAAGTAAAACTCTCAGTTTGCAGATGACATGATCCTCTACATAGAAAACCCTAAAGACTCCACCAGAAAATTACTAGAGCTAATCAATGAATATTTATTGGCTTTTGAGCAGCAAAGCAGTGGGAACCCACACATAACACTCTCTTTAGTAACAGTAATACAAATGGTGCATAAGATCTCCATCTGTGTGCCCACTTGGATCTCTTAGGTATTACAGTAATAATTTCATACACACAACTTTTATCTTACCTTACTGTTTATATTTCATGTGTTCCATCATCAAAGAAGAAAAAGTAAGTTCACCAAAACCAGAGGTCACATTTTATACTTTTTTGGAGTGTATCACAATGCCCAAATAAAGTTATTGCCCTTTAAGTGATTTCTATCTGATGTTATACTGCTTTAAAAGTTAACATAGCAAATTATGTACTTAATATTTGTTTTAATGACTCATTAAAGAATAAAGATGGAGAATTCTAAAAAGATAATAAAACAGCATTTTAAGAATCATGCTAATTCTACTTCACCTAATAAAACAGGAAAGAAGAGTATATTTTTCTATGTTTTTTGTCAGTGACACACTTACATAGATTCATAATTCCAAAGATATCAACATAGTACACAATGAAGTCCTCATTCCCACCACTCTGCTTCCTCTCCAGAGGAAAACTATTGTATAAAAACCATGTGTATCCTGGCAGAGATAAATGAATATGGTAGAAGTGTTTTAAATGATTCAAAATGTTTTCTTCAGTTTCCCCAGATTCTCCCTTTTGTGTGTATTTGTTTAGTTGAAGCTTTATGATGTTTATTTGTTATTGTTTCCTTTTTCAATTTTACAAATTACTTTCAAATGTCAGGTATTTTTAATTTAAAAATATTAATTTACCTTTTATTTTATTTTTAATTGGAGAATAATTTCCTTACAATATTGTGATGGTTTCTGCCATACATCAACATAAATCAGTCATCCATACATATCTGTCCCCTCCCTCATTAGCCTCCCCCCCACCACACCCCTGTAAGTTGTCACAGAGCACCAGCTTTGGGTTCCCTGCATTATACAGCAAATGCCCACTGGCTATCTATTTTGCTTATGGTAATGTTTCTATGTTACTCTCTCAAATCATCCCATACTGTGTCCAAAATTCTGTACTTTATATCTACATCTCCTTTGCAGCCCTGCAAATAGGATCATCAGTACCATCTTTCAAGATTCCATATAATCTAAAAATATTGAATACTGTTAATGCAAAAAATATTATTAATTTTAAAATATTCTTAAAGTAATAAGAATCTCATCACCAATAAATTAAATGTATTTTTCTTGTCTGTACCCATATATAATGATATGTGTGTATACATGCATATATACACAGTTTTTATGTAGTTGCAATAGGCACAGTATGGTAACATGATAAATATGCCATTATATCTTATATACAAAATTTTTGACTGGAATATAAAGAAACTAAATACATTTCCTCAATAAATCACATGAGAAATGCTGTATGGCTCAATATGTCAAAAATGGAATAACCCCAGGATTGTATGAGTAATGGGACCATCTCTACTTTCTCTTTCTGGTCATCCACACTATAACAAACAGAGGTCCCATGGAATTATTCTAGTCCTGAAAACATAAAACAATTTTTCAGAACTTGGCCAAAGAGAAATTACAAACCCTAATTAAGAGAGTTAAGCTCAATGGCCTCTGGGAAACCAGCTTAAGCTCAGATCCCCGCAAGGACTAATGAGGCAAATGCAATCTATCATTAGCATAGTCCCAATCCACTGGTTTTCCGAAAGAACCATTGAAATCACAGAATAACAAAGTGAAAGAATCTTTACAGGAAAGGGGAGCTAATGTTTACTGATATTTACTATGGGTCTGGTATTCTTGCCTGGGAAATCCCATGGACATAGGAGACTTGCTGGCTACAGTACATGGGATCACAAAGAGCCAGACCATGACTAAAGCCACTTGACACATGGCTTTGACACCATCCTAGATACTTTTCAAGTAAGTACCAACTTTGAAGTCAGATCAACCTAGGTTTTTGTCTTGAGTCTACCATTTAATAGCTGTGGGCACTAGTGGAAAAGAACCTGCCTACCAGTGCAGGAGACATAAGAGACATGGGTTCAGTCCCTGGGTCAGGAAGATCTCCTGGAGGAGGGAATGGCAACCCACTCTAGTCACCTGGAGAATCTCATGGACAGAGAAGCCTGGGGGACTACAGTCCATAGTGTTGCAAAGAGTCAGATATGATTGAAGCAACTTAGTACAGCATAAACGCATGCATGAATGACCTTGAGTCATTTGCCAAATTTCTCTGAGTTTTCTCATCTTCAAAATGGAGTTAGAATACCTGGTTCATAGCAGTGTTGAGGTGAAAGTAAATTTCACATAAATTATGAAACATAAGGGACGATAAGAACCCTAAAGTACAATATTCTTTTTATTATTTTTTGTTATTATTACTTTTATAAAATGCAGTCATAACAAAGCCTGTATAAATAATTATATTTCATTGTTTTTATTCAAAATCTCTCCCTCTAAAGTACTTGGTATATCAGTGAAAATGTCCTTAATACCAGGCTTAAAGCAATATACACAGGTAAACAGGTAGTTTGGCTTCTCAGGCATCTTTGGAGAGATATCTACTCAAGATGTTTCCTTTCTTTCTTTGGGAGAAGTTGAATATTTAGACATGGTGTCTTGCACAGAGAAGGTCTATTTTAAAAGCACGCAACAGCTAAATTCTTAAAGTCCAGATTTCTTAAGTAGGGAATAGATATTTCACTAAACTAAAAGATAAAGCAAAAATAAATTGATTTTACTTATTTATAAATGCTGTTTAACAAAATATTGATGACTAAAGGAAAGCCTATGACCAAAACATCATCTGTGTAGTGAGAACCTAGTGAATGATCTTGCCACCCCCACCATCTCCTATCAATTTTGCTTTGCTATAATCAATGTAATTACATGGCTGGATCCCAGCAGCTATTTTGTGTAATGTGGTCAGTTGGAGTCTTTTTATGGCACTGGAAATGGGCACCTCTTGCACTCTAAGTCTGTGAGAAGTCCTACCTTTATAAGGTAGGGCCTAGAGACACTTAGGGACTGCTGGCCATGATGTTTCCATTATGCAGGTAAGGAAGCAAATGAAACTGTCTTACAGAAACAGAAAGAGGGAAGCACACAGAAAGAAGCAGAGATGAGAAATAGCCAGCATGCAAGTCTCTAATTCCAGTTCATTCCCAGGGGCTACCTGCAATCCTTGCCTTTGAGTTCAGAGAGACTATGTATCATTTTAATAAATGTTCTCTTTTCCCCCTATAGATAACTCTATTATCCAGAGTCATAGCAAGAAATAAAGGTCACTCAGATCATCTGAGAATCCTAAGGAAGAAATAAATGTCCTGACTTATTTGACTTTAGGCTTGGCCATGTTACGTGCTTTGGCTACTTGAATGTCCTATCCAAGAAAAAGCTTTCCATGTAATTGTGGGGGTTGTGTTGGCTGTCTTTGGAGTTTCTACCCTCTGTCATGAAAGCATCATACCCTTTCAATCTGGAATTTAAAATGAGAAGACACGTGGAATTTCAGCCATAGCTGACTCATACCTCTCATTAACATGAGCCAAAAACAAGTGTCTATGATTTTAAGCTTCACTGACTCAATGGACATGAGTTTGAGCAAGCTCTGGGAGATAGTGAAGGACACAGAAACCTGGCGTGCTGCAGTCCATGGGGTCGCAAAACTGAGCGACTGGAACAACAAATTGTTTTAAGTTACTGAAACTTTGCAGTTGTTTGTTGCCACAGTAAAAACTGATAAATACGGTGAGGAACAATAGCTGGAGGCTTTCAGTACCTTAGGTTAAGAAATAAAGGAAGAAGTAATATGTTGAGAGCCAATGAACGCTGCAGGAATGAGGAAAGCTTAGGAAAAGCTGTGGTCCAAGACATGTAGCCACTGCTCAAAGAAGAGCAGAGGAAAGAAATGAATACCCAAGTCTCTCCCTCCTCTTATCCTTGTTCATATTTGACAGCATCTCCCACTATCAAAGTCAACCAGAAGTCAATCAGCGAGAGGACCCATGAAAAGAAGTCCTGAGGGCGCAGCATCCCAGAGCATAGAGCAACACAAGAAGGCAGACACTAGCCATTAGCCATAATGGCAGTGAAAGGATGGAAAACAAAATGGACAAGTGTAGACTAACTCCCAAATAACTCAAACATATTTATGTGTCACATAGCCAAGAGTCCTACAAATATAAGAGATAAATTATACTTACACAAAGAATTAATGAGAGATACATAAAGATTTGAGATCATTCTCTCAATAGAAAAGAACTTAGAGACCATAGGTTACTAGTAAACTATAAGTTACTTTATTGAAAAGAAATAACTTGATAGGAAGAGGAGTCATATTTTATCTAAGCTGATTCCATGGTACCTAAGGTTGTTACCCATAATTTATACAATACATAAGTACTGGATCAGGACAATGACAGCGATGATAGATTTGCTTCTCTTCCAGCATGAATTTAGAGAGCTGTATTTCTATTTTCCCTATTACTTAATGTAGAATAAAAAGAAACTTTGTACCGTGGTTCTCAAAGATTTTAGGTAACAAAAAATAGTGTTATTTTGCAAAAGACAATCCTGAGTTGTGGGATTCTACAAGTGATTTATTCTGCTACATCATGGGAAAATAAATGCCCTTTCCAACTGACTGAGACTCTTTTCATTTGTCAACTATTGATCCCCTCCCACAACCTCTCTTCTTAGCTCCATGATTCTTCTAGAGGTTAAACCAATGAAGCCCAGTCCCATTTATTACTTCCTACTTTATGCTGTGGTATCACCATCGATAACCTCAGAGCGGCCAGCCACTCATCTTCGGTTAGTAGTGTCTGTGGCAGACACTAGCTAGAGGGAGGATTTTAGAGGCTGTCTAGGCATCTCCTTTCAGCATCTAATAATATAAATTAAACCCTGAAAGAAACTGCAGAAAGCATATTTTAAAGAATTATTTCCTTTCAATGTTATATGCATCTACATCCGCAGTGCCCCTTAGTTTGCTTTCGGCAGAGAGAGCAACAAAGAAAGTCATAATAGGTATCAGCACCTTCTCTGTTAGTTAGGACGCAGGTGGGTTCCAAGAGAGCGTGAAGGGAATGGGCCTAGTTGAAGGTCAAAGAAAAATCACCATGACTCCCAAAGGCCTCTAACAATTTATTTTTAGGGTCCACTGACACTGTTCCCCTTACTTTAAGCTCCTCCAATCGTGCTGAAGAACTTTTTGCTCCCTAAAGATTTGTATTTATTGTTTCTAATTCTTGAGTTACTACTCCCTATTTTGGAGCTATTGTGCAAAGATGTTCATCTTTCGCTTAAGTCCTCCCATTAAACTGGCATCGTTCTAAACACCTCAGAAACCTAGACTCCCCCAAAAACACTTAGAATACCCAAACACTAACCTGTATTTTAGAAATGAGAGGCAAAAAAAAACAAAAAATCTGTCTATCTAAATAATTGTTGATTTCTTTAGATAGATCAGTAATTTTGTCATTTGAAGGATATCATCATTTGAATTGCACCGACTTTCTTTTGAGAATGGAAGCTACATAACTGCTCATAATGTTTCTTCTCTGCTTCTTTTCTAGTCTATGAAATATTAATAGCTGGTCATCTGCCTTCAGTGATGCTTGACCAATATTATTAAAAGTACTAGTAGATCAGTCTCTCTATTTACTCATGTTTCATCTTGTCCAAAAAATTATTTAAAGTGGCTTAGAGGAAAAGATTTTTTTAATACAAAATGCTATAAATCAGAGATGACAGATGACTTTTATACTACATGAAACGTTATTGTTTGGTAGTGGATGCCCAGGAAATGTTAAAAAGGATTTGCAGCCTGTCTTCCTGCTCACTAAGAATGAGTGACACAATCAATTAGCAATGTTTGTCATGAGTGTGGCAGGGGAAAACAGATATACCATCATAGTATTTTTTAACATAAAAAAATGAAATCTAAGTTTTAAATGAAAACATAAGTAAATATATAAATCAGGTACTGGAGAAAGTTTTCCCAAATATAACACTAAGGCAGAAACTATAAAACAAAACACTGATAAATTTGATAATTGAATTTTTTAAAATATCAAAACAGACTATACAAAAATACGTTTAAATAAATGAGAAACTAGAAAATGTTTGCCAATACTCACTCAATAAGATATTTATACCCTCTTAACTCAAAAGAGCTCTTCTACATTAATCGCCAAAATATAGTCTTCATAATTAGAGAACACATCAGCTGCACCTAAAAAAAATACCTGGCTTAAAATGGCTTAAGCAAACATATTGTTGTTTTCATGTAAAATTAGTCTGGAGGTAAGTAGGGAAATCTGGAAGCATCATGATGTAATCTTACCAATAGAGACCAGATGCTTCCTGCTGCGCCTTCCTTTGCAGGTGGCCTTCCTTTCCTCCTCACCACACAGTGAAGGGGCTTGAGAAATGCACTTTACATCAGGGAGGACGAAGAGAAAAGACAGGCCAGGAAAAAAAAAAATGTATCAAGCTGGCTTATCCACCCCATTTTAAAGGGCTTTCCCTGAAGCCCTTCCCAGTGAGGTCCACATCCCCCTAGCTAGGACCGCACATACGCAGCTGCACGATAGGCTGAGAAAACCGCTGTTGATACTGTGGTTGTTGCGGTTTAACTTGGCAGGTGAATAAAATTGAAGTTGAATAAAAGGAACAAAACTGAGCCCTGAATAAAATTGAAGTTGTTTCACTAAAAATGAAGGGGAGAATGGAATTGGGGAAAGCCAGGTACGGCATCTGCCATGAATGTGAACCTGCAAGTCAAAGGAAGTAAGGAGGGAGGCAGGCAGAGGGCAGGAAAGAAGGGAGTTATAAGACACGAGGGTGGGAAGAAGGTATGAGTTTCAGGTGGACAGCAATGTTGTATGGTTTTCTAAACATTACTCACCAGTCCATGCTTTACCATCTCTTTTTTCACTTAAAAAAGGACTACTAAACTTGGGTTCTCTGCAAGTTGTTACCTGCATTTAAAGAGAAATTTATAACATGATTTAAGCTTTGCAAAAACCCTTTAGACTAATTCTTAAAAGCTGCACTTTGTTTTTGTTTTTGCTTGAGTGTGTAGGAGAGGAAAAGTGACTTCCCCTCTGTCTTCTAGGTTTTTGGCTGAAGACCGCCCCCTCCCCATAAGAAAAGGAAGATTAACAGGAGGAAACAAGTTTAATTTAATGTTGTATGTACATGAAAGATATGAGACTCAAAGAAGTGACAAAGCAGGCAGTTTTTTTATACATTTTAGACAAAGGAACAATAAATTTGTGAAGAATTGGTAAGACAGAAAAGTTTGAGCTTAGGGCAATAAATTAGTGAGAAGGTAACAAAGTTTGTTTATGGAGTCTTCCAGGACCTGAATTCCCTGTCCTTGGTAATAAGGATGACTCCTTTCCCCTGGTACAGGAGCATGCATTTCACATGAGAGATTTATCTCCTACTTTCAAGAGGACAAAGGAACTTCAGAGTATCCTTGCACCAGCTGTTTCTTAAATGACTTTAATTCAAAATAATCAAAATGCCAAAGTGGTATACTTGGGAATGGCCTGGCCTGAATGCCATCAATTGGTTTGGTTTTTGTTTGCTTGTTTGTTTGTTTTGCTTTAACTTTTTAGCTACAAGGTCTCTTAGGAAAAGTCAAGCAATAGGATATTGAAATCATATTACCCAACTAATAGTTGGGTAAAATCAGTTTTAAATGATTTTCAATATTCAGTTCCTTTAAAAGAAAGAACTCTCTACCTCTAGGTGTCTAAAGTCAAATTGTATTTAACCTTAAGTCTGAAAGTCTTTGAATTCACCATGTTCAATAGCATCTTGCCCTTCTCAGATCTGTGGTCTCCCTAAATTTTTGGAACAGCTGTATCCAGGACTAAAACAAAAGGGACCTCTCCCCTGAACTCCAGAAACATGCACCCCTCTATCTATTTAACATCTCCATGTGGATATCATAGGCATCTCAATCTTAATAAATCCAAATTCAGTCTCCTAATCTTCAACCCAGATTGGCTCCTCCCACAGACTTCCATCATCTTTCCCATCACTCATCCCCAAAACCTTGAATTCATACTTGAGCTGTGCGTTTTTCTCATACTTCATATCCAACCCAATTGCAAATCCTGTTAGAGCTGCCCGTTCAACTCTCCACCCTGTTCTAAATCACATCACCTCTGGCTTGGATTATTGCCTTCTAACTGACTCGCCTCCATCTATCCAGGCTCTGACAATCTGGTCTCAAGTAGCAGGCAGAAAAAGCCTTTAAAGCATTAAGTCACGTCATACTACTCTTTTGCCCACAACTTTGCAAGTCCCACCTTGTCATTGAAAGAAAAATCAAAGTCTCTACAGTGGTTTCTCATCATCTGACTTTGCTATTCCTCCTCTCACCTTATTTCCTTTAGCTTCACCCCACTGCAGGCATGTTGCTTGCTCAGGTTCTGCTAACTCAGCAGGCATGTTCACTTGCCCTCCGGCTCCCTCCATGGGGGCTTGAGCCTCAGAGCTACACCACAATCTTCTTCCACCTCCATCAGGTCTCAATTCAAATGTCTCATTATCAAATGAGGCTTTTCCTATGGGAAAAGAATATTTGCAAATGAAGCACCTGACAAGGGATTAATACACAAACAGCTCATCCAGCTCAATATGAAAAAATAAACAACCCAATCAAAAAAGTGGGCAAAAGATCTAAATAGACATTTCTCCAAAGAAGACATAGAGATGGCCAAAAAATACATGAAAATATGTTCAACATCACTAATTATTAGAGAAACACAAATCAAAATTACAATGAAGTATCACCTCACACAGGTTAGAATGGTCATCAAAAAATCTACAAACAATAAAGGCTGGAGAGGGTACAGAGAAAAGGGAATTCTCCTACATGTTAGTGGGAATGTAAGTTAGTACAATCACTAAGAAGAACAGTGTGGAAGTTCCTTTAAAAACTAAAAATAGAGCTACCATATGATCCTGCAACCCCACTCCTGGGCATATAATTTGAAAGCATGCTGTGCCATGCTAAACCACTTCAGTTGTATCCAACTCTTTGTGACCCTATGGACTGTAACCAGCCAGGCCTCTCTGTCCGTGGGATTCTCTAGGAAAGAATACTGGAGGGGGTTGCCATGTCCTTCTCCAGGAGATCTTCCCAACCCAGGGATCGAACCCATGTCTCTTATGTCTCCTGCTTTGGCAGGCAGGTTCTTTACCGCTAGCACCACCCGGGGAGAATTTGAAAGCATTCATGTATCCCAGTATTCATTGCAGCACTATTTGCAATAGCCAAGACATGGAAGCAACCTAAGTGTCCATCAACAGATGAATGGATAAAGAAGATGTAGCACTGGACATGTATGTAATGGAATATTACATAGCCATAGAAAAGAATGAAATAATGTCATTTGCAGCAACATGGATGGGCCTAGAGATTGTCATACTGAATGAAGATAGTCAGACAGAGAAGGATAAATATAGGATATTGTTTATATGTGGAACCTAAAAACATGGCACAAATGAACTTATCTACAAAACAGAATAGAGTCACAGATATAAAGGAAAAAAAACGGTTACTAGACGGTAAAGTAGGGGGAGAGATGAGGGATAAATTAAGAGATTTGAATGGGCATATACACACTGCTCTTATAAAATAGGTAAATAATAAGGACCTACTGTATAGCACAGGGAATTATATACAGTACTCTATAATGGCCTATATGGGAAAAGAATCTTAAAAAGAGTGGGCATATGTATGTGTATAATTGATTTACTCTGCTGTACACCTGAAACTAGCACAAAACGGTAAATCAACTATATATCAATTTAAAAATTTTTAATGAGGCTTTCACTAATCATCCTATTTTAAATACCCATCCACCCTCACTTTCCTCCTTTCCTATTCTATTATTCTTCATGGTATACATCACCATCAATATTCTACATATTTTTACTTTCATTTTTATTTTATCTTTCCTTCACTCTTTCCCCACTCCTAAGAATAAAGCTTTGATGTGACTGGGGTTTTTCCCCACTAGCTGTGTGTGCCTGGCACATAGTATATGCTTGATAAGCATTTATTAGATGAATGAAAGATGGAATGAGTAGTAGAATAAGACTGTAGTAGTGATGTAGATAAAACCTCCCTTCTTTTTTTCTAAATGTACTATTTGACTTCTCTCACTCTTCAATGAAAATTGTTTGACATTTTTTTTCATTTAAATCAGTATATCTATCTCTCTCTAAAATTACTCTGCATTAGGAAGTGACTTTCTCATTTCCCAGTTTCTCTAGATTGAAGATCAGCACTTTTTTTCTTTAAGGCCAAGTAGCAAATATTTTTAGCTTTGCAGGCCAAAGGGTCTCTGTCACAAGTACTCAGCTCTCCCACTGTATTGCTAAATCTGCGCTGGGTACAATACTAAACAAAAGTGTATGACGGGAAGCCACCGAAACTCTGCTTACAAAAACATCTGTGAACCAGATTTGGTTCTTGGGCTGTGGTTTGTCAACTCCTGATGTAGATGAAATCCCAACAGATTTGTTACTAATCCTGGGATATAGATCACCAAAAGTCACTAGCTCTGCCAAAAGCATCAGTATTTGAATACGCTCAACAGAGTAGAATCTGAGCAGAAACCAACTTCACGCTTGCTCTCGCTGCTTTCCTGTCTGCTCTACAAACTGTTTTCTTTTCTCACCCTTGGATGAAATTTCAGACTGATCCTATAGCTTTTTCAGTCATTCTCTGATCCCTTTGAAATAGCAAAAGGTTCATTACAACTTTTTCTTTTTAATTTAAGCATGAAAAAGCTTTTATTTTATTACTGTATAATAGCATTTTAATTAATTTTAAAAATTAAATTTTAATAATTTAAATAATTTATTTTTAAACTTAATTTAATGTTTGATTTACAATGTTGTGTTAGTTTCTGCTGTACAGCAAAATGAATCAGCCACACATATACATATATCCCCTCTTCCTTGGATTTCTTTCCCATTTAGATCACCATAGAGCATTGAGTAGAGTTCAACATTTTAAACACATAGCTGCATCACCTGTCTGAACTATGCTGTTCCTTCAGGGCCCTCCTCCTCCCTAGACTCCTCTGACCATTAAAGCCTATAGCACCCTTCCAGCTCCTATTCCATTCCAGCTTCAGTGTTGTCCCTAGTCTGTGTATTAATTTTGCTAACATATCCTGCCATGTAGTTTCATGTTTTGTATCTTTTTCCCTAAGTTGTGTCCAGCTCTTTTGTGATCCCATGGACTGTAACCTGCCAGACTCCTCTGTCCATGGGGTTTCCCAGGGAACAATACTGGAGTGGATTGCCATTTCCTTCTCCAGGGGATGTTCCCCACCCAGGGATCAAACTCACATCCCCTGCATTGCAGGCAGATTGTTTACCACTGAGGTGTAAAAAATAAACTTTATTGTTAAAAAATGTTAAATATCATTGGAGCCTTCAGCAAGCTGAAATCGATAGATTTCAACAGTAACTAACATCAAAGATCACTGATCAGAGATCATCAAAGCAGTGATCAGAGATCATCAAAGCAAATGTAGTTATGAAAACATTTGAAATATTGTGACAATTATCAAAATGTGACACACAGATAGAAAGTGAGAAGATGTTTTTGAAAAGAGGCTCATAGACATGTTCAAAGTAGGGTTGCCACAAATTAAAGATCTGTAAAAAGCTCAATTTTTGTGAAGCATAATAAAACAGTATGCCTGTATCGATAGTAAGTACTAAATATGGTACACACCAGACTGAGTCTTCTCACCTTCCCATATTCCTTTGATGAGAAAGTTTCTTTGATTTTACTCTCAAATCATCCACCCACCGTGCCATGACACAGCCATCACCCACTCCTGTGTGCACTGACCTAGAGGCACTGTGGGCACTAAATAATCACTTCATTCCTTCTTGACCTCCCCACTTGAATTTATTCTCTACTCTACAGAGACAATCTTCTTTCCACTTCAAAATCTAAACCTGATCCTCTCTCAAGACCCACCCAGTCTTTGCTCCCCAAACTTCCTTTAAAACCTTTGCTGACTTGCCATTTGCTCTGAGGATTGACACTTATCCTGACTCAAAGGATAATTTTGGCTTGATCTGACCCTCCCAGCCTTCCCAGGCTGTCTTGGTACCCCGCCTCCCCTCATCCACACTGGCTATACTTCATTCCTGGTTGCCACCTCTCTTTCCCATCAGAGGTCCCTAACCCCCATCTGTCCACACACTCCCTCCTCTGCACTTCCCTCCATCAACTCACATCAAAACTTTCTGCATACATTTAAATGTCATCTCCTCCTATTACTTGACTTCTAAAAACATGTTGAGGAATACAAAAATAGCAAATTAATTATGTGTGTTTGCAGTTTCATTTATTGCTATTTTCACTTAATTGTATCAGGTAAGGTGTCTTCATGCGTGAAAGTGAAGTTGCTCAGTCGCGTCTGACTCTGCGACCCTGTGGATTGTAGCCTTCCAGGTTCCTCCGTCAATGATATTCTCCAGGCAAGAATATTGGAGTGGATTGCCATTTCCTTCCCCAGCGGATCTTCCCGACCCAGGGATTGAACCTGGGTATCCCACATTGCAGGCAGATGCTTTACCCTCTGAGCCACCAGGGAAGCCCGTAAGTAACTAAAACTGCAAATCAGACTGGCTGGAGCCATCAAAGACATTTCTTTATTCCATTAATAGAAAATGCCCAAAGTAGGGCTTTTTCAGAAATCCAGCTCCCTATTCCTGCCGTTCGGTCACCTCTGCCATTCATATGGGCTGGCTTCATTCTCAGGCTCACTTCATTGTTTATAGCAGCAGAAATAGCCATTTCTGTTTCAAACTTGGAACCCATATTCCACACCATCCAGAAGGGAATCGAGAGAAGATTTCTCTCTGAATCATTAAGAAGAAGCCCATAATTTCATTCTCAAGGCCCCACTGAGGGGAAGTGGTCCTCCGCATGACAAATTGGTCTAGGGAATGGACTTGAATCCATGACAGCCCTTCCTGGAGTGGGCAGTTGGGGAATGGAGTCTCTTCTCAAACTCCATGGCCTCTCAGCCTAGGGAAGGATTGACTTTATAAATGAAAGAGCAATCTACTTTGGCAGAACGAGCAGAGAGCTGGATGCCTGGAAAACCACCTTACTGTATTATATCTCTACAATAATAAACTGTGAACATTTCCCCACCTCATTTAATCGTGTGCTAAAACATTGCATTTGATGTCTTCACAGTCTCCATGGTGTAATGTTCCATTCCAAGAACCCATGAATATGCCACTGTAATTTATTAGACAAAGAAGTCATTTCCAATGTTTTGAAATATTATTATTTCAGTGATTATTCTCCGTCTCTTCCTTTGCAAGGTTCATCTTTCTTTTCACCATGGGCACTTTATTTATCTATTATAATAGCTATTATAAATAATACTGAGATAAACATGGTTTTGTGCTTAAGTATTTTCCTACCTCTCTGGTTATTTCCTTAGGATAAATTCATAAAGGTGAGATTAATGGGTCAAAGACCAAGGCTGCTGAAATATAAATTGTCCTCTGGGAAGATTATACCAATTTGGACTCTACAGCAGACCTTAAGTGTGTGGCTGGGCTGGTTTCCTAATTTTCTTGCTTAACACAAACCCCACCCCACCTTCCCACCCACCAGATGTCAAGTCCTCTGTCACCTCCATGCCTTTGTTTATATTGTAAACTCAACCCAGCTACTGTTACTCCCCTTACAGTGCTTATGAACTTGTGTAGAAAACATATCCTCACCAATCTGACAGCTCCTCTTTGTTCTACCTATCATACTCTGACATCCCACCAAATGCAATGCATTACAGCTATTTGTTCATTTTCCTATCCCTTAAACTAGGTAGTGAATCATTTGAGGAAAAGGACCATTTACTTATTTTTAATGTTTTTTATATTTGAGAATAGTTGATTAACACTGTTGTGTTAGTCTCAGGTGCACAACAAAGTGATTCAGTTATACATATACTTGTATCTATTCTTTTTCAAACTCTTTTCTTATTTAGATTATAGAATGTTGAGCTGCGTTCCCTGTGCTATACAGGTCCTTGTTAGTTATCTACTTTAAATACAGCAATGTGTACATGTCAATCAAAAGGACTATTTCTTTTTATTTTTAATACTAATATTCAACCCTGTAACCTCACCATTTAGCAACATCTGGAATGCAGGGCATACTCAGAATTGTGTCTTAAACTGAAGAGATTTGGAAGCCACCCACCCTCATGGTGTAATCCAAGCATGATCCATCAATCCCCGCATTGTTGGGGATGTTACTCTGTTGCTCCATTCAGTCTGGTCCACTATAGTAGTGTGAGTTGCTTAGGACTGGCCCAGCTTTGGAGCAATGTGTTTCTCTCCAAAGTACCACAGGGCTTGGCTGGATATGGGAGGTGACGAGCCCTTTCTTTCAGTGTCACTGACAGCCTGTCTTTGGGGGTGCTAAAAGCAGCACGAGATCCTCGGATCAGAGAGATAGGCACATGGGGTGGACTGAGCTCTGGATCTGACATCCCTCCACCCTCCTTCTTACTGGATATATTCATATCAATCAGTATGGTTGGTGCATGTTTTGTTATTCAGAAAAGAGGGTGAAATTTGAATGTTAGAAGAGTGGGAAGTAGATGAGAAAGGTCTGAAGAGGTGCTAAGAAAGTAGGAACAGAAAACCATCACACTGCATTCAGCCAAGAAACTAGGCTACCGTCTCTGTGTGGCAAAATGGAAGGACCAGAAACAGAACTGCTTTTGTTCATGTGACTGTTTATTTAATGGAAGTTTGGGGGAGATATAAAGGGTAAAAACCAGAAGCTGGTGGAACCCGGTACCCCAGAGCTCAAGCTGAGGGGCCTTCGGGCCAAGAGGTGGAAACAGGCAGAGAAGTACCTTCCCTTCATTGGCTCCAAGCTGTTGGCGAGAGTGCTTGGTGGGACTGAAGTGTGATGGAAGGGACCATGTTGCCCAGGGTCAAGTTTTCAGCTGGTGTGGTAAGGAGATTGAACAAATAAATACATTGAGAATAAGGGGATCCAGGTGTTTCATTGTAGAATAAAGGAGTTACTATTAAGAAAATGGGAATGCTAATCACTTAGACTGCTGGACTGGTCTGAATTGGCCCGTATATATAGACAGGTAGGTAGGTAGGTAGGTAGAGAATGGGTTAAACAGGTATAGGTGTATGCGTGTACATACATACAAAGATTGATACAAACATTCAGAGGTCCTGGAAGCAACAACACTCTGAAAACTGACCTTGCTTTGTTAATATTATTTTCCACTAAAAGGAACCTGGGCTTCTTGAAGAAATGGCTCTCTCCAGGACTGGGGCAAGAAAAATACATAATAAAACTAGTATCTTTTGTACCAGGAAGTAATGAATTGCTGAAAGGTGATGGAGACATCATAAGGACACACAAATCTGTTTAAATAGGTTCCCATTGGTGAAGTCCATGTCAATTTGAATATAAACTTGATAACTGTAACATACTGTTACTCCTTGAGTAAAATAGAAAGCATTGAGTACATGCTGATACAAACAAATCGATAAATGGAGGAAAAGGGAAAATCCACCCTACAGTAGATCGCCAGTTCATAAATCTAAAAGAGATGATGGAGTTAGAAGATCTCTGTCTGACACAGGCTGGTTCCACCACTGGGTAAATAGACAGATAGGTGGGCTGATCTCACCCTCTTCCTTCGTGAGGTTCATCTTTTCCTTGTAGTAAGGTACTATATGTACCTTATTTATTATTTTGGATGTTTTTTGGTCAGTCCCATCTATTTTCCCACCATCTACAGTTATTTCTCAGCCCCTGAATTTGACCTCTTCACACTTTGGTTAAATGGGACTTGCCCCTTGAAGCTTTTCTACCCTTTGCCACCACATCCATCACCTCCACCATGGGTTTGACCTCTTGTACCCTTCTCGTGCACACTTAGTCATTCGGTTGTGTCCAACTCTTTTGCAACCTCATAGCCTCTAGCCCACCAGGTTCCTTTGTCCAAGGAATTTTCCAGGCAAGATAATGGAGTAGGTTGTCATTTCCTACTCCAGGGGATCTTGCTGACCTGGAGACTGAATCCATAGCTCCTGCATTGGCAGGCAGATTCTTTACCACTGAGCCACCAGGGAAGCCACCTCCCCTCACCTCCAGCCAAAATCTAGCCCAGGTCTAGAGCTCTCAAGCAGAGGCAACACCAGAATAATTTCTGCTTCCCAATATAAGGATAACAGATGAGTTTTTCCTTCATTTTCTTCCAACAGCTCATCCTCCTTTCCACATTCAATCTGAAATGTGTTTCTTGACACAATACTATGGTATTTGGTACTATTCAGGATTCTGCCAGTCCCTTCCTAGTTGAAATATTGCAAACATGATTGAATACTCTTTCCTTTCCATAGAATGTGCTCTGTACCTCCTAGAAGGGTAAAGAGCAGATATAGAGAGGAAAACATTATCCAACACACTTTGTTTCCTTCTTTTTTCTCTTTCATCTTATAGATTCTTCTTTTTATCCTTTACTGGATAATTACAAAATTATTATTTTGATTATAAGATAGATGGAGAAGCAGTGGGCAAGCTGCCCCCACATCTGGATAGTAGTTAATTCTGCCAGCACAAATTATGGGATCTGATATGAGCAACTTAATCATTTGAACCTTGGTGTCTTCACTGAAAAAATACAGATTTAACCTAATAACTTCTTTTTTTTAACATTTAAACTTATTTTTTTTAACTTTTTACTTTGTACTGAGGTATAGCCAATTAACAATGTTGTGAGAATTTCAGGTGAACAGCGAAGGGACTCAGCCATACGTATACATGTATCCGTCCTCCCCCAAATGCCCCTTCCATCCAGGCTGCCACATGACATTGAGCAGAGTTCCCTGTGCTACACAGTGCATGCGTGAATGCATGCTAAGTTGTTTCAGTCATGTCCAACTCTTTTGCTACCCCATAAACTGTAGCCTGCCAGGCTCTTCCGTCCATGGGATTCTCCAGGCAAAGATACTAGAGAGGGTTGCCTTGCCCTTCTCCAGGGGATCTTTGCAACTCAGGGATCAAACCCATACATCTTGCATCTCCTGCAATGGCAGGTGGGTTCTTTACCACTGCACCAGCTGGGAAGCCCTACGTAAAAGCACATCCCTTAAATACACACTAGCCTCTGCAATGAGCAAGAACTAAGCCTATTTTAAACCACTAAGCCTGTATGAAACCACTGAGTTTCCATGGTGGGAGTGAATGATAGTTATTAAAGCATTGTCCTCTCCTAACTAAATCAGGTACCCAACCTCTTGCTGTGTCACTTACTTCCGTTGCTTGAAACCTTTCTGCATTAATACTGCCTATTCATTACATCTTTACTTAAATGCCATCCACTCCAAAAGGTCTGCCTTTTCTGATTACTCATGTAAAATAATCTGGGCCCTCTTCCATCCCTGTCTACCATCCCCTTACCACACACTGCTTTTCTTCAAAGTGTATATCATCAGCTAATGTGGGTGTATATGTATTATTTGTTTATTGTCTTCTCACACTGAAATATAAGACCCATTAGAACAATGCCAACTGTTCTTTTTTCTTTTTTTTTTTGTTTTTGTGAGATACCTTGTGCATACCTTGTGCTAGATCAGTGCATAGCTCATAGTAAGAGCTCTATCAGTACTGAATGATGAATGCTGCTAATGAAGGAATGAATGAATGATGAGTGAATGATTGGGTTTTCCCTGCTTTTTAGCAGCGTGCCCCTGTCTGAGCCGCTGCTGTCACCATAGATCCAGCTGCCTCTCACACACCTCATTTTCAGCTGTACCACCGCACCTGTCTTGTTGCTCTCCCATCGATTAAGCTTATCTTAACAGCTCCAAAGGAGGCAGTGCCCCTCCTGAAAGGTGATATTCTGTCACAGCTTCAAAAAGAAGTGAGAAATCAAATGTAAACTCCAACAAGGAGAACCTGAAACCAGTCTTGGAGGCTGACAATGAGGGCTGAGAGCACAGCACTTCTGTGGACCTGGAGCCAGAGTGGCCCCATAGGTGGCTGCCTCCCAACCTCAGCTTTCAGGCAGAACTTTCAGTCTGCCAGAACTCCAGTCCTCCCCTCCGCTCTGGCCCTTGGTAGGCTTTGGACTGGGACACTTTGGGGAAGAATGTTGGTGAGAATAGCAGACAGCCTCAGGTTCAAAGCCAGGATCTAACCTCGTCAGGTCCACCATTCAAGGTTAGGTCACATTCATTAATTCAGTGATTTTTACTGAGTGCTTTCTCTGTGTGATTCCAAGTGATGGAAAAACAGATATAAAATAAATGTATATAAGGAATCTTGGGAAAGATACTTAGTCCCTCTGAGGCTCAGTTTCTCTAGCTACAAAATGGGCAAGAAACCAGCTTCATTCATCTTTAAGAACTAAACATGACAGCATGTGAAAGGAGTTGGTACACGTTATTTCTTCGTTTTCTATTAATTCATAGCCTCAAGTATTTTAAACAAAAATTTTGCAATTCCCTGGCAGTCCAGTGGTTAAGACTCTGAGTTTCCACTGCAAGGGGCACGGGTTTGATCCCTGGTCTGGGAAACAAGAGCCCACACGCCATGTGATGCAACCAAAAATAAAAAATAAAATTAACTTAACGTATTATTTTTTCTATAAGCATGAACAAAATAATAAATACATGATTTCCTACAAGTTCACTGAAATTTTTAGAAAGATGTATAGGACACTATTTCAAGGAGTTTATAATCAGGTAGGAAAGACAGGTAAAATTTCACGATCCCTTGGTTATAACTGTGACACACTCCCTGACAGAGAAGTCACTTGTTATATCATGCTTCACAGCAATCTGTAGTCTGTGGGATCTGGACACATTTTCAAACTATAACTGGGCTTAAACTTAAAGGATCAGAAATTAATCACAAGGCAACAAGGCAGAAAGACGATGAGAGTACATGGGTGGAGCTGGGAAGGCACCTGGAGTGTAATAAACAAGGCACAAGCCTGAATGGCCAGCGCACAGTAAACAGCATGGAAACGGATGAAGAGAGGCAAGATGGTACCCAACCAGGTGAGCCAAGGTTAGGACATCTGTGTTATGCTCAGAACAACGGGAAATCATTGCAATACCTAAGCAAGAGAGGGAGGCCAGGGTATAATCAGTTCTGCATTTTATGATGATTACTCAGGTTGCCGTGAAGAGAATGGATTGTTAGAGGAAAAAGCGTAGAAAAGGGGAGTCAACCATATAGGAAGCTATTGCAAATTCCAAGTGAAAAATAAAATTTCCTTGGACAAGAGCATTAACAATGAAGATGGAGAGAGGCAGATGAACTTGAGAGATATTTAGGAGGCAAAATCAGTAAGACGTTGTGATGGATTGGATCTAGGCAATGAAGGAGCAGGTGCACCCTGGAAGACTCCACAGTTTCTAATTTGAACAACTCGGAAGTTGCTGCTGCCATTTCACTGAGATAAGATTCTCTGGAAGCAAGGCAGGCTGAGAGGAAAGATCATGATTATGACTTTGGACACTGTGACTTTGCAACCACAGAGTGTGAGCCCCCATGTGCCATGGTGAGGACATTACTTTCCCTAAAAGTGACTATGAAGCTTAGGACTCAGTAGAGGAAATGTTCAACTTTCTCTTTTCAGTCCCAGCCTTCCTTCATTAATTACTCAATACATGCCAACCACTCTTCTAGATACACCAGTGAACCCACAAAGTCACTGTTCTTGCGGAGTTTACTTTCTAAAAGAGTAGACAGAGAACAAAATACACAGACAGTACTCTAGCTAAACAGCAAGAAAATGAATAGAGCAGGGTGAGGAGGAGAGATGGCAGGCCGATGTTTCATGTATTAATAGAATGGCCAAGGAGTGGAGTCAGGAAGATGGCCATAAATATGGTGATGGGGAAAGGGGGTTGCAGGCAGAGGGACCAAAAAATCATAAAGCCCCTGAAGTGCATTCACTTGGCCTCTTCTAGGAGCAGCTCAAAGACTGCTGAGACTGGAACTAGCTGAGTGTGGTAGGAGTTGGCTTTTACTCTGAGTGTCAAAGCGAGATGGAAAACACTGTACTGTGAGTTAGAGAGTGACAGGAGCTATATTCTTGGTACAGAACACTTCAGCCTATGCCCAGAAGCAGAAGCATTCATAACCAACCAACCATTCAGAACCAACTCTCTCCAATGCTCTCTTTCTCTTCTATTTCTACTTCAATTCAGTGATTGAATATCAACAGCTGTGTAACTCAATCAGTTTTTTTAAATGACATTTATGGAACATTTGCTTTGATAATCTTCCAAGCCCTTTCACAGGTGACAAGTGGTTCAAGAGCAGGCTCCTTCCATTAGGCCTTTACTGGCGATCAACCATTTGGTAATTCATGACAACTAGGAAGTGGATGGATTTTATTACCTTTATTTTACAGATTATGAAACTGAGGCTCAGAGAAGTTAAGTATCTTAAATAAAGTCACACAGCCAGTAAACAGTAGAGTCAAGATTCATCAGATACGGCCAGGGCTTCCAGACTCCAAGTCCACATGGTCTCCATGGCTCTGAGACCAAGGTTGGATCTCCGGGTCGAAAAGATCCCCTGGAGAAGGAAATGGCAACCCATTCCAGTATGTCTTGTCTGGGAAATCCCATGGACAGAGGAGCCTGGCATGCTGCAGTCCATGGGGTCACAAAGAGTCAGATACAACTTAGCGACTAAATAGCAACACAATAACAAAATCCAATACTACAAACAGGAAGTACATAATCTATAGAATTTCCAGCATCTTCAGGAAAAAAAAAGTAAAACTTTTGTTCAGTGTTTCCATTTTCCAAGTGGTTTCTAAGTGTTTTTTAATATGGAGGGCAATAACTTGGGCTTTTTTTTAATCGTACACAGCTAATTACCAGACGTACCCATCCTGTAAGCATTTAATACCTACATAAAACATGGGGCCATAATGAAGATAATTGAAAGTATGACTTTCATCAATATTTAATTAGCATTTGGTGCTAACTCATTATTTCGGTACAATTAATTTGACATCTTGCTATATGTCCTGAACAGATTTCAATCCAGAGGGCTGTTTTATTCATGAGACATGTGTAACACTCCACGTGTCCCTACCCAGAGGAAACAATATGAAATATGAGGGAGATGATTGACACTTTAATCTAGTTCTGAACAGCAGAGCCTAATATATTAAAACCAAATAAGCATGTTTACTTAGCAAGGCAAATCCAGAGCTAATGAAAATCCTGGCCTTGCTCAAGCATCAGGGAGAGAACCCTACTGTCTGAGCACAATTCTTGGGGTGTCAGCTGTTGCCCAGGACTAGGGAAGCCTTCAGAGCTGGATACCTGTGATCAGAAGTTTAACTACTGGGACTTTCCTGGCAATCCAATGGTTAAGACTCTGCACTTCCACTGCTGGGGGAATGGGTTCAATCCCTGGTTGGGGAAAAAGATCTTGCATGTCCTGCAGGGAAGCTAAAAAATAATTTAAAAAAATTTTTTTGAGCTTGACTTTATTTTTTATCAAAGTACAGTTGCTTTACAATGTCATGTTAGTTTCTGCTGTACAGCAACATTATTCAGCTATATGTATACGTATATCCCCTCTTTTTTGTATTTCCTTCACATTTAGGTCGCCACAGAGCACTGAGTAGAGTTCTCTGTGCTGTGCGTGCGTGCGTGCGTGTGTGTGTGTGTGTGTGTGTGTGTGTGCGCGCGCGCGCGCACACGTGCTCAGTCATATCCGACTCTTTGCGATCCCATGGACGGTAGCCCTCCAGGCTCCTCTGTCCATGGAATTTCCCAGGCAAGAATACTGGAGCGGGTTGCCATTTCCTCCTCCAGGGTATCTTCCTGACCCGGGGATCAAACCCGAGTCTCTTGTGTCTCTCACATTGGCAGGCAGATTCTTTAGCAACTGTGCCACCTGTGCTCTACAGTTTTTTGTTTTTGTTGTTGTTGTTGTTTTTAAAAAGAGGTTTAAAAAATCACACACCTGTACAACCATGTACAGGAAGCTCAATGTATTATCCTGCTAGAGGCAGGGGATTTTGCAACAGAAGAACAAAGAACTCAAGGCCAGAATCCTGGGACCCGAGTTTCAAGGGAGTCCCTTAATTTAAGCATCTGCCGACCGTTAAGCAGCCCTATGGCTCAGTTTATATATACAAGAAAATGAAAATGGTAAATATGACTCATCAGGCCTGTGTCTCTTCAACTCTCTGTGAGAAGGACTAGGTTAGTGTCTTACATTTTGTTTCATCTTTATAATTTTCCATTGGTTGGGAATTGAAATATCCTTGAAATACAAGAACACATGCACATACACAACCACAACAAAAAAACAAAGAATGAAAACAGTAACACTATTCTGGGCACTGATATGATTAAATAGCAAATAAAACACAAAGAAGTCTCCTGAGTCCATAAACCTTGTACCCCCATGGGAAGAAAAGAATTAGTAAATAACAAACTAATAAATAAAATGATAATTTGGGACAGTGACAAGAGATGTGGGGAAAAAATACCAGGTAACGGGTCAGAGAGTGATAGAGCATGGAGGGCTGCTGTTAACTGGGTGGTCCTTGAATGGGGTATCTCTGAGGCAAGGATTTGAAAGTTGAGATCTGATGGGGGGAAGAGACTGGTGGGTGGAGGTCTCAGGGAGGGGCATTGCAGGCGTGTTTACATGCCAGGCATCAGGACAGATCCAGGGTGGCAAAGATCAACATGACTCTGAAAAAGTCACTTTCTAATTAATACTAATAAATGATTGGAATATTTTAATGTAAGGGAATCTGGGTGTTGTATTGCCCTTTTGATGTAATTAATTGTCTTTTAAAAGTTATTAACTAATTACACTTTTATTACCTACTGCGTGCCAGGGTTTCTTTCAAGCAATTTTCATATACTCATAGAAATCCTATAAAGCAGTTTTGATGATGATGATGACTCTATTATTATTAGTGAATAGTTACTAAAAAGGCACAGAGGAAGTAACTTCTAAAAACCATAGTTAACAAGTTGGAGGAGCAGAAATCAAACTCCAGTAGTACAAGGCCAGACCCAACACATAAGACCTTTTGTAGTTTACTGAAATTATTCCTTACTCTGTTACTGTGCTAGCAAATATATCCTTCTTACATGGAGCTCAGAAGGTTTATAGGTTTTTTTAAAGGTTATCTTTTCATTTTGGAGTAACAAATATTTTTTCTATGTCAATATGCAATTTACGTTTGCAAAATGAAAAACCATAAATTCCTAATTAAATAATTTATAACTCAAAAAATAGAAAAAATAAAAAGACCTACAAAGTAAAGTCTCAGTATTTTATTATTAGACTCAATAGATGTAAAATTACTCTTTTCAAATACCATATGATATCACTTATATGTGGAATCTAAAATATGATACAAATAAACTTCTTTACCAAACAGAAACAGACTCACAGAAAACAAACCTATGGTTACCAAAGGGGAAAAGGGTTGGGGGAGGAATAAATTAGGAGTTTGGGATTAGCAGATACGAACTACTATAGATAAAATAGATAGAAAACAAGATCCTACTGTATAGCGCAGGGAATGAAATTCAATATCCTATAATAAATAGTAATGGAGAATATGAAAGAAACAAAAAAAAGTACTTTTTCAAATTGCTGTACTCTTATTCTCAATTTTTGTACTTACCTTACATGGATCAGTAAAGGTTCACAAACCACATTTGCAGGGCACTGCTTTAGACTTCTCTCAGGGTTTGTGAGATTGGTGAGTTGAGTAGATTTTAAAGTAATTTGAAAGAGTGAACAGCACTCTACTTCTGAGCAGAGGGCAGGCAGCGGTGGCACCTGGGTATGGGGAGGAGACATTGCTTTTCTTCTGATGTAAGTAAGAAAAAATGCTGATCCCCAGTTTGGAGTCAGTCAGCTCACTGAGATTTTCTGAGGCTCAGATTCAAGAATAACAGCTTGTTTAAGCTTAGTCCTACTGTAAACAGAAGGTGAATGAAATAAATTAAATAACTGGTATGCTAATAGCGTGGATGACACATCAAAACATGAAAAGCAGAGGGAAATCTGCTTTAGGAAGCAGTGCATCCCTGCGAACATCTCTGGGCTTCTCTGTAGAACGCATCTAGTGTCCGCTCACCCCACTCCAGGTAAGGAAGCTGGAGTATTTACCTCTAGGCCCTGTATCATTGGCGCCTGGCAGTTCTAACTCCCTGGCACTTCTCTGCCTCTTGCTTGGGCCAAGAAAAAGGTGTTAAGGAGAGAATCGTAGGTGAGTGCAGTAGAACGCGGATCGGCCATCTGTACTGGAAAGGTGAGTGCTGGGGGCGCATGGTAAGGGCACCTACCATGTCTCGTACAACCTTGAAGGGTGAGCATATCCACCAAAGGCACACAAAACATAATCACTGTCTTCTCAGATCAAAGCAGCAAGCTGCGTTGTATGGTGGATAGCTCATGGGATTTGGATTTGAAAGGAGTGGACTTGAATGTTATCTCTAGACCTTACTGGTTATGTATATTGGACGAATCTCTTCAAGCCTTTGGTTCATCTGTGTGTTTCCTCATCTGTGGCATGAGTAGCATAGTAGTAAAATGGATGTAAGAACAAGGCAATGAGTACCAAATGAGGTATATAATTGATGGGGAGTGCCTTTAAACAATCCATTTTCATTTTTTATATTAGAAGATTTTAGAAAAGAAAATTTCATGTGATAGAGTATTCAAAAATTACTTGGAGAGGTTATTAAAAACACAACATCCTGGATCTATATTCAGAGTTTCTGATTGAGGATGTAACACAAGATTTTGCATTGTTTGAAAGTCCCTAAGTGACTCAGATGGTAAATTCCCTGGTGGCTCAGATGGTAAAGAATCTGCCTACCATGCAGGAGACCTGGGTTTGATTCCTGGGCTGGGAAGATGCCCTGGAGGAGGGCTTGACAACCCATCCCAGTATTCTTGCCTGGAGAATACCCATGGACAGAGGAGCCTAGCAGGCTACAGTCCCTTGAGTCGCAAAGAGTCAACACGACTGAGTGACTGGCAACTAACACTGCTACTGGATATACCCTGTGGGGCAAAGAGGAACAATCAAAGGCTTTAAAACAAAGGAGTGATGTGATTGGTACCAGACTGCAGAGAAATGTCTCTGCAGCTCTGAGGATAGATTGGGGGGAAAGAAGGAGAGGACTGAGAAACAACCATGCCAAGTACCAAGGTTTGGTAATCTATCTAAGAAAAAATCCAATATACGGAATAGTTCTCCTTAGATTATCATATGTTAATTTTGGTTGCATAAAACTTCATTGTTGATTGAAGATGAAATGAGTCAATGTAATCCATGACCACAAAATGAGGGGTCACTTCGAAAGGAGCTTTCAGGATGGTCACTATTACTTCCTTGAATGAGCTTCTGATGAAGGTCTCTTGTCTTATTTTCATTTTACAGAAGAGGTCCAGAACTTCCCTGGGCTCCCTAAAGCGAACAGCAGCCTGAAAAATCCTCATAGTGCTTCTCCACTGACATCCAGCAAGGGAACAGGAGACCTCCTAACCCCCACCTTCAAAGAGGAACATCAGGGGGGCTTGAAATAGCAGAAGGGCTAGCTACCTCACAGTGTTAACAAAAGATTGCAAGAGAGGTTTTCACTGAAAGCTAGGTTGAGCAAGGGCATCACCATATTAGAGGAGGCAAGGGTCAGAAAGAGCAGGGTCAGGCTCTGCTACTGTTCCCAACAAAACAAACGTCCCCAGTCCAACTACCAAGAGAGAAAAGCTTGGTGCATGCGTAGGCAAAGCTTGTAAATAAGAATGCAAACGGTGGAGTTTGTGTTTAGAGACTATCAGGACAGAGGTAGAAATTTAAACAGATGAGTAACAAATAAGCACATCTCAAGCTAACACCACGGCAACACTTGCTGTTTGCTGTCTATGGCTCAAGAGGTCAAAACATCTCTCTAGAGCCCTGTCATGGAAAAGCAGTTCCTAAGTTCAGTGATTCCTATAACCTTTGCAGAGGAGCCAGCAATCCTGCAAGGGACACTTACACCTGTAGATATATATATATTTGGCCACATCACATGACTTGTGGGATCGTAGTTCCCTGACCAGGAACTGAACCCGAGATCTCAGCAGTGAAAGCATGGAGTCTTAACCACTGGACCTCCAGGGAATTTCTACATATGTGAATCCTATAAGAATATATAAGAATGCCTAGATAGAATTACCTGTAAAGAGCATTGGTATTGCATCTCACCTATATTTGTACACTTACTACTACTTTTTAAATGTATATCAATTTTAATGAGATTAATTCTTAGTAACTTTGGATATTTGATATTTTCTCACAACATATACAAAAAACGGGTCAACTGTGGTGTGAGGAATTGTGAAACTTCCCTGCTCAAAAAACTAGGAATCCCTGCCTTACATAATTTATAGTTATCAATATAAGACAGTAAGAGAACTGATAATAGCCTAGAGATGTAGTTCTTAGATTTGGTTGTACATTCTAATTACCTGGGGGGCTGTTTAAAAACCCAATGCCCAGGTCACACTCCAGACCAATTAAATCAGGATCTGTGAGGTGAGACCCCAGCATCAGATCATTTAAAGCACATATATTTCCATTTTAATTTCTTTGAAAGTTGAAAAGATGCACATGAGAAACATTTATATGTATAAAAAAGTATAGACAATAAAAAGTCTCTTCCCACCTCTTATTCCAACATCTATTATCTTTTCAGACACCACAACTATGACCAGCTTCTTGGCAACAATGCACAGATATCCTGAGCATATGTAAGCATTAACATTGATATTTTTATTGTTATGTGAATTGTTAACCATTATCTTCACCAAACATACAACAGCCTCTACTATATGAATGGATGTAGCATAAAGGTGTGAACCCACGAGTCTACAGAGAAAGAAGCTGCTAAGCTGAGCAGAATCAGTTGTTTCTATGTTTTGCCTAAATATTCTTTTGCTATATGTTTATTAATTTTGCCATCTGTTAGCACTCATTGATAGACAGGCAGTCATAGACACCAAAGGTTAAAAAGTACTTTGAGAGATAAACTTTAGTTTGAGAAGAATCTATCTATTATCTTAATTTTCATGCAAATGCATGCCAATGTTAGAATTCAACCTTGGAAATGGTTTGAGAGCAATCACCTTGAAGACTTCAGAGCAGTGCCTGAGTGAGGGAGACAGAAAGGCGTATAAAAGGAAAGGGTGATTTGTCCTGGCTCCATCCCTAGAAGAAGAGAAGAAGAGTCAGATCCCAGGAGCTTCCAAGATTAATTTGAATTTGCTCAAAATCCATGTCTTTATCTTTTAATTTCTCTGGCTCTCTCTGGGCTTCCCTTTTTAACAACCCACTGCACACTGTTCCCCTTTAAGATCAGGGGCAAAGTATTATAACCAGTGCATCCCTTATGTCTTGCATAGTATCTAGTTCTGAAATGTAAGACCCTCAGGAGCAGAGTCATCCCATGTGTGAGTGCTAAGTCACTTCAATATCCAATTCTTTGCAACTCCCTGGACTATAACCCACTAGGCTTCTCTGTCCATGGGATTCTCCAGGCAAGAATACTGGAGTGGGTTGCCATGTGCTTCTCCAGAGGATCTTCCTGACCCAGGAATCAAACCCGGATCCCTTACGACTTCTGCCTGCTGGTTCTTTACCACGAGCGCCACCTGGGAAGCCCATCTATTGGCGAAAGGGACTGCCCCTTAAGCTGCTGTGAGAAGTAGGTGTGGGTGATTGAGAATGAGGTCAAGGGAAATCTGCAGATGTCAACAAAGGAAATGTTGTCCCAAGAATTTTCAAGGAAAGAACACAGAAATCAGAAAGACCAGGTTCAAATTCCAGTGCTGGCACTATCTTCATGGCCGGGCAATCTTCATGGCCTCTGAAATGTGTTCTCTGAAGCTTTGGTTTCCTTAGAGATGTGGTGTGGGTGCAGGCATTGCGAGAAAGTGGCCACTTTCTCATAGGACTTGCGACCAGGACTTGCGACCTTGTCTCATTTCATTCCAAACAGTTCTGTTTTTCTCATGTTGGGTGTTCCCCATGACATCTCATTTGAACAAAACTTTTCTTGCTCTAAATTTGGTGAAAATTCACTAGACAGATCGTTTCTGAGATTTCTTCTGGCTCAAACGTTCTAAGATTCAGTAATTTCTAGACTTCGAGAACATGAAATTAATATTTCAGACTCCTGAATTTTCAAATCTGTTTCTTCTTTGGCTTTGGAATGAATCATTTTCTAGAAATGCCATCTATGAGAATAACATTCTTATACTGGCACTCTAAATGCATATAAGCATAAAGATCTTAATAGGTTTTCATGATTTATCAGGAAAATCAATCATTCTCTTTTCTGGTCAGACTTGTAAAATGGCAAGTGGGATTTACTAGGCATATGAATGGCCCACAAAGTCTTACTTTCCCAGTGAAAATTTCCAGTGAAAATCAAAACGTGGAAAATATTTTTTGCTTCCCCCAATTTCCCAACAAGCAGAGGAGGAAGCACACTTTTCTGACAGCTCCCCCTTCACTTCATTTATAGATAACAAATGAGAGAGACACTATCCTAATAGAAATCAGGGGACTCAAGGATTAATGATTGATATTTTCCCTGGAGCTGACTCCCCAACCCTGTCCGAGGCGGGCTCTCCCTCCAGCAGCTCTCCTGCATCTCTGATAATACTGCCTCACACAGAGGAATGTCAGCAGCTGCAGTGGCCACTCTCGCTTTCAAATTCTCAAATGTTAGGACTTAGTGAAAATTGAGAATCTCAGTGTTTTGAGAGGCATATTGGACCAGCATCTAGGACAACTGAGTTCTGGCGTTGGTTTGACTGTATGATTTGCCTTAGTCTCAGAGATGGGAATAATGATCCTGGCTCTACAAAGTTCAAGGGGTCCACCATGAGATGAGATGCAAGAAGTTTCATTACTATAGGTTGTCTTGGCACCTGTGACTGTAACAAAATACTGGAGACAAGACAGTGTCTTAAACAACAGTCATTCACTTCTTTTCAGTTCTAGAGGCGGGAAAGTCCAAGATCAATCTGTTGGCAGATTCAGTTATTGGTAAGGGCTCTCCTCCTGACTTACAGAAAGCCACATTTTTGCTATTCCCTCACATCAAAGGAGAGAGAATGTGTGTCTTCTGATCTCTTCTTCCTAAAAGGACACTAATCCTATCATAGGGCCTTCACCCTCATGACTTCATCTAAATTTAATGACCTTCCAAAGGCACCATCTCTAATAGTATTTTTTTTTAAATGTATCTTGGCTCAATTTGTTTATTTTTATTTATTTACTTTTTGGCCACCACGTGTGGGATCTTAGTTCCCCAATCAGGGATCGAACCCTCACCCGCTGCAGTGGAAGCTTAACCACTTAAAGTGGAGTGATTAAATGGTTAAACATAGAGTGATTAAGCCAACTGGACCACCAGCAAAGTCCCAGCCACAACTCTAAATATTATTCCTTTGGTGGTTAGAGCATCAGTGTATGAATTGGTGGGGCAGGGAAAGCAGGGACACAATGAGCTCATACTCAAGGTGAAGCACTGTAGAAATTGCCCATGTGTCGAAGAGGATGGAATGATCTGATCAGCATTTATCCCACCCTCTCTAGGATGCATTACTGTACTGTAGGGCCTAGAAGTTAAAAATGACATGCCTCAGAGGACCTTGCAATCAGTGGTCTGGTGTGACTGGGTTTTGTCAATCACACACATTTATGAGAGACTTGAGTGTGGGCTTGGTTGTAGTGAAGAGCCTGGGTTTTGCTGGTGCCAGCTGTTACAGGAGTGGCCTGGTTTTGCAGCAAGCAGCTGGAGAGGCAGCCTCTGAATGAGAAAGGCAGTTTAGTAATTGTGGTTGACTAGCTACTCCTTTGTCAGCCTGATTCTGGACTACGGCCTTGGGAGTCTCCTTGGAAGCTCTGCCTATGGTGAGTTCCCTCTGTTCTCCCAGTGATTCTGTAAACCATAAAACAATCAGCTTTAAATCCTGCCTTAAAATCACTAGAATCAAGACACAGTTCTGCTTTTCCTAATTTGGTTGCTAAGAAGAAAGGGGACTTTAGAGAGAGGTGGAAACAGGTCTACCGATTTTCAGATTGATGTTTAAGAGATGTTTAAAAATTATGTATGGATTAGCGCAGAGTGTCTCAGGACAGACAGGCAGAATTAGATTGAGGAGGTAACCTGTGGATAAATCTTAAAGATCCTTGTGTGTTTTACTAAGAACATTATCCCTTTAGTTTGCAGCTGATAGAAAGCAACAGATTCATGTGTGTGTTTCTGAATGATCAGCCAGGATAAGCTAGAATTACATATAACCCCAGAATCATAGTGGCTTATAATAGGGAAGGCTGATTTCTCTTGCATTGTTTCCACCTGTCTGATACAGTTAGGTTCCAGCTAGGACCCCTTAATAGAGCACCTACTATCTGGAACTTTGCAGGTCTCATACCTAAAGGGAAAAGAAGTTAGAAAAACCCACATGGTTTGTAACAACAGGTCATGATAAGCCAGACAGAGAAAGGATGTAAAAAAAGTAATGAACTGTATGGAAAAAGAATCTAAAAAGGAGGGGATATATGTATCTGTGTGACTGATTCACTTTGCTGTACAGCAGAACTTAACATGGCATGGTAAATCAACTATACTCCATAAAATTATTTTTTTAAAAAGAACTGAGTGTTGAAGTCTTGCTAACTTTGTTTTAAGTCCTAAAAATAATTGTACCCAGTAAAACCTCAAATAAATATTCATACATTTTTATAATAAAAAAAGAGAAAAGATTGAAAAGATAGCATAATAACATAATACTAAGCACTTGTTATTCACCATACATTCTTCTGGGCTGGCTCCAGCATGGAGTGGTCCAGAAGATGGACAAGGTCTTTGGTTTCATGGAGTTTTTAGGTTTTAGGTACTTATTATGTGCCATGTGCTCTTATAAACACTTTTCCATGTATTGTCTCATTTAACCTTCCTACTAATATTATCCATAGCTTACAGATTAGTAAATCGAGAAGTAAAATACTTTGACCAAGTCCAGACAGAAAGTGGCAGACCAAATCTGCGCCAAGGCAGAATTCCACTTGCTGACCCTTCATAGTAAATCATCACTCAGTTGAAACCATACTAGGCAAGCATGATGGAGACATGTGGGCTGGAGAAAAGGGTGGGGTGGGGCCTCAAGAGAGAGAGAGAACAAGGAGAAATACCTGGGCTTGACAATAGAGTAGATATGAGTAGTGAGGGAGATGGATCTCAGGGGTGTTAGGACACTTGGCAGATGAGTAAATGGATTAACTCACCTTTAACTACCATAAGTGCATCAGAGGAAGCCCATTTGTAAGGGACAATAGTGACCTTGATGTGGGACACATACCTTTGAGATTCCTATGTGAGGCATCTAGATTTATTTTGGAAAAGCTAGTTTAAAATTGTGGGGGAGAGGGAGTGAGAAATAGAAATATAGGGAAACTTGGTTGTGTAGGATTTTCACTGATGTCATGAAGCAGAGGAGATGGTATCCCAGGCATGTGTGTGTGTGTGTGTGCTCATTTGTGTCCAACTCTTTGCGATCCCATGGACTGTAGCCCACCAGACTCCTGTCCATGGAATTTTCCAGGCAAGAATACTGGAGTGGGTTGCCATTTCCTAATGTGAGAAATCCAGGTTTGGTCTGGAGAATCTTGAATGTAGCAAGGCTTGTATATAGACTGAAATATTAAGCAAACAGATTAGTAATAAAAATTCCATGTTTCAGCAAAATGTGTCTCTGAATTGTTAAATAAACTCTTCACCCTAAAGCAAGAATAGAATTGTCCTGTACTTGGGAACTGTGGCTTGTTCTTGAGGGATGCATGTAAATTCTCATCTAAACAATTATTCACGAGAGATTGATGCTAAAACTAGGCCTCTGTGCAGAAATGCCAAGTTGAATCTCAGAGACAGTTTTGGGTGAAGTAGAAAAGAATAGCTTTGTTGCTTTGCCAGGCAAAGGGGAACACAGGGAGCTCTTGCCCTCAAAATCTGTATGTCCCATCCTGGGGGGATTTGGGGAGTTATTTATAGCAATGGTTCCAGGGTGGGGTTGCTGATAAAGATTGGGGTGTGTGCACGGCCTCAGATGGTCTCCTGATGAGCTTCTGTGGTTCCAGAGGTTATCAAACTGTGACATTCTTTCTGGAATGAAGAATGCTTCAGTAAGCAGTTAATTAACATCTTCCATTTGTTGGGAGTTTTAGTTCTTCAGAAGAGGTCAAAGATATTGTTATGTATATCTCTTGAGGAGGAACCAGGACCCTGCCCCCAAGGCTGCACTGGAGTTTCTTGATTGCCCCACCCTTGTCTCTGCATCCCCTCCCTTCCCTGATTAGTAAATGTGTGTTGTTGTTCAGTTTTGTTGTTGTTCAGTCTGACCCTTTGCAACTCCATGGACTGCAGCATGCCAGGCTTCCTTGTCCTTCACTACCTCCTGGAGTTTGCTCAAACTCATGTCCATTGAGTCAATGATGCCATCCAATCATCTCATCCTCTGTCATCTCCCTTTCCTCCTGCCCTCAATCTTTCCCAACATCCAAGTCTTGTCCAGTGAGTCAGCTCCTTGCATCAGGTGGCCAAAGTATTGGAGCTTCAGCTTCAGCATCAGTCCTTCCAATGAATATTCAGGTTTGATTTCCTTTAGGATTGACTAGTTTGATCTCCTTGCTGTCCAGGGGACTCTCAAGAGTCTTTTCCAACACCACACTTTGAAAGCAGTGCATGTGCAGAGTCTTAACCACCAGACCACCAGAGAAGTCCTTCTCTGTGTGCTTTTGAACAGACTTAGGTCTGGAGAAGAAAGCAGGGAGGTACAGGGAAAGAAACCTTTATTGAAGATGAGAAAACTTAGACTATTTATACCCTGTTCCAGCTCTTCTTTATTATTTCACTTTGAACATGTTGATTAAAACTCCCATTTTCCATTTCTCCTTGTGTAAAAGTTTTTTAAAGATATAAAGAGACAATTATTTAAAGATATGAAGATATATTATACAATTATTTAAATATATAAAAATCTGAAAGAGCTTTGAAATTATATAAAACTTACTGATGAAAGGCATTAATTTCTTCTTCATGTATTTATTTACCAAATCTATGGGAGTGCTCCTGCTGGCAGGAATGTGGACTTTATTTATACTGAACTTCCAAAGGCTCCCCAAAGCAGTTGACCTTTCTTTATACCATTTGGCATCAACATGAAAAAAAATGTGCACACAATAAATATTTAACTTTCAAGTCATATTTTTCTTTCGACGTTTATCATAATTTCTGGGAGAAAATGTTTAGACCATGTTTTATCCTGAATTCCCAGGTAATTCCGGAGGCAAAACGTACGGACTAATATTTGTCAGAGATTAAAATCTCCAGGGAATAGGAATAGAGACAAGGGTGGGGTGGAGGGGAGAAGCCAGCTGCCACCTGCTCCATCTCAAGGGTACTTTTCCAAGAAGTGTTTCAGAAGACGGAGACTCAAGATGGTCCACTATGTGCAGGAGAAAGGAAGAAAACTGTACTGCTTCTCCACTTCCATTTCTCACTGGTCAAAGGTTTGCATCTGAGGTTTGTGTTTACCCCCCTCACTGGCAGCTGTGCTTGCCTGAGTGGTCCGAGCATCCCCAGCTCTGCCAGGAGGAAGCCCAGTCAGGGCAGAGCTGTCAGGTCACACCTGTGTGAAGTGAGATAGAGCACAAGCAGCCTCTGGGGCCAACCTAGTGCCCCAAAGCCTCACGGGAAGGCCAAGCTTCCAGGAACTTAAATGGGACTTCCTGGTAGTCCAGTGGTTGAGAATCTGCCTGCCAATGCAGGGGACACAGGTTCGATCCCTGGTCTGGGATGATTCCACATGCCACTGGGCAACTGAGCCAGTGTGCCACAGCTACTGAAGCCCACACACCCTAGAACCTGTGCTCCAAGAGAAGCCCCCACAATGAGAAGCCTGTGACCTACAACTAGCAAAAGCCCATATGTAGCAATGAAGACCCGGTGCAGCCAAAAATAAATAAAAATTTTAAAAGCCTTAAAAAAATTTTTTTAAAAAGAATTTTAAATGGTGCTTAAGAGATGTCAGCTCAGAAAATAATATTTAAATATTTCAGGGATTATTTTACCTCACAAAAATTTGGGTATATTTTCTGTATTACTTTTCATGAAAATAGAATCCAAAGCCATTAAAATGGCACACTTATGAATTCTTATAGCATCTATAGACATGGAGCACTAAAAAACTATTGTTGACTGAAAAATAAATGCACGACTTACAAGGAAGAATTATGCTTTATTCGATGGACTTGCTGAGGACTAAGGCTAGGAAGACAGCTTTTCAAATAGCTCTGAAGGACTGTTCCAAAGAGGTAAGGGAGAAGCCAGGATATAGGAGTTTTTGCAACAAAAACCAGGTAGTTGGAACATCAAAATATTACTGTTAATTAAAGAAAACTAGACATTGCAAGTCAGTGAACTTGGAGCTTTTGGGTATATGGAAAGATGCAAGAATCTAGGTTCATTGAAATCATTCCTTTCATACACACCTTAATTTTCTAGGGCCAGGACCTACTTTTCAGGTCCAGAATCCCCTTGGGGTGCACATTCTGGGGTGGCTTCAGGTGCTGCTGGCTACCTGGCCCCAACATCCTTTGCTTATGGATACGGCAGGTGACATTCTTCGTCCACACCATCCAGCCTTGAGTTCTCCAGATGCTGTGTCCATGTTTGTAGACGGTGGCATTTCTGTATTACTAATTCATTCATTCAGCAAGTATGCTGTTGAGCTTCTACTCTGTGCCAGCCTCTCTTTTAGGCTCTGGAGATAAACGATGAATGCAGACAACTCCTCAGCTCCTGTGGTGCTACATGCTAAGTGAAGAAGCAGTTAATAACCAGGTAGACTAATAAAAAAATAATTTCAGATGATGATAAGGGATATAAGAGAAATGTAACAGGGTGATCAAATAGTTTTGTAGGCTCTGAGATTCTAGATCTGGGTTAATTTTTTCCTGGCTGTTCACTGGTTTTCAAGTCTTGCTGTAAGTACAAGAGCATTGACCTATCGATGCCTTCAGGCATTGAGGGGTGATTTTATCTTTTGCATCCTCAGTGTCTTCCTAAGTGTCCATTTAAGTATGTATGTTGCTAAGAGACAGCCCTAGTCCAACAAAATAATGTCTTTTTGAGGAAAGGTGATATGATCATCTGAGTCATAAAAAGCCTTCTTTCAACATCCTCTCCCCACATCATACAAAGACTGAAGTTTCTGCCCAGGAAGGTGCCTTACGAGGTGCTCTGTAGTAAAAGTTCAATGGCTTCAGAAGAACTTGGCCTGTCCATTTTAACCAATTTGTTCTTTTATTATTAGCTGTTGTTTAGTTGCTTAATTGTGTCTGACTCTTTTTCGACCCCATGGACTGTAGCCCACTAGGCTCCTCTGTCCATGGGATTTCCCAGACAAGAATACTGGAGTGGGTTGCCATTTCCTTCTCCAGAGGATCTTTCTGACCCAGGGATTGAACCTGGTTCTGCTGCATTGCAAGCAAATTCTTCATCACTGAGCCACTGGGGAAGCCCTTAATTATTAGACCTAGATATATATTTGGGGAAAAAAAACTATCACTAAATTCTAAATAGTCTGTAGTTTTAAACTTTGCTATTTTCCCTGCAGTGTACTCCTCACACTCTCAAAGGAAAGAGAAAAGAGAAAACAAAGTGGTAAAAAAAAAATTTTTTTATAAACCTTCCTGGTTTTACTGTATCTACACAGTAGGCTGGCACATGCAGAAGTCATGACAGATACTCTCAAAATCTCAGTAACTTCACAGAGCAGAGGTATCTTGCCTACAAAAGGTCGGTTGTGGTCACTATAACCCTAAGAGCAACCTTCCTCTGTGTGTGACTCAGCACTCCAAGCTGTGCTTCTCAACGGGAGTCCCAGTCAGGCGCTAGGCAGCTTGTCTACACCTTGGCCTGGAAATAACACACATCATTCCCAGCCATGGCCTATCGGCCAGAACCAATCATATAACCTTGCCCGCTGGTGAGGATGCTGGGAAATGTGGCAGAGCAAGGGGGGATGTTTGCAAAACCCTGCTGTCTGTCCCACACAGATCTCTAAGGAAAAAACTCACAAAGAGGTGGGTGTCCGTGGCCAGTTGTCTGCCTCGTTTTGCTGCCAGTGCCAACATAGGGGCCCTGGGAGAGCCCTACACAATGTCACACAACAGTAGGGTGAGTGGGAAGGACACCGGAAGGAGCATCTCACCCAGGTTCTTCCACCCTCCACTCCACTCCATCCCTGTGCGTGTGTGCTCAGTCGCTCAGTCGTGTCCATCTCTTCATGACCCTATAGACAGAATCCCAGGCTCCTCTGTCCTTGGGATTCTCCAGTATTCACTGGAATGGGTTGTTGTTATCTTTACCAGGGGATCTTTCCAACCCAGGGATTGAACCCGTGTCTCCTGCAACTCTTGCTTTGACAGATGGAGTCGTAACCACTGAGGCACCAGGGAAGCACCACCCTATCCATAGTTGTGATGATTTCTTCTTGACGTTGTCATTTTCACAAGATAGCTTACCCAAAATGTAAATATTCCCTGAAGCTGTTTTAAATACTTTCATGACAAGTTCTGGAAATAAAGCCAAATACATAGGTGCCAATAACCCATTTCAATCATTTGTGAGATGGTTATAAATGTAAGCATGTTGACTTTTACTTCATCTCTCATCTTATAACATTTTGCTCAGATTCAGAGGAAGCCATGATTGAATATTCACCTTAAAAAACAGGAGTCTGGTATCAGGCAGATTCTGCTGTGATAGGAATAGGCTCTGAAAACTACAAAGCACTCTTTTTAGGGCCCTGCTCTTGTGGCTGAAAAAAAGAAGAGAAATTCTGTATTTATGTTTGAGAATGTGGACAATTAGCATCACAACCTTTTGTCAATTCTTCCATCATCGTTCTCCAAATTGGGATGGTAAGCCCTAATTGGAAATTTCTGGAAAAGAAGTGGATTAGGGTAAGGGGAGAGGTGGAGGAGAGAAAGTGTGCCCATTCTCAAGCTAGTGCCTGCTGAAATCATGTTTTCCTCCATTCTTAGGCTCTCTTGAATGTCTTTCATTCATTCATTCAACTAATATTAAGAACCCATATTAATCCCTATGAAAAACACTGAGGAATCAACAGTCAGTAGAATGAACCTCATCCTTGCTCAGGGAGCTCTGTCTTGTGTGGGTACCAAGCGGTGTATACATCACTGCAGAAGTAAATCTATAACTTGCCAGTCTCAGAGAACAAATAACTTGTTTGTTCTCAGAGCTACTTTCTGCTCTTCCCCTGATGTGCTGCATTTCCTCCACCCTCTGGCTTTCTGGTCCATTCAATGACAGAAGGCACTGACTGGCAGGATTGAAGGGTGAGAGGAGGGGGAAAGCCACAAGCTGCTTCTTTTCCCTCACTCTGTCTTCTCTGGCTACCCGGGGCTGTCACTCTAACTCTACCACGTGGCTTCTCACCAGAGTTCCCAGAGCCCTTCAGGCCTCTCCAGCTCCTCAGCTCTGATAACCTTCTCCTTCCTCATCTCCCCTCCAGCCCCAGGGATGGCAAGGGCTTTCCATAGTCACTTCCCCTGTGTCTAGCATCTCCGGAACCATCTCTGGAACCAGCATGAATTTCCTTCCTGGGAAATCACATAATAAACACCCTGATGATGGTCCAGAAAAGATATCTGGTGCCAAGAGAGTATATAATGAGAACTCTGTCATTGTCATGGTTAGAGGAAAGATTTTTTGAGGAAGTGATGTTTGAGGAGAGATTTGAAGGCTGAAAGCAGAGTTAAATAGGCAAAGGATGTGGGTGAGAGAGTTCCTAGAGCAGCCCAGGCAAAAACCCTTAGTCAGAGGAGCTAAGAGCCATCTAGAAACATACGTAAGGGTAGTGGTACCTGAGTGCTGTTGGGTTTCCCAATGGCTCAGTGGTAAAGAATCTGCCTGCCAGTGTAGAAGATGTAGGATTGATCCCTGGGTCAGGAAAATCCTCTGGAGGAGGTAATGGCAAACCCACTCCAATATTCTTGCCTGGAGAATCCCATGGACAGAGGAGCCTGGTGAGCTATAGTCCATGGGGTCACAACAGAGTTGGACATGATTTAGCAACTAAACAACAACAGCAACCTAAGTTTAGGGGGCAGCAAGAAGAAACATGAATCCACAGAGTTAGAAACAGACTGGATCATGTTGAGGACCTCATTTGACAATGGGAAGCGACAAAAAGGCTTTAAGCCAAAGAACCATATGATACTCATTTTTAAAAAAATTTTCTAGTAGCCACATTTTATTAATTAAAAAATTATCTATTATTTGACTGAACTGGAGCTTAGTTGCAGCCTGCTAAATCTTTGTGGCATGTGGGATGTAGTTCCCTGGCCAGGAATTGAATCCCACCTCCCTGCATTGGGAGTGTGGAATATTAGGTACTGGACCACCAGGGAAGTCCTACGTTATGCCTCTCTGTAGTGCAAAGGATATGAAAGAAGTGGGTGAGAATGGATTTGAGGAGGCTCATTAGGAGCAATAGCTCAGGCAAAAGGAGATGGCAACTCTGGCAAAATGATTCAGTTCAGTTCAGTCACTCAGTCCTGTCCAACTCTTTGCGACCCCATGGACTGCAGTACTCCAGACTTCCCTGTCCATCACCAACTCCTGGAGCTTGCTCAAACTCATGTCCATCGAGTGGGTAATGCTATCCAACCATCTCATCCTCTGTTGTCCCCTTCTCCTGCCTTCAAGATTTCCCAGCATCAGGGTCTTTTCAAATGAGTCAGTTCTTTGCATCAGGTGGCCAAAGTATTGGAGTTTCAGCTTCAGCATCAGTCCTTCCAATGAATATTCAAGACTGATTCCTTTAGGGTTGACTGTTGGATTTCCTTGCAGCCCAAAGAACTCTCAAGAGCCTTCTTCAAATGCATCAGTTCTTTGGCACTCAGCTTTCCTAAAGTCCAACCCTCAAATCCATGCATGACTACTGGAAAAACAAAAGCTTTGACTAGACAGACAAAGCAAAGTAATGTCTCTGCTTTTTACTATGTTGTCTAGGTTGGTCATAGCTTTTCTTCCAAGGAGCAAGAGTCTTTTGATTTCATGGCTGCAGTCACCATCTCAGATCATGAACTCCTTATTGCAAAATTCAGACTTAAATTGAAGAAAGTAGGAAAAACCACTAGACCATTCAGGAATGACTTAAACCAAATCCCTTATGATTATACAGTGGAAGTGACAAAGAGCAAGGGATTAGACCTGATAGATAGAGTGCCTGAAGAACTATGGATGGAGGTTTGTGACATTGTACAGGAGGCAGTGATCAAGACCATCCCCAAGAAAAAGAAATGTAAAAAGGCAAAATGGTTGTCTGAGGAGGCCTTACGAATAGCTGAAAAAAGAAAAAAAACAAAAGGCAAAGGAGAAAAGAAAGATATACCCATTTGAATTCAGAGTTCCAAAGAATAGCAAGGAGAGACAAGAAAGCCTTCCTCAATGATCAATGCAAAGAAATAAAGGAAAACAATAGAATGGGAAAGACTAGAGATCTTTTCAAGAAAATTAGAGATGCCAAGGGAACATTTCAGGCAAAAATGGGCACAATAAAGGACAGAAATTGTATGGACCTAATAGAAACCGAAGATATTAAGAAGAGGCAAAAAGATTAGAAATGGAGAAAAGTGGATGGACTTAAGAGACATTTAGCATCAGGTGAACAGGATCAGTCAACAGGATCAGATGATTGATGACTTAGGAAAGGTGATGGAGAGAGGGACTCCAAGGATGACTTCCAGGGTTTGGCTTACATGGGTGGGTGAATGGATGGTGTGCCATTCGCCAGGACAGCAAACATTGGAGGAGGAATGGGCCTTGTGAACACGTATAGGGTGAGGAGAAGATAGATCACGGGTTTGATTTTGCTCACATTGAATTTATAAGTGCCTTCATGATATCCAAATGCATTTATCTCTAGTACGTAGATGGATAGATGGGGCTGGAGCAAATTGGTGGCAGATTCCTATTTCTTCACTACCCTGAAATAGGATTTTATACTCACACCCTTTGCCATGTCACTTTGAAGTGACTCTCCCAGAGAGAGGAGCATATTTCTTTCATTGATCTTGGCCTTGGCCATGTAACTTTTTTTGATTGATATAATTTTGGTGGACAAGCTGTAAACAGAGACTTTCACATTTGGCTTGACTTCTTGTGTTCTTCTAATCTAACATTAAAGAGTATGTTTCAGGGATCCTCTGGCTCTCCAGTCTAAACCCCAGAGTGAAGCCATGTGGAGTTGACCTGAACACAACCTGAAGCCTGGGTCCAGCCTGACTCGGCTGAGCGCCACCTTGCTCAGCTAAGCTGAAGACCTGTGAGCATTGCTGTAAACCACTGAGATGTTGAAGTTATGCACTGGAAACCAGAGAATATTGTTCAAGTGAAAGGACCAGACAGGATTCAAATGGACATGTAGATGGTAACTATAACCATAGTATAGATGAGAACTTCCAGGGATCACATCCATTATGGAATTTGGGGGCACATTCATTTAGGATAAGGCTGGACAAAGTTTTCTTTGACCAATCCTCTGTCTTCTGGCTCAGGTAGTTCATCACATCTGAATATCTTTAGCCCCTTCTTCTACTTACTCCAACCAGGCCGATAATCTGGTACTCTGGCTCCAAAAGTGAGTCACTGCATTCACACGCAGACCCTGCATTCTTTATCCATCTTTTGACTTACACATCTACAGTTCATTCTAACCAACCATATATCTTTGAGTGGTAATGGCTCTGCCTTTCAAATATTTGCATTTTTTTCTTTAAAATAATTTTTTGTGGTAAAAATCATATAATATAAAACATACTATCTTAACCATATTTAACTGTACCTCTCAGGGACACTAAGTATATTCACAACGTCTTACAACTCCCATCATCCAGTTCTCAAATGTTTCACTATCCTAAACTGAAACTCCGTTCCTGTTAACCACTAACCACCCATTCCCTTTCCCCTGACTCTGCCCCGATGTCTACCAATGTGCTTTCTGATTCTATGAATTTGACTATTCTAGGAATCTCATATATGTAGAATCAAACAGTATTTGTCTGTACTTAATGTATATTGAAATGCATTTTTAAGATACTCTAACAAACATTTGCTTCTTATTTAAACAAATTTAGGGGGGCATGTACACACTGCTTTATTTATTTTCTAATTTATTTTTGGCTGCACTTGTTCCAGCAATGATGTCAGGAGTTCTCTGACACAAGCTATGGTGTGTGGCACATCTCTACAATTTAATTTGATTCTGATGCTGTATGTTTAGAGAGGAGATAACATCAGATTCCAGAGGGTAAGGTCTCAGTCCCATGGTCTGTCCCTGCACTCAGATGCCAATTGCCGGGTCCAGGTTGTCACCTGTGCTTCTGGGTATCTGGCTATAGATTAGAAGGTCCACCAACCCTCTCCTTGGGTTTGACTGATTTGTTAGAGCAGCTCCCAGAACTCAGAGAAACATTATACTTACAAGATTACAGGTTTGTTGGGACTTCCCTGGTTGGTGGTCCAGTGGTTAAGAACCTGCCTTGCAATGTCAAGGGATATAGGTTTGATCCCAGTTCCAGGAACTAAGATCCCACATGCAGTGGAGCAGCTAAGCCTACATGCTGGAGCTACTGAGTTTGCATGCCACAACTAGAGAGTCCGCTCTCCAGCAACTAAAGATCCCACGTGCTGCAATTAACACCCAAGACAGCTAAATAAATACATAAATCAATAATTTTTTTAAAAAAAGATTTGTTATAAAACGCATATTTTCAATAAAATACATAGTAAATAACAAAACAAATACATAACAAACATAAAATACATAACAAATAACAAAGGGTTATTTGTTATAAAATACATAACATTTTTTTAAAAAGGTTTTTTATAAAAAGATATAACTTAAGAACAGCTGGATGGAGGAGACACGTAATTACAGGGTGTATGTGAAGGGGTGCAGGGTTTTCAGGCCCTCTTCAGACACCCCTCTTCCCAAATTACCTTGTATTGACCAACCCAGAACTTCTCTGAGCCCCATCCTTTCGGTTTTTTCATGTATGCATGCATGCTAAGTCACTTCAGGCGTGTCCGACTCTGTGCAACTCCATAAGGCAACCTACCAGTCTCCTCTGTCCACAGGATTCTCCAGGCAAGAATACTGGAGTGAGTTGCTATTTCCTTCTCCATTTGGTTTTTTATAGAGACTTCATTATGTAGGTAACATTGATTAAATCACTGGCCTTGACAACTGATTTAACCTCCAGCCCCCTTCACTCCCCAGAGGTCTCTGGTTGGACTGAACCCTCTAGTCAACTAGCCTCCCTCCTCAGGTCCTTTTCAAAAGTCATTTCATTAGCATAAATTCAGGAATGGTTGGAAGTGAGAGATTTGTTATAGATACAAAGATACCTTTATTGCTCTTTTCACATGGGAACTCTAAGAGTTTTAGGAGCTCTGTGCCAGGAGAGGGGGTGAAGGCCAAATAAATATTTCTTAGTATATATCATACCCAGTGTTCAGACTTTCCTGGTGGTCCAGTTCTTAAGACTCTGCATTCTCAATGCAGGTTTGATCCCCGGTCAGGGAACTAGATCCCATATGCCACATGCCACAACCAAATAAATACATGAATAAATAAGGTGCCTTAAAACAAATAAACCAATCACAGTGTCAAGCACCTAATACTTCCCTTTTGAGAAATTCAGTGCTTCCATAGGTTCAGAACTTCTATTTGTCCAGAAAGAGCAGCAACCAAAAGGGAGAGACTATGGTAATGATGAGGGCCAAGTGCACGCTGTGTGTCTTCCTCAGGGCTGTGTTTCCCCCCAGATGGAGATTAGGTTATGCATCCAAGGGAATCAGGAGACTCAGTCAGCTCCCTAAACAGAAGTTCTCCCCGCACAATGTTCTTCTCCTGATCTAGGTTATTAAGTCCAGTGACTCAAAGTGCAGGCTCTAGAGTCAGGTAAGCGGGCAGAGTTGAATTCTGACTACCTTTTCTAGTGTTGGTTTTGGGCAAGTTAATGTTTAAAACCCTCCTACTACTCATTTGAAAATGGAAACAACTGTCTTATTCATCTTGTATCACTATGAGGATTAAATGGAAAACACTCAATAAAATAGCTGACACATAGTAACCACTCAATAAATAGCAACTCATTAACATTAGAGAGAATCCTAAAATCTTTCAAATTTATGGATTCCCCAACACTATCTCAACTGCACCCTAAAGATCAAAGATCAAAGTTGACACTGAAAGTTATACTGAATAATGAACTCTTTCTAATGCCTCTAAAAGTGAATCACATGATCTCTCTTTTCTTTAATTATTTTATTTATTTTTAGGCTTCCCTAGTGGCTCAGTGGCTACAGTGCAGGAGACACAGGAGACTGGGGTTCAATCCCTGGGTTGGGAAGATACCATGGAGGATGAAATGGCAACCCACTCCAGTATTCTTGCCTGGAAAATTCTATGGTCAGAAGAGCCTGGCGGGCTACAGTCCTTGGGGTTGCAAAGAGTCAAACACAACTGAGCACACATGCACATAGTATGCATTTGTTTTTGGATGTGCTGGGTCTTTGTTGCTGCTTACAAGCTTTCTCTAATTGCAGTGAGCTGGGGCTACTCTCTACTTGTGGTGCACAGTCTTCAGTAATGGTGGCATGCAGGTTCAGTTGCCCCTTGGCATGTGCAGTCTTTCCAGAATAGGGATCAAACCAGTGCCCCCTATAGTAGCAGGCAGAATCTTCACCACTGGACCACCAGGGAAGGCCCACATGATCTCTTGCTGAAATCCTCCCTAGACTCTCTGTAACTATTAGTATTAGAATAATAAAATCTCCCCTATATTTACTAAGGCTTAGAAAGAAAAAAAAAAGGATGTCATTCTCCAGTTTGGTGATCAGTCCTGATAATGTGTCCAGTGAGCTCTTGACAAATCCAAGTTACAAAGACAATAGCTTTGTAGTCATTTCTTTTTATCTTGTTTGCAATATTGCCCATTAAATAGAAGATGTATGCTGCCAGGTCTTGCTCATTTCAAAGCAAATTATAAGAGGTGACTCAACTGTGCACCAGGAGAAAGAGTCCAATGTTTGACCAGCCGGGCCACAAAGACATCTGCTTCCTGACAAGTTGACAGATCGAAGAATTGAAGTTTGGTGAATCTTAATGCCATCTGTCATCTTCCGCAGTGTTCTTCACTTATTTCTTTGTGAAAGAATGACTAATGATAATTCCTACTAGAGGGCCATTTGTATATTCAAGTTCAAGTGTTATAAAGAGTAGAAGAGATGTCGATTCGTTGAGAGGACAAACTCCTTCCCTCCAGACTACAATGCTTCTTTTCTACCCACTGTTAATATTAGGCTCCCTATTGAAACCCAGGGAGACAAAATAATCATTCAAGAGCTGAGCCCAAATCTATTTTCTCATTTCCAAGAACAAAAAAAAACAGTATCTTTTTCTCCTATTTTAGACTAGTTTTTTTTTTTTTTTTTTCTTTTCTAAATATGCTCTGTAGCTGCCATTGTTCAGAGGGAAAAAATGTTCTGGATACAATTGGCCTAATCAGCTCTTAATCTGTGTGTCTAAGTGACTGATTACACCTCATGTTACCCACAGAAGCAGCTGCTGACACCAGGGTCCTTTTGAAAGTGCTGCTTCTGACATCAGTGCCAGGTACATGGTCCTGGAGACTCCAGCCTCCGGAGCATAGAGAAGCCAAGCCATTACATCTGGCGGTACCAATCATAGTGCCAAATGCCTGTTCTGTTCTCCAGATGAATGAGCATCAAGATAGCCATCCTTCCTAGATCGTGAGCAGCTGCTGGCCAACATTGCCACCTTCCAAAAGGAGAGATTTGGAAGGAATGAACCCAGGCTATGCCAGTCTGATTTGTTAGACAGTTTGATCCCGGGAACAGATTGGGAGAACTTGCTGCTGCTGGGAGACTGCACAGGGCTCTTCCTAATTACAAGGAAAACAACGAGCCGATGGGAGGTTGGAAGAAGCAGTATCACTCTCTAGCTGGCCACATGCTCCCTTCAGCTCTCCCTCTGCCAGCCAAAAGCCAATATTCCTCTAGGCTGTCAACAAAGTCCACTTGGAAGCAGTGAGTGGGGTGTGAAGGATGAATTAGAAGTGTCCAAGCAAGTAGAGAGGAGAATGTGTTTCTGGTAGAAAAAAATCTCTTAAGTCAGGCCCATGGGCTTGAAACACCATGATGCTTGGGCAAGTTTCTGAGGGCACCAGTAACAAAGTACCACAAGCTGGGTAGACAACATATCTGTTGTCTTGCAATTTTGGGGGCTAGAAGTCTGAAATCAAGGTGTACTCAGGGCCACAATCCCCATGAAGTTTGTAGGCAAGAATCGTTTCTTGCCTCTTCCAGCTCCTGGTGGTTCCTGGTATTCTGCGGCTTCTGACCGAGTAACTCTAACCTCTGCCTCCATCACCACTTGGCCTTTCTCACTCTGTCACTCATGGCCTTCTTATAAGGACAGCAGTCATCACATTAGGGTCCACCCTCATCCTGTAGATCTCACGGTCCCTAGAAATATTCACAATGACTTTATTTCCAAGTAAGGTCATGTTCACACATTTCAAACTTTGACTTTTTTTTGGAAGACACAATTCAACCACAACATTGGTACATGAAGAATGAACAGGAAATGTCTAAATGAACATGGAGGAGAAGATATTTCTGATAGAAAGACTATCATAAGTCAGGCCCAGAGGGACTTGTAACACCATGATGCTTATGCAGAAAAATAAGCATTACTCAGCCATGAAAAGAAACAAAATTGGGGCATTTGTAGAAATGTGGGTGGATCTAGAGAGTGAAGGACATACAGAGTGACGTGAAAAAGAGAAAAACAAATATTGTATATTAACATATATATGTGGAATCTAGAAAAATGGTCGTGGTGACCTTATTTGCAAAGCAGAAATAGAGACACAGACGTAGAGAGCAAACGTATGAACACCAAAAGGAAAAGGGAGAAGGTGAGATGAATTGGGAGATTGAGTTTGACATATATATACTAGTGATACTATGTATTTATACTAGTATAAATAGTATAAATAGGTAACTAATGAGAACATACTGTATAGCACAGGAAATTCTACTCAGTGCTCTGTGGTGACATAAGTGGGAAGGAAATCTAGAAAAGAGAGTATCTATACATACACATTTAGCTGATTCGCTTTGGTGTACAGTAGAAAGTAACATAATATTATAAAGCTACTATATTTCAATAAAATTTTTTGAAAAAGAAGAAAAGCAATGCAATAGTCTGAGTTCCCCTCCCTCATTCTTCACTCTCATCAGCTCCTTTCTTCCCTGTGCTGAGGCTTACAACACTTGTGATTATTTGTCTAGTGTGTACATAGGGGTCACTGATATAAACACAGTACACCAGCCCACCCTTAATATTTGCTGGCCTCAGGATAAGATGCCAAATAGAGACCCACATAGCATGTGTCTAATTACTTAAAGTTATATTTTAAGCTACAAGTTTCAAATATTCATAAGTTATATTCTCCTGTTTTGACAAATATACCTTCATTACCACAAACTTTAAAAATAAATTAGAAAGCTATGGTTTTCATTGAAAATTGGCAAAAGATCAAAGATGATCTGCCTGCATGTTCTGTAGAAGGGTTGGTGATCATAGGATGAGCCATAAAATAAAACATTCAAAATTCAAAAATAATCATATATTCCACAGAATTTCTTTTTCTTTCCTTAATTTCAGAAAATATACTAATTATGTTGCTGTTATCAAGCTTTACACGTAAATTTGTGTTGTATTGAGAGTATTGCCAAATTAGACCAAATTCCTTGTGTGATTATTGTTCTTAGGTAGTTTTAATTAATATTAATTTTAAGAAACTTCACTGAGGCTTGAGCAACTGGAATTTTCAACAAAATGCTTAAACAAATGCCTAAATTCAGTCATGAAACATTTTCTATGTGGCAGGAAGACTAGAGATTTACCCTCTTGGCAAATTTCAAGTGTTTAAGACAGTACTACCAACTATAATCAACATTTTATACATTAGGCTCCAGAACTTATTCATTTTTTTAGTTAAAACTTTGTACCCTTTAACCAACATCTCCTAGTTCCTCTGACCCAGAAACCCTGGCAACCACCATTCTAGTCTCTGCTTGCCTGAGTTTGACTTTTTTAGACTCTCAAGGATGTGGAAAAAAGGGAACCCTTGTTACTGTTGGTAGAAATGTAAACAGGTGCAGCCACTAAGGGAAAGAGTATGGAGGTTCCTCAAAGCATTAAATATAGAAATAACAGGACTTCCCCGGTGGTACAGTGGATAAGAATCTGCCTGCCAATGCAAGGGACATGCGTTTGATCCCTGGTCTGGGAAGATCCCACATGCCGTGGAGGAACCATGCCTGGGTGCCACAACTGCCGAGCCCGCTGGCTGCAGCGAGTGAAGCCCACATGCCTAGACCCTGGGCTCCGCAGCAAGAGAAGCCATCGCGACACGCAGCCGGGGCCCCGGACCTGGAGTGAAGCCGCTGCTCTCTGCAACTGGAGAAAGCCCGTGTGCAACAATGAAGACGTGGTCAAAAATAAAATAAGGACAAAAGTTAATTAATTGAAGAAAGGATGTTTCATAGAAATGTCATGTGGTGCAGCAGTCCCACTTTGGGGTATTTATCCAAAGGAGGTGGAATCAGATCTTGAAGGGAATAACTGTTCATTGCAGCATTATTCACAAAGATATGGAAACAACCTGTGTCATCAGTGGGTGGGTGCATAAGGAAAATTGATATATGTACACGCACAATGGGACATTATTTACCCATCAGAAAGAAGGAAATCCTGACATTTGTGACGACATGGATAAGACTGGAGGACATAATACTAAGTGAAATAAGCCAGACACAGACAGATACTGCATGATCTGAATTGTCTGTGTATTTTTAAATCTTCAAGCTACTTTCAATATCGCATTTCCTCTATGAAGTCATAGAATTTTAAACATTAAAATAATCTTATAAAGTTTTATTGGATTTGGCTGTGTATGTAGCTAGAGCATCCTCTTGACTGAACTATAATCTCAGGAGCAGGGATGTCAAGAATTTTACTCATCATGGTCTGCCTTTGGTTTTAGAGGCAAATAGGTAAAATAAAACAGCCTAGTTCAAGTTTCCTTTGGTTGACTAAGAGTTCTGGGGACTAGAAGTCCTTCAGCAAAAAATACTGACTAAAATAAAGTACCAATAATACCTCTTAACCCAGAAATTCCACTTCCCATTTTCTACACAGAAATATACATGAGGAGGCAATATATACATAATATCCATACTTTATAACATAGAAAAGTCCAAGAAATCAAATGTATATTTTACTCTTCCTTTACTGACAAGCTGAGGTAGAACCATATTATAGAATTCATCAAGGCAATTTTAACAGGATGAAATAGGCATGTGAATATTCACAATGAAAGATTTTCAATACATACCTTACATAAAATAAAATGCAAATTGAAATAAAATTGATTTTGATTTCAAAGTTAATGTTTGGGTTATGTTACAATTACATTTTTTGTCTAGGATATCCGGCTATACTTCCTGTTCCTCTACATCTTTCTGAACAGTTCAGTTCTGAAGTCGCTTCGTGGGACAGAACAAGGTGGGCAGCCACACCAGAGAAAAGAGCAACAATAGTGGCCCAGAGTGGAATGCCAGGGTCTGAACAGGGCGAGGAAGATGCCCATGTGAGCTTAGGGGGTGGCAGAGCTAGGAAATAGAGTACACTCTAGAAAATTGATCTGGGACTCTCTGTTGGTTCGGTGGTTAAGAATCTGCCTTGTGGTGCAGAGGACACGGGTGTGATGCCTGGTTGGAGAATGTGACTGAGCCTATGCACTGCAGCTAAGACCACATGCAGTCAAATAAATAAACAAATATTTAAGAAAAAAAAAGGAGAGTGACCAAAGAAGTATATTAAAGATAGTGGGAGATCGGTTTATACTAGCAAAAAGATGGTCTGTGACTGTGAAAGGGAGAACACTAAAATGAATCCTGTGGTTTAGTATTGGATTTGGAGGTGATAATGTGAACTTGTACTGTTCAAAATACACAGAAAAACTTAGAATAAACACTGAAAAATATGTTTCATATGTACATATGTACATGAATATATGTACATATAAATAGGTAACTAATGAGAACATATATGTTCATATGTACATGAATATGTACATATGTACATATATATATATTCTCCCTAATCCTTAAAGGCATCTGAGATCTTCCAGTAGCAATAGGCATGCCAAGTACTCAGATCCTGCCTTCCACATACTATTTTCCACTAAAAGGAACTGAGGTTCCTTGAAAAAGTGCTTGATTCTAGGGCTGAAGCAGGAAGTAAAAATCAGAAACATCTCCCTGTATCGGAAGCAAGGAAATTAAGAATTTCCTTTCTTAAAGAATGCTGAGACATTAAAAAGAACACAGAAGTCAGCTTGGTGAAGAAAGCCCTCACCGGGCAAAATCAGGGACACTTTGACCATCAAAAGAAATAATAATAGTAATGGATTATAACCCATTGCATAAAACAGAAAATCATGTTCATATAAATATAAATAAATACATAACCAACCAAAAAAATTTAATGAAGCATGGGATACTTATGTGGTTTCAAAGTAACTCCTCACAAAATGTTTAGTTTCAAAAAGATTAAAAAGTTAGATTTCAGTGGAAAAGCCCTGCTGACAGCACATTAATTAAATAATCAAGGTGAACATAATGGGATAAATAGGAATCATGTGTCACCAAATATACAATGAAAAGAACCCAGATTTACTTCTGTGATAGTCTTGCCAGTGTATTCCTACATATAACTTCAATTTAATCATGAGAAGAAAAAATCTAAACCAACTCAAAAACTCAAATTGAAGGACATTCTATAAAATAACTGGCCAGGAATCTTCAAAACTGTAGAGGTCATGAAACTCAAGGAAAGACTGAAGGAGACACAAGACACATTATTACAATCAAATGCAACATGCAAAGCTGAAGGGCAAACTTTATCATAAAGAACTGAGGTCTCAGTTCAGATGGATTTAACATACTGATGTTGATTACCTGATTTCAATGGTGCTATTGGCTAACATCCCTGATGTAGGAAATTCACATAAAAGCATTCAGAGTTATGGATTATCAGGTCAGCAACTTCCTCAAAACAATGCAGGAGAGTAAATATTTTGTTCTGTACTTGGAACTTCTAGTTTGCAATTGTTTCAAAAATATTTTTTAAAGACAATTATACAAAATAATAGTACATAGAGTCTTTCCCAAATATAAAAATAGAAAAACAAAACTATGTATAGCTTTACATACAGACTTATGGAAATATGTAGAAAGAGCTTTAGATGAACAGTGGTTACTATATATTTGGGAAAAATAGTTGGTGGGGGAAGTTAGGAAGGATTCTTTTTTGTGATTCAAAATATTTCTGTATTGTTTAAATTTTATTCAATGATAATATATTGACTGTGTAAAATGAGAAGGAGGAGCTAAAACTATTGCTATTTGCAAATGATACGATTATTTACTTGGAAAGTAAAATTAACTCGAAAACTTTCTCATGCATGCAGTAAGTAAATTCAATAAGGTAGCAGAGTAGAAAATTAATATACACAAATCAATGGATTTCATATATACCAGAAACAAGTTACAAAATGCAGTAAAAGAAAAAAAATCCCATTTCTAATTGAGTCAAAGAAGGATATAATTTATAGGGGGAAAAAAGTAACAAGATGTCAGTCCTCCCTAAATTGATATAGAAATGTAATATAATCTCAAAAATGCCAACAAGATACTTTGTAAAAAACTTCAACAAGTGATGTTAAAGTTTCTATAGAAAAATAAATAAGAAAAACAGCATGGAAAGTTCTGAAAAAGAGAAGCATTGACAAGGGTCTAGAACTATAAGATGCTAAAACAGATAATAAATTCTCCATAATGAAATAAAGACAAGAGAACACTTCCCTGGTTGTCCAGTGGTTAAGATTCTGTGATTCCTCTGTGAAGGTGGAGGGGTAGAGGGGGTGGGGAGTGGGGGATGGGGTAAGGGTTGGTTTGATCAGTTTGATCCCTGGTCCAGGAAGATCCTGATTAAGGCACAGAGCAGTCCAGCCAAGAAAAGAAAGAAAGAAAAAAAAAAGACAAAGGAACATAATAAAAAAAAGAATAAAATAAATATTCAGAGATAGATCTGTATAAAGGTGGCATCTGTAAGGAGGGAACAAAATCGACTTTTCAGTAGGTGATGTTGAAACAGCTGAAAAAAAATCTGTGATAAATTCCATATGAATCAAATAATTCAATGTTAAAAATTATATAAAGTTACTAGACGAAAACATCAGGAAAGTCATTTGCAAACTTGCTGTAAGTTCTTTCTACCTGAATCAAAATCTAGACACTATTAAAGAAAAGATGGGTACATTCATCTCCATAAAAATAAAAACTTCTACTCAGTAAAAAAAAAAAAAAAAAACAAGCAAAGGCAAAGTATAAGTGATTAACTGGAAACAGTATTTATTGCCAATTTACATTAGCAATATACTGCTAATTCTTGTAATGCATAAAGAGCTTCTACACAAAGATGAGATTATGATCTACACAATCTACAACACTAAAGGGAAAAAAGAGATACACATGCTTTTTATGGGGAAAAATGTTCCTTAAATGAAAAAGAAAATTGTAGCTTTATTCATATACGTATCTTCCCTGGTATCTCAGTGGTAAAGAATCTGCCTACCAATGCAGTAGACCCAAGTTTGACCCTGGGATCAGGAAGATTCCCTGGAGTAGGAAATGGCAACTCACTCCAGTGTTCTTGCCTGGGAAATTCCATGGACAGAGGAGCCGGGCAGGCTCCATGGGGTTTCGAAAGAGGTGGACATGACTTAGTGATTAAGCAACAATATAAAGCCTTTGACTGTGTGGATCATAACAAACTGTGGAAAATTCTGAAAAAGATGGGAATATCAGACCACCTGACCTACCTCTTGAGAAATCTGTATGCAGGTCAGGAAGCAACAGTTAGAACTGGACATGGAACAACAGACTGGTTCCAAATAGGAAAAGGAGTATGTCAAGGCTGTATATTGTCACCCTGCTTATTTAATTTATATGCAGAGTACATCATGAGAAATGCTGGGCTGGAAGAAGCACACGCTGGAATCAAGATTGCTGGGAGAAAAATCAATAACCTCAGATATGCAGATGACACCACCCTTATGGCAGAAAGTGAAGAAGAACTAAAGAGCTTCTTGATGAAAGTGAAAGAGGAGAGTGAAAAAGTTGGCTGAAAGCTCAACATTCAGAAAACTAAGATCATGGCACCTGGTCCCATCATTTCATTGCAAAAAATGGGGAAGCAGTGGAAACAGTGGCTGACTTTATTTTTGGGGGCTGCAAAATCACTCCAGTTGGTGACTGCAGCCATGAAGTTAAAAGACGCTTACTCCTTGGAAGGAAAGTTATGACCAACCTAGACAGCATATTGAAAAGCAGAGACATTACTTTGTCAACAAAGGTCTGTCTAGTCAAGGCTATGGTTTTTCCAGTGGTCATATATGGATGTGAAATTTAGACTATAAAGAAAGCTGAGTGCCGAAGAATTGATGCTTTTGAACTGTGGTGTTGGAGAAGACTCTTGAGAGTCCCTTGGACTGCAAGGAGATCCAACCAGTCCATCCTAAAGGAGATAAGTCCTGGGTGTTCATTGGAAGGACTGATGTTGAAGCTGAAACTCCAATACTTTGGCCACCTGATGTGAAGAGCTGACTCATTTGAAAAGACCCTGATGCTGGGAAGGATTGGGGGCAGGAGGAGAAGGGGACGACATAAGATGAGATGGTTGGATGGCATCATCGACTCAATGGACATGGGTTTGAGTGGAGTCCGGTTGTTGGTGATGGACAAGGAGGCCTGGCATGCTGTGATTCAGGGGGTCACAGAGAGTCAGACATGACTGAGCAACTGAACTGAACTGAAAATTAGACTTTCAGCATATTATGTTGGGGAAATTCCAGCCATTTAACAATGTATCATGTTGGTGAAGCTGTAGGGAAATAGCACTTTCATTCATTGGTAGGAGCATGAATTGCTTCTGTGGAGGTAACCTGGGAATTAACTATCAAACATGCAGATGTATTTTACCATTTGACTCAGCAACTTCATTTCTGTGTACGAACTTTGGATTAAACATAAATAACAATGCAAGTTGGACCTCGGGTTCAGGGGACTGGAGACGTATATGATCTAATCCACGATTTTTCAGTTTTCTGTATGATGAATATTTTCTTAAAATGACACCTTATGCTGGATGAGGGTGCTAGCTCTCCCAGAAGCAAAGAGATAAATTATGTTTCACAATTCTGAAAAAATTTCCCTTTCCAAGCTGACCATCATTCATTGTGTATTGGTGTATTACTCTGACCTCAACATTGTTTATCATTCAGAATAAGATCCAGTGCTCTAAGCAGAAGCTGTTTTCTGTCTGATGTCACCTGTAGTCATCTTGTCCAGGTGGACTGAGTCCCCTGCAGGTCCCAGCAGAGAGGATGAGAGCCTTGAGTAATTTCCCATTCTTCTAGCCTTCCCTGAATGGCAATGAAATCAAGGGGAAAGGATCAGGGAGAAGAAAGGATAGAGGACTAGAGAGAAAAGGAGTAGGAGAGGATCAGCAAAAAAAATTCAGGCCTAAAAACTCCTAGGCAGAAGGTCACTTAACCTGAGGCAATTTGAGGAAGAAATTCTCAGTCTCTTTCTCACAAAACAAACTCAAAGCCTGAAAAGGTAGAAACATTGACTAAAAGCTAGGAAATCACTAAACTTGAATGTAGACAAGAATCAGAGATACATTATACTATACCAAGAGCTGCAAAGGAATAAACAGAGCCGTGACATAAAGATCTTTCTTCAAATCTGAAAATCAACAAACATTTTGGAGAGGAAGGTAAGGGATAAAATGCTGCCTGAATGGAAAACACAAACAAGCAGATGTCTGATCCAGGAGGAAGGAATATGGACCATGTGAGGAATGCTGACTTTACAGATTAACAAAACACTCAGCATCATCTGCTCCGCTGGCTTTTCATTTCCATGGCTTCTAGTTCAGGAAGTTGGTTCAATGTGCTTTTTTTAAGAATCAAGAAACCAAAGCATGGATCTTCTTATTTTAAAAATCTATTGCTTCAGAACTTATGGTTGCCACACAGAAGGGATAGTTAGGGAATTTGGGATGAACATGTAGATACCACTATGTTTAAAACAGATAACCAGCAAGGACCTGGGCTTCCCTGGTGGCTCAGTGGTAAAGAACCCACCTGCAATGTGGGAGATCTAGATTTAGTTTCTGAGCTGGGAAGTTCCTTAGGAGGAGGGCACAGTAACCCACTCCACTACTCTTGCCTGGGGAATCCTCATGGACAGAGGAGCCTGGCGGGCTGCAGTCCATGGAATCACAAAGAGTTGAACACTACTAGGTAACTAAGTACACAGAACAAGGACCTACTTTATAGAACATGGAACTCTGTTCAATGTTATGTGCAGCCTGGATGGTAGGGGAGTTTGGGGAAGAATGGATACATGTATATGCTTGCCTGAGTCCTTTCACTGTTCACCATAACCATCACAATATTGTTAAACAGCTGTACCGCAATATAAAATAAAAAGTAAAAAAAAAATCCATTAGTTCAGGCTCAATAAAGATGAAAGTCAAATTGAAAATATGTAGCTCTTCCTTAAATTGATCTGACCTGGTCCATCTCCTTTTACTATACTATGGTATTGGAAGTCATCCTTTCTCCTACGGAAGCACCAAGGTCTTTGCTCCTAGGACATGAGAGGTTGTAATTGCAAAACTCTGAATAAAGGAGATCATAGCCAACTACACAAGGTAAGAAGACAACTGTCCCTTAAGTGAGAACTGATCCTACTGTAAATCGGTCTATCAGACTGGCTTGCTGAGAAAAAAAACAAACAGTAGAAACAATTTGCTTCTTAACTTTCACTTTTCAATGTGTACTTAATGACAAGGTCTATAGAATTTTACAGAGACTTTTGAAGGTTAGTGATGCATAATGAGTTAAACAAATCCTTAAAAGCAGTTTGCATTTAAATTACAATGTGAATATCCACAATACCAATATTTCATTTGTAATCACTGCAACAAAGAGCACCTGGTTTTATCTCAGAAACAGTTCAAGCCCAATTTTGGATTTCCAAGACATAAAGAGGGTTTCCTTCCACTGGAATAAAAAAAAAGGAGGAGATTCATGTCATTGTATGACAAAACCATTACAATATTGTAAAGTAAAATATATATATATATATATATATATAAATTTTTAAGAGAAAAAAATAAAACTAAAAAAATTTAAAAAAGGAAGAGAGAAACTAGGATTCACTCTTTACCTATAGCCCTAACAAAGAAAATGTCACAACTTTTCTTTTGGCATCTCAAAAGAATGCCCCATTTCTTTCTTTCTTTTTTTTTTATTTTTAGTAACTTTATTTATTTATTTATTTTTTTATTGTTTTTGCCATACATTGTCATGATATCACCATGGGTTTACAGCCCCATTTTACTAGGAGGAAACAAGAAGACTTGAGAGATCTCTTGCTAATTCAAAAGGGAAAGTCGATAAGCACAAAGGTACCCAATGGTTTTGGCCAACATTTGCTCTAGGAGGTAGCTGATAGATTATGCAGAATTAAGAGTGTGTAGCTAAGGAACTAGAAGAAAAGTCAGTTTTTGAGAGTAATCCTATCTGTGGAACCATTCATTTGTTTCATGATTAACTGGAAATACTTAGTGGTGCTGGCAGTGAGCTAACATCCCATTCTAGAAAAACTATTCTATCCTGTACTATCTAACTTGTCTGGGGGTGGTGTCACGTTTGAGAGTTTTTAAGTTTATACCACTTTGGCAGGGACCAGTGGGGACCGGGGGGCGTTCTTTAGGCAAAAAACCCTCTAAATTACCATTGCAAAATTTTCTAGAAAAGTGAATTTTTATTTTGAATGAGAAATCACACTAAATTACAAACTTTTAAAAGGTGATAAATACAGACATCACAAAATCAATACAAACAAAATGCTTTTCATTAATTGAAGGCCTGACATATTATATCTCTCTTCTTCCCTACAGTTGGCATAATCTTTGAACATTTTATGCAAAGATGGGCTCAATAAAGGACAGAAATGGTAGGGACATAACAGAAGCAGAAGATATTAAGAAGAGGTGGCAAGAATACACAGAAGAACTGTACAAAAAAGATATTCAGGACTCAGATACTCATGGTGGTGTGATCATTCACCTAGAGCCAGACATCCTGGGATGCAAAGTCAAGTGGGCCTTAGGAAGCATCACTACTAACAAAGCTAGTGGAGGTGATGGAATTCCAGTTGAGCTATTTCAAATCCTGAAAGATGATGCTGTTAAAGTGCTGTACTCAATATGCCAGCAAATTTGGAAAACTCAGCAGTGGCCACAGGATTGGAAAAGGTCAGTTTTCATCCCAATCCCAAAGAAAGGCAATGCCAAAGAATGCTCAAACTACCGCACAGTTGTACTCATCTCATGCTAATAAAGTGATGCTCAAAATTCTCCAAGCCAGGCTTCAGCAATGCGTGAACCGTGAACTTCCAGATGTTCAAGCTGGTTTTAGAAAAGGCAGAGGAACCAGAGATCAAATTGCCAACATCCGGTGGATCATCAAAAAAGCACGAGCATTCCAGAAAAACATCTATTTCTGCTTTATTGACTATGCCAAAGCCTTTGACTATGTGGATCACAATAAACTGTGGAAAATTCTGAAAAAGATGGGAATATCACACCACCTGGCCTGTCTCTTGAGAAACCTGTATGCAGGTCAGGAAGCAACAGTTAGAACTGGACATGGAACAACAGACTGGTTCCAAATAGGAAAAGGAGTATGTCAAAGCTGTATATTGTCACCCTGCTTATTTAACTTATATGCAGAGTATATCATGAGAAATGCTGGGCTGGAAGAAGCACACGCTGGAATCAAGATTGCTGGGAGAAAAATCAATAACCTCAGATATGCAGATGACACCACCCTTATGGCAGAAAGTGAAGAGGAACTAAAGAGCTTCTTGATGAAAGTGAAAGAGGAGAGTGAAAAAGTTGGCTGAAAGCTCAACATTCAGAAAACTAAGATCATGGCATCTGGTCCCATCAGTTCATGGCAGATAGATGGGGAAACACTGGAAACAGTGGCTGACTTCATTTTTCTGGGCTTCAAAATCACTGCAGATGGTGAATGCAGCCATGACATTAAAAGACACTTATTCCTTGGAAGGAAAGTTATGACCAACCTAGACAGCATATTGAAAAGCAGAGACATTACTTTGCCAACAAAGGTCTGTCTAGTCAAGGTTATGGTTTTTCCAGTGGTCATGAATGGATGTGAGAATTGGATGGTGAAGAAAGCTGAGTGCTGAAGAACTGATGCATTTGAACTGTGGTGTTGGAGAAGACCCTTGAGAGTCCCTTGAACTGCAAGGAGATCCAACCAGTCCATTGTAAAGGAGATCAGTCCTGGGTGTTCATTGGAAGAACTGATGTTGAAGCTGAAACTGCAATACTTTGGCCACCTGATTCGAGGAGCTGACTCATTTGAAAAGACCCTGATGCTGGGAAAGATTGAGGGCAGGAGGAGAAGGGGCCAACAGAGCATGAGATGGTTGGATGGCATCACCGACTCAATGGACACGGGTTTGAGTGGAGTCCGGTTGTTGGTGATGGACAGGGAGGCCTGGCGTGCTGCAGTTCATAGAGTCGCAAAGAGTCAGACACGATTGAGCGGCTGAACTGACTTGAACTGAATACTTCTTCATATTGATAATTTTGTAATATACTATCTCAAAAGAAGTAACAGAAACCTAATTCAGCCTGAGAAATAGCTGATGAAACTTATAATACTGATAGCTTTTCCAAAAAATTTCAGCCTCACAACTTGTTAGTAATGAGATGCTGTTTGGATGCATAAAACATAACTTAACACAAAGTTTTACTGCATCTATAGTTCTGCTACTGGTTTTGTGCCCTACACAGCACAGAAATTTTGATCAATTTTATACAAATCCATCAAGAAAGAAAAAAATGACTGTTTAATCATAGTTACATATGAGGCATTCATTATAAGGTACTATATTCTCCTGGAACACAACTTCCATTTTCCCTAGGTGTTAATGAGAATAGAATTCACCTCTTGAAAATTTATGCATCTGAGGGTTGGGAGACTCCCACAAGTCATGTGACTCCATATACATCACATATTATTTCTCCTTTATGACCTATATATGGGTTTCCCTGGTAGCTCAGCTGGTAAAGAATCCAGCTGCAAAGCAGGAGACCCCAGTTTAATTCCTGGGTCGGGAAGATTCCCTGGAGAAAGGATAGGCTACCCAATCCAGTATTCTTGCCTGGAGACTCCTCATGGGCAGAGGAGCCTGGTGGGCTACAGTCCATGGAATTGCAGAGTCATACATGACTGAGGGTGTCAGATGCTAAGCACAGCACAGCACATTACCCATCTACTTCAATGCCAGGTGCAGTAGGACATGTTTATATCAGGATACATTTAACCCTACACCTTTTTTTACACTGTTTCTGGGAAGTTGGCTTTGTGGGCCATAGGATTATTCCTGGAAGTCATTCCTACACCAGAACCAGCTAGCAATGATTAGCTGTATGCAGATGTTTGTCATCCTCCTCCACAGATCCCACAAAACCCAAACTAAATGTGTTCCTAACTCAATCTTTCCCTATGGCCACTCCAATTCAATAGCACCCCACCCAATACAAGGTGGGGTATATTAGGTGTTAGAAAGAGTGTTATCAAGTTGAGGTGAAAAGAAGCAACAGTCTTAACCAATTGCAGTCTGAACATCTTCTTTTGCAAATTTTATGAAAACACATGAATATGCAATCATATTACAAACTCTGTAATTTGGAAGGAGTTCATGTGTACAAGCGAGGGCTTTGAAGCAGAAGCTTTATTAGTTTTATGGGAAACTCACATTCACACACTGGCCATGTTAGCACAGTTTGGAAATACTGAGTCTGACACTGTGTCCATTCTCATGGCCATCAGACCCAGTTAGGACCTCAGCATCTTCGTTCTGCAACTGTTCTCACACTGTTATCTCCCTTTTCCTAGCTTTCCACATTAGCCGCATCTTCCTCCATTTTGTTTTTCCACTTCCCTTGTCAAGATCTTAAACTAATGGCCAACTGTCTCATTGAAAGGTGAAAACTCTTCATTCTCCAAAAGTAAATTTCTAAGAGTTGGTGCTCAGTTTAGCTAATGATGGATCCCCTGGCAGTAATGAAAACTACTCTCTCCTATAGAAAAGTATGTGCCTGTAGGTATGTCAGTGTGAGTTGCATTCACATCCACTCTTGTCATTCAATCCTTAGAACGTTCCTATAAGGTAATAAAGTTATTAATGTTTTAAAAAATGGGTCATTAAACTCAGAGTTTAAGTAATTTGCCCAAGAACACACAGTTTGGTAAGCAGTGGAGGATCCCATTTGACTCTCAGCTGCTTAATTAAATCTGTGTGTGCTTAGGAAACTAAAGCTGTTTGGCAGACCCAAGTTCTAATCACATGGCCTAGAATGAGTATCTCTCCAATGTCTATGTAGCTCTCTTCAGTCACTGTTATCAAATTTACTAAATTTTCTGGCTCCTTAAGGCAGAAAGTTACACATAGGAGACTTTGTGCTATATACCCATTTAATTTCCGGTTTCCTTCCCATCTTGACAATACACTTGCCAAAGCACAGGAGTTAGGGAATTACAGAGAGGATATGGACATTTAAGATTTTTATTCAGATGCTAATAGCCCTCTGATATTTATAAATAAAGTACATTTTGAATATTCAGAGAGCAGGAAAGAACATGTCTTCAAAGGACTACAAATATCTTTTCAAGGGAATAAACCTGAGACCAAGCAGATGAAAAACTATGAAAGGAAATACATATAAAATAAACTAAGAAGTAAAGTGTCAGGCTATAAGGATGAACATGATGACAAAAAAAATTAATGGAGATTAAAAAATATTTTATTTAATTTTTTGACCTCGCTGCATGGCATCTGACATTTCAGTTCCTCAACCAAATATCAAATCTGTGCCCCCTGCACTGGAAGCAGGGGAGTTGTAAACACTGGACTGCCAAGAAACCTCAATGGAAATTTTTTAAATTAATAACAAAATCCCCTTGTCTTCATTCCTGCTAGGCCTCAGGGAAAAGCTGTTGGCACTTGCATTTTATTCTCCTGCTATCTTTTTATAGCAAATAGACCCAGGATGCCCTTCAGTTTCCTACCACCAAATGTGTCAACTTAACCATCATCTGCTCTGGTTCCATTTCCTTCCCTCTTGTTACAGTCCAGAACAAGTGTCTTTTTTTTTTTTTTTTTTATTTAAGGCCAATTTTATGTTATTGAAAATCATCCCAATGTGTATAGTCAGAAATCTTACATAGTCCACTAACTTGATTCTTATATACTCATGTTTTCCCACTCACTGAAATATTCCCATTAGCTTAATAATTGTTTTGTTATCAGAGTAGCTCATGTACATTACACAAAAAAGGCCAACAGGAAAACTAAACTTGTGAGAAAGAGCAGCCCCTATTTAACTGTCACTCCTGCTTCCCAGAGGCAAACTCAGCCAACTCTCAACTCCTCCTTTCCAACTCCAGACTTGCTGTTGCAGCTATTTATTCTTTCTTTTTTTCTGACTGAGTCTCAGAATGTGGGATTTTAGTTCTCAATCAGGGATCGAACTTGAGCCCCCTGTAGTGGAATGACAGAGTCCAAGCCACTGGATTGCCAAGGAATTCCCCTATCATTTCTTTTACTTTTTCGTTTCAGACATTATCTATCAGGTTCCCACTGAGAAAGATTAAGAACATCACAGTTTGTAGCTATGGCAATATTGAATGTTTACATATCATGCTAGTTTCCAGTTCAACTACATAGTATGATCTGACTACATTTCTTCCCTGTAGGATTATTTCTGTTCCCTGGAGTTAACAAATGTTTTTGTATATTTGCTTAGTTTTCTAGTTATCAAGCATTAACTTATTCACTAACTCTGTGCAGAATTCTCTAAATAAGTGCAAAAACAATAGAAGAAAATTCAGATCTAGGGGAATAGGTAAAGAGAACTGAAATCGTAAATATGCAGTTAAACAGAAAATATTTTATTTCACTTCTTTTAATTTCTTTAAAAGATATTGGCTGTTTAGAACAATAACAATAACATGATAATTTTGGGGCTTATAAGGTATATACCCTTGGAGGAGGAAATGGCAACCAACTGCAGTATTCTTGCCTAGGGAATTCCATGGATGGAAGAGCCTGGGGAGCTACAGTCTACTGGGGTCACAAAGAGTCAGAAATGATTGAGCAAACACCATAACATATATAGAAATAAAGCACATGACAAGGGTGGTATAAGAGATGGAAGAGGCAATAAACGAAATTAAATAGCTGTACTTGTTCTTATAACTTACATGAAATGATGCAACATTAATTATAAGAAGACTGTGATAAGTTAAGGATATATATTTAAAGTCTAAAACAACTACTAAAATGCAAAACAGTAAAGCCTAAAAAGTAAACAGAGGAAATGAAATAGAATATTAAAAACATTTTTAAAAAGGGTGAGGAAATTTAACTTACAGCAACTACAAAGAAGGAAATAATTAAAGTAGGAAATCAATAAGATAGAAAATAAACAATAAAAAATATTCAAAAGATTATTAAAAAAAACAAAATTTTACCTTCAAAAAGATTAATTAAAGCTGATAAACTCCTCCCAAGATAGTCAAGAAAATAAAGGAAAATAAATACCAATATTAAGAATGAAAAATGGGTATCACTACAGATTCTATAAACATTAAAAGGATACAAAAGGGAAACATGATGAGAAACAATTCACGCCAATTAAGTTTGACAACATATATAAAACCGTCATATGTGAAAAAACACTACTTACCAAAATGTTCATGAAAAGAAGTAAAAATCTGAATTGCTTTATAAATAAATTGCATAAAAATAAAATTCCTAGAGAGAAAATTTCTGGTCTAGATAACTTCACTGGTGAATTCTTGTGAACATTCAAGAAGGCAATATTGCTGTGTTACACAGTCTCTTTCAAAACATAGAGGACAAAGGAATATCACCTACCCATTTTAGAATAATTTAGCTGGAATAATTGTAATACCAAAACCTAATACAACTACTACAAGAAATGAAACAAAACATACATATACATACCAAAATCTCTCACATACACACACACACAAAATTTCTTAAACATATATTAGTAAATTTAACCAGTAAAATAGAAAGAATACCTTATAGCCAATTTGGGTTTATTCCAGAAATTCAAGATTGGTTTAAAAAATTTGAATTTTTCAATGTAATTCACCACATTAGAATAAAAGAAAAATATGTAATCATCTCAACAGATAAAAAAAGAATATTTGCCTAAATTCAACACATGTTCATGAGAAAACCTGCAAACCTGGAATGGAAGGAAGCTTGCAACTGTTAAAGGCACCTATGATAAACTGCAGGTAACACCATACCTAATGGAAAAATAATAAACTTTTCCTCTTTAATTCAGCAAGCTGGGAATGACGCTCACTCTCTTCACGACTATTCAACATTGCACTGGGGGTTGTAGATAATGAAATAAGCTCCCTCTTCAAAACAAAACAAAAAATATAAAGACTAGGAAGGAAGAAGCAAAACTTTATTTTGTTCTAAAAGATAAAAATTTATTTTGAAAATCATAAGGAATATACAAAAAAACAAAAACAAGTGATTCCTTCAAGAGAAATCAGGAATGGAGGAAAAAACAAGTGGATGAGATCAATATCAAGATGGGAGGGTTAAACCCAAACACATCAACAATCACATTAATTGGAAACAGACTAAACACTCCAAGTAAATTGCAGTTCTTTTCACACTAAAAAAGCAAGATCCAACTATGTCCTCTTTATAAGAAATATGTTTAAACATAGAGACAGTCTGAAAGTACAAAAAATGGAAAAAGATAAACCTTGAAAGCTGTTAAGAAAGCTGATGGGATGATGTTAATCACTAAATCTGCCTCAAAAGGAACAGTATCACTGTAGGTAAAGATCTTTTATGAAGATAAAAGGATCAACTTAGCAAGAATATGGGCTTCCTCGGTGGCTCAGAGGTAAAGAACCCACCTGCCAAAGCAGGAGAAATGGGCTTAATCCCCTGGAGAAGAAAATGGCAACACATTCCAGTGTTCTTACCTGGGAAATCCCATGGACAGAGGAGCCTGGCAGGATGCAGTCCACCGTGTCACAAAAGTTGGATGTGACTTAGCGACTGAACAATTGGCATCTTATTTCTCATGATTCCTGCCACGACCTATTATTATATATGGCAGATTGTCTCCAGATTTTCTTAGCTGTTTTACTAAACTAGCATTAAATTTTAAATTGAATTTGGATCTTTTAGGAAAATAATTATATGTACCTTTCAAATACAGGTTTCCTTTCCCATACTTTTCTCCATAGCTATTTCATTGCTTAAACTTTCTAGAGCAATTAAAAATATTGTCAAACTATTTGTATTTTGGCCCTGATTCTGGAGACCTGCCCTAATGTGTTGTCATTATGATGTTTTTGGCTAATGGTGTGAGGGTGAGGTCTCAATGGTGTTGAAAAATATCTCCCATACTAGGTTTCTGAGAATATCTTGTGCAGAATTCAATTAGAGGGTTATATCATAATACTGAACCATCCTCAAAGTTTTAGGTTAACCTTAGGTGACTTGGTTTTTCATTACTGCTTTCTAACTCTTAGGGTTTTATTTAGGCTTCTCTTATGTTTATAATAGAGATGGATGTGTAAGCCTCACTTTTGGGTTTTCTCTTGGTAAAACGGGGAAAGACACTAGGAACTAACATTTACTAAGCTACTACTACCACTAGGATAATGCATTAGTGTCTTACATATACTCATTTTTTGCAGTTTTGTAAGGATTTCTGGTTTCATATTACACTAGTTTGATTAATACAAGTATTGCTGAATTTATGTTTCAGTGTTTACTTCAATGCATGTATCATGGGAATTATCATGAACTTCCTAGAAAGTTCAAAGACTTTCCATATAAAGTCAACCTATTAATAGTTCCAAGACTTTTGTGGAGGTAATTATTTTATAGTTGTTTCCATTTTCCCCTTGTCAATTTGACCAGTAAGAGCTTAAAAGGCCTTTGCTGACTGCAGTCCTATGTACTCAATCAGAATTCTCACTTGTATTCCTTCTTACTCCCTTCACAAAAAGACCTGCCCACAGAGGCACTACACATCAACAGAAAGCAGTGCTTTTCATCTCTACTGAATTTCAGTAAAATCACCATCTCCTCTCACCCTTGAGCCTCCATACTTACTCCCTTATAAAAACACTCTCCTGTCTGCCTGGCTAGCGTAGCTATTGTTGAGATGTACTACACAATACCCATTGCTCTCCTATTCCCAGGCTCATTCTTTTATTATTGATTTTATTAAACTCCATCAGAACAGGGATGTCTATTACACACCACAAATGAGATCATCACTGAATAGGTTTTTCTGATAGTAGATACGTTTTGTCATACAACTTCTGCCAGATCTTTGTGATGTTATCTTTGCTTTCTTCATTGTTTCCTACTTGGTTCTTTCCCCTGACTTTGCCACACAGTACTTTGTGCTTTTGAGAATACATATTAAATGCTACCAGCGGATAGCTTATTTTTAAAAAATGCTTAAATGTTTATAACTCAAAGTTTAAAAATCAGTGAGAAAACATTTTATATTCTCAATTTTCCCAATTCCAGCCCCTTGTTCCTCTCATCTAGTTTCCTATTTACAATAGGTAAATAAATAAATGTTTCACATTTGTGAACCAGCCAGGGTTCATCAGTGAGGGAAGGGAAGGAGGACCCTCTGTAGGGTTGTGGGTCAACTTTAATGTTTTTATTTGTAAGTTCAGTTCAGCTCAGTTTAGTTGCTCAGTCGGGCCAGAGTCTTTGCCACCCCAAAGGCCGAATTTGTAAACACTGTTACAATTGGTCAGACTTAACAGTTTAATACTCCTGGCCAATCTTTTTAAGCCCCAACTTCCTATGCTTGAATTACTTTTGATCACTGTTCAGCATTTCCTATGCTTTGGGTATTATGTTAATACATTGTCCCTGTATAATTTGTGTTAACTTTAGAAGTGAATTGCTAAACAGCTAGTAAGTCTTGTTTGTATCTTTTTTTCACTTAAAAAAGTATTGCCTAAGAAACACATTTTAAATTTTATTTAAATTTATTGCTTACTCACACTACTTTTGTTAGAAACATTAATCACTCCTTCTATTCCAATTATTATTTTTGAACCAATTATGCAAATTCCTCCTCTGTAAAGTCATGGCTGCTCCAATTTCAAGTGGGCCATCAGGGTTTTTCTTCATGTCTGCTCTTCTCCAATCTCTGAAATCAGCAAACTACAGCATCAAAGTCAAACCCAGCCCACTGCCAGCTTTTGTATAGTTCTAATGGAACTGTCAGTGGCATGGCCAGTGCGAAAAATATTACCACCTAGTCCTTTAGAAAGTAAGTTCGTTATCTGTGTGAATGCTCAGTCATGTCCGACTCTTTGTGACCCCAGACTGGAGCCAACCAGGCTCCTCTGACCGTGAAATTTTCCAGGCAAGAATACTGGAGCCGGTTGCCATTTCCTACACCAGGGGATCTTCCCAACCCAGGGATGGAGCCCACATCTGCATTGGCAGGTGGATTCTTTACCACTGAGCCACCTGGGAAACCCAGGATCCTACGCTTTTCCAATGCCATGCCACTTTCAATTTTTCTTATGCTTGCAAAATTTTCAAATGACCCACACATACTTTGGGCATTTATAAAGTACACATTCTAAAATCCTGTTGTGGTGGTAAATCAGTCTTCATGACAGTGGTTGCTTTTGTGCGTGTGTGCATGCTGCAGTTGCTATTCCGAAATCCTCAATTTTTTCCTTTGCACTTATCCATTAAGGCCTGGTCTGAATTTGGACAAGAGGTAAGATTAGATACCCGAGGAACTGTTTGGCTCTGATGTTAGACTGGACAGAACTATACCTGAATCCTTTACAAATGGGAATTAAGGGCAGAGGGCAAGAGATGGAGGGAGAAAGGGAAATGAAGTACTCATAACAGGGATAACAAGCGCCTTTGCCACTATCCACTGCAGATGCATGTAATGTAAATGTCTCTATTAATGTCTCCTATTTAAAAATAGTGATCAAAGCAAACACCAGTCTTGACTTCTCTTAGAAACGAATGAGGTGATAGAATGAGGAAAACACAACATTTGAGTGTTCTAAAGTCAAGTATGAAGGGGGCCAGCTGCTGCAGAGTAAGGGTCTTATATAGTTCAAAGTTTACAGTATAACCACTTGCCCTATCTTATTGTAGCTGTATAAATAATATTTAAGTGTTTCAACCCTTTTATTCTTTTCAGGATAATTCAGTGTGTGTGTATGTGAGTGTTGAGTATATAGACTTTTCACTGTACATTTCTGTCACTTTGGCCATAAATGTGTGCATGTTTGTATGTAAATTTTAGGCCACATTTTGTGGCATACAGGATCCTAGTTTCCTCACTGGGGCTAGAAGCCACGCCCCCTGTATTGGAAGTCAAGAGTCTTAACCACTGGATAGCTAAGGAAGTTCTCGGCCATAATTTTAAAGTACTAATTATGTCGCTATTCCCAAGCTGGTCCAGTAATATGCTGTCTGAAAGTTGCTCTTTTTGACAGCAGCAAATAATTAGCTGAAATTAAAAAGGAGTAGGAAGACCAGGGAAAGGAAATATTTAAGTGCTACTTTAAATTACATAATATGAGCATTAAGTCACTCAAGAAAGGTGGTGAAAAGTAAAAGTCGCTCAGTCGTGTCTGACTCTGTGACCCCATGGACTGTAGTCTACCGGGCTCTGCTGTCCATGGAATTCTCCAGGCAAGAATACTGGAGTGGGTTGCCATTCCCTTCTCCAGGGGATCTTCCCTACCCAGGGACTGAACCTGGTCTCCCGCAATGAAAGCAGATTCTTTACCATCTGAGCCACTAGGGAAGCAAATACATATATATGCGACATCCCCAGATCAAGGAACAGGTTTTTAGTAGGTTCCAAAAAACACAAGCTTCCCTATGTAGAAAAGACAATTACTATGCATAATTCTAAAGGTTACCACATCAAATACATAGCTCTTCTTGTGAAGCATCACAGTAAACTGAAAAAGAATTATTCATGCTTTTCAAATAAACACAAAATAAACCACGTAATTCTGAATAAGTAGTAACAACTTTATTTTAACTCAACGTGCTGAAATGCAAAAAATATTTTCAGCAACAAGATACAAAAAGTATGTATCTCATCATTGACAACAGCTGATTAAAAATGAGGCTGAAAAGTTCAATGTGTCTTTATACATTTGAATCTTGAAAATCAATTCCCCCTAGAACTAATTTTTAAATAATTTCAGCAGACTTTTATTTTCAAAAATGGGACTCAAGTTATATCTTCATTCTAAAAAACTGAAGGCAAAAATTAACTGGATTACAGTATACAATGATAAACTCTTAACAACAGAAAAAGATTTAAATATAAGAATTCTTTTTCAAACGTAAAGTCCACATACTGCAAACAGAAGACACGGTGTGGTGATTTCATTCTTAGTGAAGAGGAAATCTCGCGTGGTAGGCACTCAATATTTGTTCAACTGGACCTAAAATTTACATCATTCCATTTTAACACTTAAACAAAGTAGAGCTCATAATCTGTATAAAAGAGGTTTGCAAAATACTCTTATGTGTGCTGAAAGTGCTGTCTTTATAATCTGAAAACACTAAAACCCACCCACCCACCTTGTTTTGCAATACACAGAATATTTTCATTTTACCCATCAAAGAGCATGAACATCCAACTCAGAATAATTCACCTCTTCAAGTAGACTTGGCTTTGAGAAAAGCTTGCTGAGTTGGACTTAAACAAAACAACTTACTGAAGTCCCTAGTGTTCTAGGGACTTTTGAATTTATGCACAAAACTTAAATGGGTAAATAAATTAATTACATGTCTGGCAATTTAAGCTCTAACTTAAATCTAGTTTAAAAATAATAATGTTCATGACAAATTTTTAAGAGATCTTCATTAATATTTTTAAACTCAATTTCAGAACTGATGTCCTAAAAAGGCACTGTTTTCACATTTCATCATGCAATAAATTGGTCACATTTGAGAATTATAATTTCCTCAATTGTCCCCCCAAATAAAGCACATTTAAATGGAATACATTTCAACTAACCTAAACTTTCAACATTTAATTGAGTCCTATTTTCAGAAATTCACTTTTGAACATACCACACACAAATCCAAGCAAATATACATATACACACATACACACGCACACACACATGCCTAATGACCACATAATACATGCAAGGATCTCCAATTACTATTTCAAGACAATGACACATGAGTATTCAAGGAGGTAACAATGGCAGGCCATATGTGATGGCACCTTCATATTTGTGCTCCAAATATCGATACACACTAAAATTAAAAAATGAAAAAGGCACAAATATAGTGTTTCTGTATCTAAAGAACAGTTCTCCAATGGTTATTACTTTTATAATATGTAACATTTAAGACCAGTAACTACTTTTCTAAGAGCTGTTTAGGTGACAAAAGGGAAACAGGAGCAGGCTTTAGTTCAAAAGGCAACACTGCTTTGGACGAAATCTGTGTCTACTGAAAACCATGTGTATAGTTTAAAAAAAAAAGGCTATTAGAACACTCACTTCAGAATACATTAACAGTTTTACATTGCCTCAAGAACCCACAAAACCAAAAATATACATAATAAATAAAAAAAATAAATCAATTACCATGTGATTCTGTTAATATAATGGTAGGCATTATATTATCTGAAAAGTGGACATTTCTATAAACGTGGATATCCTTTCAGCACAGTGTTTGACATTTTTGGTACAAAATGTGTTACCAAACTAAAAAAAAAAAAAATCTTTATAATAAAACCCTAAAGATTTGCAATAAACACTAAAGTAAGGGTAAGCTGAAATGTACATTATAGATGTTACCACTGAAGTCACTATGGTTAGAAATGTAGATTCAAGCAGTGAATTAATTCACAATGCATCTATGTGCATTTGATATAAATGGATACACCAGTATTTTTTTTTTTTAATATGTGACAACAAAATTCTAGGGCCTGAGAGGGGATTTTTTTTTTCTTCTAAGACCCTGGCAAAATCTCAAATCCTGAAAGTGTATATGTATGTGTGTGTTTTTTTAAGCTGCACACTGTAAATTTAAAAGGCTCAATCTTATGGTTTAGTTAAGAAGTGAATTTCTGCTCCCTATAATACTCTTACATAGGACAGAGTCCATTCATATGTAAGAATCCTTCTTCTATCCCAAGGTAGTCTTTCAATATTAAATTTAAGTTAATACAATAAAGACTCAAACTACAAAAGAAGAAATGAAGATATCTGAAAATACCATCTTTTCAAACTTCAGTTTGATGTGGATAACAAATGATTATTTGACAGTGTTTGTTCAATGTAAATATGAATCATTCTTGGTATAGTAGGATTCAGTAAATACCTAATAGATAACAAAAAGAATATCTATTTTAAAACTTTAGCTTCATCTTTTTTTTTCCTTTTGCCCTAACTTCAAAAACTAAATAAACAAATTATACAAATTTTAATCTGGAGAATAGTTACATAGGTAAATATATAGATAAATGCATTCTTTCTTCCAGTGACACACTTTTTCCCCTTGTGGTCAAACAGAAATCTTGCCTAAGAAGCATACTACCACTGTTTGAGGAAATCCAATGCAGCGCTTGATACTGATCGCTCCTGCTTCACCACGACAATGCACTAGAACAGACCTCTGCTGTGAACAAACTGAAGATATGTATGTGTTTAAAGCTAAAATTCATTTATAATAAAGAACTGGCCCATGAAAAGCAGTTTATAAACAGTTTATCCTGTTCACATTATGCATTATTTCAATTATCATCTACAATGTTGGTACAGTAACTGAGACAGACAGGAGAAACCTAGAGAGGAAAAAGGTTTCAGAGTGTAGCCTGACATATTTCTAAGGGTCCTCTCCTTTGGTCTTCAAATAATAACAGTTCATTGTTTTTAGAAGGAGAGTAGACTGTCTAGGATTCATTTACTGTTCAGGTGCCTTCTCCAAAGTGTGCTAAAACAGCAGTAAATTCAATAATGAATTAGCTGAAAGTCAAACCAATGTAACTATAATTGGGAATATCTTTCTTATCTATTATCACAAACATCCCAGTTGCCTCCATCTTTCTTAAAAAACTCTTTCAAAAGTTAAGACAATTAATTATACCACATCAATTCCCTCAAAAGAAAAAAGTACCATTTAGCATATAAAAGTTACACATTAAAAGTGCATATATATCTTCTTAATTGGCCCAGTTATTAAATTTACATTTGGTCATCCTTACTTTTAACATAAAGAATTCATGTAAATGTAGGTCATTATAAATTAAAAAAAATTAATTCAGCACTAAACATGCTTTCTTCTTATTGAAATCTTATCAATCAGTTCTCAATCATTGTAAACCTGGATAAACTCACAAAGAAACACAAGTCAAGGTTTGTTATGCTTCTCTTAGTTTGTTGGACAGTTAACATACAAACATCACAAATTTCACTAAAAATTTGGGCCAACTCATTGCATATTTGCCCCCTGAAATGAAAAATAAATTAGAACTGAAGCAGTGTATTGCCATAACTCACCTTGAAGGTAAGCAGGTTCTCCTGTATTTATAGAACTTAGACTAGAAACATTACCAGTCATCTCCAACACAAGTGCTTTTTTTTTTTTTTAAAGGAAAACCTAGTTTTAAACTTTTAGTACAGGATAAACCCTACAAAATTCATCTGCCTTTCTCAAACTAGTGGAAGATCCTTTTGAAACTTACTATCTTCAGTTATCAATATTACTGCATTATGGAGCTAGTGCAATCCTGCATAGCCTTGGTCACAATGACAAGGCACAATAAAAAAATTAAAGTATTATATGAACAAGAGAAGTCACTGAAGATATTTAAGGCCTTGAAGTGAATTAGAGTATAATCAGTCTAATTTAAAGCTGAAGAATAAACCATAAATTATCCACCTGAAATGCAAGCAATATGCTTTTTCAGCTTCTGTTCTGTGGACAAGACAACAGAAACAACTCTTGCTTATGGTTTGTGTATTAGAATCCTTCTGGACCTGGAGGAGTAAAAGTCAATTCCATTTTTCTACAGTTCGTGGAAGGTTTCAAGACTGTTTTAGTCGTTTTCGTGGAATACCAAACTGTGGACACTGTGCAGATGCTAGTGCTCGGAAGGCTTCTGCTACCAAATGTGGGTGAGACTGAATCATGGACTTCCACCCGGATGTTTCCATAATGTCTGCTGCTTGGCTGAAAAATAAAAGTAAGACATGTCTACTAAAGAGTACTTTTCAAAATGCATTGTTGCACTGTCAGTTTTTTTTTAATTTACAGATTTCAAAATTCTGTCTCCCTATGTATTCACACCACTTGAATTCATTAAAATATCTTTACCTTATTGGTATTTTCTGTTGTAACTGAAACTGTTCAGTTTTTCTGGAAATTCTACTCTCCTGAAGTGTATGACATTGGTCTACAGAGCTCTACTCCCACTGTTACCATGTCTACACTCACTCTTTCAAGAGCTCCTTTCTCTGGCTCTTACACACAGGTTTTCTCTAGAGTTCCAAGTTTTTCCCTCTTCTCTTCTTTAATATTCATTGTTCATCTCATCTCAGCCACTTTCACAATTTTAACTATTATACTCAACAATGATAAACAGTCCTATGCCTCCCCACAAAGTCGGTCCCCAACCGCCTGTTCTCTTTACTTGGATGTGCCTTGCGAGTTGTAAATTTCAGACTGAGGATAAGAACTCAACATGTCTCTTTTGATCCCCAAATTCTTCCTCTCTCACTCCCAATCAGCTAATGCTTCCACCATCACCCAGTGATTCAAGTCAGAAACCTGGTAGTCACCTAGGTGCCATCTTTTCCAATCAATCATTAAAGCCCTATTTGAATTTCCAAAGGTATCCTGAATCTCTAGTTAAGTAAGGCCCACAACACCTCATGCTTGAATTATTGTAAGTCTCCTAATTTGTCTTCTACCCTCCTATCATGCTCCTCTCAAACCAGCTTCCATGCTACGTCAGTAATAAACACCTTACAAAGGTCTTCTGCTGGTCTCCAATGCCAGTACACAGGTTCTTTAGAAAGAGAAATGAGAAACAAAGTTTCCTAGTTCTTCCCCCAGCTTTCTACCTCCCATTCCACACTTTGGCACTTTGTATAATATTAATAATAATAACAATACTGAACTGTTTATTGTTAAAGGATGTACAACATGCTCTAAGTTAACAGAATTACTCAAGCAACAAATCTAGTTATCCTTGCTTGTCTCCTGTCTTCTCTCCTTTGTACCTATCTACCATCCAAATAATACCCAAATATTAGACTGTCCATTCAAAATATTATATCTTTTTATTTCCCTCTAGCTCCACTATCACTAATCAAGTCCAATTTTTACTTTCATCTCTTGCCTGAACTACTTCAATACCTTTCTAACTGGCCTACCTATACATAACCATGCTCCTTAACTACTACCACCACTTCAACCTCCCCATGCTCAAGCGTGTGGAGAGACTGCTAAAACACACACCTGATCACATCCTACTCTAGGTTAAAATCTTTTACTGCATGCCTGTCCTCTTTGAAGAATGTCTAAAAGCCCTAATGTTATTTAGATGGCCTTCCATGATCTGATCTTTGCCTTTTTTCTCCAGCTTCTCATACTCCTCATCCCCATATTCTTTTTATCTTCAAACTGTTGCACACCTGTATCTTTTTTCCTTTTCCTGGGACATCTCCTGCTAAACCATAAACTCCATGAAGGCACAAAAAACATATGTTGTGTTTGTAAATATCTGTCAAATGAATGACCAACTATTGCTTCATGCACCTATACTTGGATTCAAGCGATGCTTTCTGTCTGCAATGCCTTTTATTTCCTCCTCAGTTCTGCTTATTTCTATTCAGATTTTAAGACAAAGCTCAGTCAGCTTTACATCTAAACCTCCAGCCTTAGTTCTGTCCTGCACATATTCTTCTTTATCACATTACTTACCATATTATAATGAAACGATATATGCATGGATATGTTTCTGTCATTAGATAAATTTCTTAAGAACAAGGAATCTTCCCTCATACTTGTTTTTATATGCAGCACCTTAGCATAGTGCTTGACACACAACTGATGTTAGGCACATATTTGCTGAACTAAACATCAGCTAATAACAATTTAAAAATATGCCTGACATTAAATTACCAGTGTACTTTCATGTTTATAATTTCAACTTGTTTAGAATCACACAGATTCTTAATTCTTAATCCTGATATTTTCATTGATTTAATTCAGTAAGTATCTATTGAAGGTCTCTACGTACACTATAATTTCTGCATGGGATACAGAATAAGCTTATATTTCTTGACACTAAAATATTTTAACAGACTAAAACCAGAAATTGAATGTGGCAAACTATAAAGCACCACAAAATTATCATTCGATTTTGTTTCTAGGAACACATACCATGATAATGTATTATCTATCACACACTGACCAATATGTAGACTAGCTAGTAGTTTAAAAGTATTCACTCATTTTTACCTTCAGAAAACAGAAATCACGAACTATTAAGAATTCAGTTAACCAACTTTAAATCTACCAAAACAGATGAAAGCAAGGGAATCGTAAGTCACACAGTCATTTTCTTTTCTTTGACACAATCTTTTTAAAAATTTTTACATCAATTTTTGATAATTTCCAAGAACAGAGTTTAACGGTTTATAGGCAAAAACTAATCAAAAGCAGATGCAAATTCTTCAACCTACTGACTCTCCTTTTGATTCTGAGTGCGAAGAGTAAAAAAAATCACTCTAAAAATGAGTGAAGAAGGGAGGAAAAAAGGAAATAATAAATTCTCATGGTTATGTCATTCTGAAGATTCAGGCTTAGAAAGACTTCACGACTACCCTGCTCCTTAGAGTTTTACCAAGGGAAAGATCAAATTGCTACCATTTCTGGAAGGCTAGGTAATTAACCTAACACAGAATGTGATGCAAGGTACCTGGCTGCCCTAAGAAGCAGTGGCATTCAAATGTCAAGACTTTCCAGGCAAATCTGGAAGGTACATTTCCTCATAGGATAAAATAAATATTTCCCACATTTTTAGAAATGTTCTCTGAAGGGGCAGGCACAGGGTCTCTAGTAGTCACTGAAATACCTGGACTGAGCTACATGCTAATGTGAATATATATGCTTAAGAAAAGACAGTGTTTCATTCCAGTTCACATTACAAGCTGATCTACAAGGGAGCATAGCCTCACGAATCCACTATGTGGTTAAATTATTATTTTTTTAAACTGGCAGTTTGCTTCATGTCACTAAAATCTGGATTCATACTTATTGTAGATGAACAAAAGGCTATGCAACAAACACTTAATTTCATGTATGCAGATCAACTTTAAGTCAGAAACTGATGTCATCTTACTTGCTGTTCCAGTTTTTCCCATCTTTACACCCAAGCTGTCGAAGTACACTGCACCTGCATTGAAGATTTAAACACACTTAAGAAAAAGTCAGGTGAAAAACTGTTGAAGGTGTCATGTCCACTGAAATACAAGCACAGCTTACCTATTAATAAAGTCTATGGCTTGTGCTTTCAATTGTTCTGCACTGTGCAAATCTGCAAGGACAAGGGTATCAGCAACATTTTCTACTGAGAGGTTACTACACAAAGCTTCTTCACACATGACCTTCAGCCGTTCCAGTGCATACTATCCAGAAAGGAAAACACGACATTAAACATTTATTCAAACTACCAAGTTCTAAATACATGATATTTATAACTTAGAAAATGAAGTTAAAGCACACATTACACACTGAACTGAGAGTACTTTAAAAGTCTTTAAGTTACTTTAAATATAAAGGAAGCATGAGTTACTGCAGTCAAGACAAAGACTAATTTGAAATTTCTATCTTAAGAAAATTTCTATCTAAGTTCAAGACATAGGATGAAATGTCAACCCACTCCAATATTCTTGACTGGAGAATCCCGTGGACAGAGCAGCCTGGAGGGCTGAAGTCCAAAGGGATGTGACTGAGTGACTGAGCACACATGCGAGGTGTAGTTTTTTTTTTAAAAAACAGAGGTTTATTATTTAAAAACAAACCAAAAAATACCCTTATTACTCAATACTCTTAATGAGTATATTTCTCTTTTCTACTGTTTTAAACACCAGTCAGGACACTGCATACTGTCACTACTTAATCCCGAAGAAAAATTATAAAGCTTAATGCTCATAACCATAACTTGTATTTGACATACATGTGAAGAGAACATACTTGGCAGCTTTACTGAGGTATAACTGACATACAATAAAATGCACATATTTGAAGTTTATACAGCCACATAACCATCATTAAATCAAGAGTGAACATAGTCATTATCCCTAAAGTTTCCTTCTACCTCTTAGTAATCCTCCTTTCTCACCCCATTCCAGGCAAGACCTCTGATATGTTTTCTACTGCTAGAATTCACATTTTCTGAAGTCTTCTATAAAAGAAATTGTACAATTTGCACTTATTTTTATCTGGCTTCCAGTCATTATAATTATTTTAAGATTCACTCACACTGTTGTCTGTGTATCGACAGTTCTATGTGTCTCATTGCTCAATAGTACCCCATTGATTTGTTGATGAACATTTGGGTGTTTACAGTTTTTAGCCATTACAAATAAAGCTGCTATAAACATTCATATAAGTCATTAAATGAGCATATGCTGTCTTTTCCCTTGAGTACAAACCTATAAATAAATGCACTGGATAATATGCTTAAGTGTAAAACTTTAAAAAAATTGCCAAACGGTCTTTCAAAGTGGTTGTATCATTTTACACTCTCATAAGCAGTATATGAGAGTCCACAGCCTTGGCCATACTTAGTATGGTTTTAATAATTTTAGCTGTTATAATAGTCATAGAAGTACCTCACGGTGGTTTTAACCTACACTACCCTAATGAGGTTGAACATCTTTTGATATACTTAATGGACATTATTTTAAGAAGTGTCTATTCAAATATTTTTATTTTTAGAAGTAACTGTTTACTTATAACTGTTTTGAGAGTTCTTTATATAGTCTGAATATGAAAGTCCTTTATCATATATATTCTGGATAAAAGTTGTTGATCAGTTATGCTGTGCAAATATATTCTTCCAGTCTGTGGCTTGGTCTTTTTATTCACCTGTGTCTTCTGAAGAAGTTTTAAATTTCATTGAAGCCCAATTTATCATTTTTCTTTTTATGTATTTTTGGTGTCACAGCAAAGAAATCTTTGCCTAGTGTAAGACTATGAAGACATTCTCCTATATTTTCTTTTAGAAGTTTAAGAATTTTTTAGGTTTATAATCTATTCTGTGTTACTTTTTTGTATATGATGTGAAGTACACATACAGAGTTTGGTTTTCTCAAGAGTTCAACCACAGTTCATCTTTTTGGGTATAGACTACCAATTCCTACAGCAACATGTACTGAAAAGACTACTGTTTCTCCAATCAACTATCCTTGCACTTTCATCAAAAATTATATAGTCATACATGTCACAGTCTATTTCTGTACTGTCTATTCTGTTTCAATGAGTTATTTGTCTATCTTGTCATGAATACAACGGTGTCTTAAATATTAAAGCTTTATGAGTTCTCCATTTTATTGATAATCTTTTTTAGTTATCTGATTATCCTAGGTCCCTGCACTTACATATAAATTTTTAAAACAGCTTGTCAATTTGTACCCCTTATCCCTGCAAAGGCAGGCTAGGATTTTGATACTGACATGCTGGTTTTACTAATCAAAGGAGAAGTGAAATTTTTCCAGTCTATTAATAAGACTTTCTCTCCTTTTACTGAGATGTACCTGAATTTCTATTATCAGTATATTATAATATTCAGCATACATGTCTTGAACATCTTTTGTCAGACTCATGTCTACGTTTTATATTTTTCATTCCATTATAATGGAATTTCTACTTTTAAATTCTGAGACAGTTACAGATTTGAATAAGCTGTAAGAAATAAGTTTCCATATACACTTGTCCCAGTTTCTCCCAATGGTAACATTTTTCAAAATGAGTATAATTATCACTATAAATACATATTCATACATACACATAAAGACATATACATGGACAGAAGTAGCATAGATATTAGTACTTTGGGAGAAAGCTCCCAATGGGCTTTAGCGTTTTCAAGATTGAGAACTACTGACTTTGAAATTTCCTGCCACTTTTACACTGTTTCCCTATCTTCAAGAAATAACCACTGTAAAAGAACATTACAATAAGATTTTTTTTCTCTATATCCTTATATTAAAAAATAAATCTATGAATACAGGATTAAATTAGAAAAAATATACAATATTTTCTTCCTTTTTTATAGATGAATGTCATGCAGTGTATCTTTATCTCAAAACTGCCATAAATTATACTGTGTGTGTGTGTTCTCATAAGAGAGTAAAGATACACTCAAAGCTATTGAGTCTGAAGTCAACATTCCATTTGTTCCATATACTCTAAATTAGCCCAAGATATTTTTATGTCTTATTGATTTAAAATGTTTTCATTTCCATATTATCCCACTGTGTTATTTCATAATACTCTCAAGAGGCATCCACAAACAGTATAAATTAATTCAATACTTCAAGTTATTGAGGGTTCACATTTGATGACAACTTCCTAGATATGTCAAGCTTGAGGACAATTTTCAGCTCTTTAAGACCTAATTACTTACTTTGTCTGCAGCTGCCAACAAGTTGTCAGCCATTTTGTCAAGGTTTGGTGCTTTCCCTGTGTAAATGAATCTCATCATTTCTTTAAAAACCTCAGGGTCTACATCATTTATTTCCACTCGATTCTGGTATTGAAAAAAACAAAAAATGCTGTATTTAAAAAAAAACACAGACAATGAACCAGAGCAAAACTGACAATAGTTTCCGAATCTGCACTTAAGCAATGTACAACTCAAATATTAAAGTGCATTTTAACAGTTAAGCAGGCAGGTCTAAGAAGAAGTATACCAAGTCAAGCACTACCATGTAGAAATAGAAACCCCAGTTTCTCAGTTAAAAAGTCAAATACAAATAAAAACAAATCTGTAAGGCCAAACTAAATATATCTTTATTCAGTTTCTGACCTCTATCTTAGAAGAGATGGCTATTAACTTTTTTTTGTTTAAAAGAACTAGGTTGCAACACCATGCGTAAGACCCTATAATGATTTTTAGTCCCAGCTTTAAGTAAAGGTAAGGTCACGTATTTGAGAATGTATCAGCGTTCACAACCTCAGAAATCTCCTACAAAAACGGCATGTGATATTATCTCCTGGTACATCATCTCTCTGCTTGGGACACACTCAAGTCCAGAGAGGACTGGTTGCTTTCTAACTCCTGAATCTGTGTATTCAGTTTCTCTCCTGAGATCAATGAAGCTAAATTATCTAACACTAAACACTACCAAATATTTCTGATCTTTTGATGACAATAACATTTGATATCATTGACCAGAAGACTGATCACACTACCAGGCCAGACCAACAATCCAGGAAAGAAAGCAGCTATTTTATTGCAGCCTCTAGTTCAGCAGGGAGGAGAAAGCTGAGCCACGTAAATAAACTTAGGAGTTGCCTAGTTGGAGCAATAAGGCTCACATGTGATACAACCAGCAAAAATCAATCTCTGGTCTTTAGTCTGACTACATTTCAAAGTGGCAGATGAAAGACAAATATCTGGGAAAACCAAATGGGTAGTATTACAGTTCAAGTAGACTAATAATAACATAACTTATGTCCTTTATTAAATATAATACACATATTCTTATTACAGTGGTAAAAAGAACGTAGGAATTGTTTCTGTTCCAGAAAACACATTCCAAAATCAACTCACAAGTCTGGACAGAAGGGATATATACTTTAACTGGAGAACTCTCAAGCAGGTGTGGATCAGAGCAGCCCTTTCAGATAGCTCTCCTTTTTGATAACAACTATCCACTTGTTTTGCTACCAGAGGGTGTTACAATAGCTGTTATTTGGAACATTAGTCCACATTAAGCTACATCTATTTTTCTACTATAGAACCCATTTCATCCCATCCTCTTTTTTCTTTCTAAAATCATAACAATAAGAACATGCACTGTTACTTATAAAATATACATTCCGCTATTCTACATGTATATGAATTAGATGTGAGCCCTTTAAACAAGGCTTACCTTTTTGCTTTCTTCCATTTCATGTTCAAACATGGCATTAAAAACTGGGGATCGAGCTGTAACAAGATTAAGCATCATTATTTAATGCAAAAATTTATGAAAGAAATGCAATATATTACTCAAAAGGAGAAAGTACCTGCAAGAACAGATTTATGAGCCTTAAATTCCTGTCCTCTCACAAAAAAACTGCAATCTGTAAATCTTCTGTTTTCCCAGAGATTACCTAAATCTTCTGCTAGTCGGCATTCAGGCACCTTTAACGTATTTGTATTAGTATGTCCTGATATATTTACTGAATCTTGGACCACACTCACCTAATAAAAAAAGGGATAGCAAAAAAAATACTTTCATAAATTAATATCAGTAGTAAGCTACTAAGTTTCAACCTAAACATCATTAAAATCACATAGAAAATTTAATGTACTCTGTATCAAAATGCCAACATTTGGGAACTGAATTTAAAGCCACAAATTAAAGGAGAGAAATGATAACAGAAAAAAAAATTGAAATGAATTAGATAATTTTAAGTGACATTTTATGTAAATAAATGGCTTACTGATTCCTGAGAATGCTCAGTTATTAAGTAATCACAAAAATTATTTCTCAACAACAAAAGGTCATAATATGATTCTAAATTCAAATAGGAGAAAATACTTTTGCAAGGAGAAAGAAATTTAATTTTCTTTTTTATCTCCTCACATACAGAACTATCAACATTTAAAATTTATTAAGCATACAATAAACAGAGCAAAACACTTATGACATTTTAGAATATTGTAAAATGTTGTTTAAAACTACAAGCTATAACATGCAATTTGGGCAGCATTTTAAGTGTTGTCCCTACATGTTTCAATGCTAATAACACTGATTTAAATATCTAATAATATTGATTTAAATTTTAAAGTATAAGAATTCTCACAAAACAATGTAGTTATTAATGTTCATAGAAATCTTTCATTAAAAAAAAGTAAGAACAATATAACTTAGTTCGATTCGAAGACCTTTAATTTACCTATGAAATAATCAATAAATAATAGTTGGTATGATTAAAACATTGCTTCTACATGAAGCCCAACATAATATGGATTAAATTATTTCACTTAAAGACAACTATATTTTGAATGAAATCTTAAAACACCACTAAATCTGGCACAAACTTTAAGAAAAGGAATACACTGTTAATATTACTAGAAATTTCATATTATATTTAATAAGTAGAAGAAAATACTACCTTAACTAGTAAAGCAAATGTTTCAGAGTAAATGAACCTTCTTTCACAAAAAAATGCTGTTTTGGTTACCTATGTTTTAAGCTGCTAAGTTTTGGGGTTGTTTGTTATGCAGCAATAGATGACTGTTAATTTAAAGCCATATTTCATAAGGTTTTTGTTAATTAGAAGTAGGTATGTATATGGACAAATAAACTATGTAGAAACTATACACTGAAAGATAAAATGGACCAAATTGCTAACATGCTAAGAAAGTATAACAACATTCTAATATAAAATGCTTGAGAATATTAAGTCTCATTCGTGCTTACTTACCTAGATGTAATAACATCTATTTCATATGAATGAACAGACATTTTCTTCTAAAGAAAAGCTTTATTTTCTTAGGATATTCTCATTAACCAGTTTATTTTCCTGATTTTATTGATCTTTTGGAAATCACATGCCATAAAAATCATCTAATCCAATCATTTGAAAAAACATTTTTCTTATTTTCTTACAACATTTGAAAAAGTGAGATCCAGAGAAGATAACTAAAGTGTTCTAAATCCACTGCTAGTCAGTATCAGAGGAAGACTAGACCTACATTCCCAGATTCCCCTTTTTTAGCATTCATTGCACTACAGTCTTTTTCTGGATTTTTTTTTAAAGTAGTAGTATTAATACTTTAATGCAATTATGTCTCTGTAGGAATTTATTGCAACAATCTTGTAAGAAGTTTTTTTTCAAATACAGGAGCTAAGACATTATAAACATATTTAAGTCCTCCAATAAAAATTATTCTATTAACTTTTAATTATTCAAATTGTTTCTAAAATTTTATAAATTATAAAACAGGGGAAATATCTTCAGTAATTCTTACCTGATTGCTGTTATATCTTACATTATAACTTAATGATACTTAAATAAAAAATACTGGTATCACTATTCAGGGTTTAGTCAAGGGTAACAAAGACAGTATTTACTTGTTCATATCAGCACTACTCTTGTAACTTCTAGTGAGCAAAAGCTGGAGTGAATTGAACAGTTCAGTTACTTGCATAAAGTATGTAGGATGTAGTGGAGTCCTAAGAATGTGATCATATTTAAATTTAGGAAAGGATTTCTTAAGTTCTATTTATTGTTTAATTATCCTTACTCAAAACAATGTATTTATCGTGAAAATTTCACAAAAATCAGGTGATAGAAGGAAAAAAGATTAAGAAAAAAGATATTTCATAGATATTGATGTTATATTTAACTATATATAATCATAATTCAGAAGAAGTTATATTATTGGCATACACATCTACATATAATTATCACAGCAGCCACAGATTTTAAGTAAGGCAGAATTAACATTTCATACACTGAGTATTCAAGGGACTACAGAACAGAAATTAATGACCTAATTTAAACTGTTATGCAATGAGTTGTGATGATTATTTATTCTGATACCTATAATCAAGAAATCATAACATTTTAGCTTTTTCTAGTACATATTCAAATATAGGTAATGAACATTCTTGGGAATGGGACTTAGAGTAAAAAAAATTCAGAAGAAAGGCTGAGATTTTTTTCTGAAGTGGTTGTTCTTTCAAAGAAAAATGACAAATGCACAACAATACTCAAAACTGACAAAAGCTGAAAATACCTCAAACTCATTTGACAGCTCTTTTTCAAATTTGCTTTTGCCTCAACTCTGAGGATATAATTCAGACTAAAGATGAACACATGCAGGCTCTAATCAGCTGTGACTGTCCTAGAAATCTGGGTCTCCCCTCGTGTGGAATTAAGGTGACAACTGGTTTCTTTTTTTAAAACTCTCAATTCTCTAAACAAACTGTAAAGACTAGCTAGGAATTTACAAATGTGCACAGTACTACAAATCTCGATGCTCTACTCAACTATTGAACCATCCCTCACACTGGCTCCAAAATGAGAAACTTCTAAGTAGTCCGATTTCATATCATTCTCCTAAATAGCGGGTCTTAGACTTTCTGGCTTTCAAACATAGGTATCCTTTTTTAGAAACTGGGTGATAGAAATATGGTTGTCAATTTTCCATTTTGTCATTTTAAGAGAATAAAACCCAACTCCCATCCATTACCAAAAGTATATTAAAACAGAAAGGATAACTTAGTAACAGAAAAATAGGAGGAAAAAAAAGTACTAAATGAATTAATTTAATTTTATGAAAAATTCATTACCTATATTATCTATCTGTATATACAGTCTTCTGTTTACCACAGACTAGCATGTGGCTATAGATTGAGACTATTTAAAATCTGTTGGATTCCAAAAGATAAATTAATCTAATCAATTTTCTATTTTTCCTACTTATTCTTAAATTCCTATTTTCTGCATCACTTTGGCAAAGAAGAGGCAGAAAGAATTGTTTACACTGACAGAAATTTCTAGCTCTGGCTACTTGATCTGTAGGATTTGCACCAAACTGCCTTACCTGTCTACAGCACCACTTGCAGGGGAGGGGGAGGAGGCAGTTCTTTAGGTAGGGCAGTGCAATGCTTCCTCCTCTTCTGCAAGCAGTGCTGGAGATGCTGTAGAAGGAAGGGCATCAATGAGAGGTATAGAAGAAACGGTGGAGGGCATGAAGAAAGTCTGTTCAAAGCCCACCTATGTTAAATACAGTGCCCAAGGTATGAATGCCTGTATCAGTAAAGATACGTATTATAGTATCTAACACTAAATGTGATCAACTTAAAATGTATGTCACTGGTAGGTTCTATTTTTAGGAGGTGACTAGTAAAATTTAGCATGTGGATAAAAAATATACTTCAAAAACATGTATCAAAATAAATCTTAGCTTCAGCCTTCATTCTGAATTTTTTAATTGTCTAGGTTCCAATAAAATATACTTGGGGAAGCATACTTTAGTAAACAATATTTCAATTCCAAAAACAGAAACATTTTCTTAAAATTCACAAAAAGACTTTTAGCTGCAGTAGGTAGTTTTTTTTTTTCTTAAGTAGATTACATAGCCTTTCATATCCTTTAAACTCTAAGATTATGTGATTAAAATAAATTAATATGTTGAAATTTAAGATACCTACTAAAATTTTGAAAAGAATCTACATTAAGAGTGCTTAAATAACACACCCTATAATTATTTAGAATACTACTTAAGAATATCTCTCTATTGGCAATAAATGCTTTAGTGTTTATTTTTATTAAATTATTTAATGATAAGCTCTGCTCAAGACACTTGTGCTATGTGCATTATCAACCAAATAATAGTACTCATAACAAATTCATCTTACAGTTCATTTAACTTGTCTAAGTGAAAATAAGATGCATTCTATTTGCACTATGTAGTCTCTGGGGCCATATTTCAATTATTCTTCTGACACAGCATAATGACATATAATTAGTTTGTAATCTTGCCAAGAAATTTTACACATTTTCTATAAGAAGCTTCAAGCTAATTCAGTAGCAGTTAAGTAAGTTATTGTGCTTTTAAGGCACTCATCTGTCTATAATAACCTACTGAAATATATTTAATGTTGAGGTTACCCTATCATTTCAACAATTCACATAGATAAAGCTACATAATAACAATGACAGAAGCTAGTTCAAGCCTCAAATTAAGACAAATCGTAAGTGTAAATTATTGAAAGGGGCAATGTTAGCAACTTTCAAAAGATGGCATTTCATTATATAATACATTTGTCAACAAAGGTGTAGCTTAAAAATTTTGAGATGTCTTTGTTTATAATGCTAACATCTGTTTGAATAAATGAACAAAAAGCTTCCCAATCTTTTCTCAGGTACTTTCACTACCATGCAAGTATGGATTCAAACTGATAAGCCACTATATTTAATATCATCAATCTGAATATGACAAAATATGCTGACCATTTAGAATTATTCAGAATGAAGATATTTAGAAATTTTCATAAAAAGTCATACACATCCAGAGTCTTTGTATGAGGAAAGTATATGAAAGTATAACTGTATAAACAATTTATAGCTAACGATAGGAATTTTTTCAGGCTGGCTACTATACTTATTTCTAAGAACTTGTCAGCTTTTACTGTTAGAATATTTATATAAAACCTTACCAATTATACCAGTTAGTTAATTTAAAAAGTGCAATCAATACTGTTCTAATGCATATTTTGGCTCTACTACTAAATATAATCAAACACTGAGTTACTTGAATAAAAAAATGTACCCACCTCACAAAATAATGTAAGCTTGTCATCTGGTAAAAGACCATTAGCTTCATCAAGTAAAAAATCTCTTCGAATGAATTTTTTAAAACCCCAGTCTTTCCCTTGTACAAATCGATACGCTCTTTGGCTTTCTGGTGGAAAACAGAATATTAAGTTTAAATGAAACAAGTATTCAAGAAACATTCTGCTAATAATAACAATTAAATGAATGTGCAAAAATAGGACTTGACCAATACATCCATTATAAAAATTACAGATATGTGTCTTCATAAGTAAAATGTAAGAGTTACACTAGACAGAACCAGATCATTTCACAGTACTACCACAAATTCTGGTTATTATCAATGAGCTCACTTCCAGATCCCTAGATATCTAAGTAGAAGAAAAGCCAGATCAAATCTCAAGGAGAAGTAAGGGATCTTTCAAACAATTTGCTGCTGCTAAGTCGCTTCAGTCATGTGCGACTCTGTGCAACTGCATAGACAGCAGCCCACCAGGCTCTTCCATCCCTGGGATCCTCCAGGCAAGAACACTGGAGTGGGTTGTCATTTCCTTCTTCAATGCATGAAAGTGAAAAGTGAAAGTGAAGTCGCTCAGTCGTGTCCGACTCTGCAACCCCATGGACTGCAGCCTACCAGGCTTCTCTGTCCATGGGAGTTTCCAGGCAAGAGTACTGGAGTGGAGTGCCACTGCCTTCTCCGTTCAAACAATCTAAGCCCTTTAATAATAAATTAGGATCAAAATACATCTGCAAAGGCATAGTATTCATTATCTAATATCAGAACCAGATTAGAAACATTTAATTTCTTGCTTCTTCTTTTAAAAAAAGGATGCTCTAAATCACCAGGGCATTCTATAAGCTTTCCTGGGATAACTATCCCACTGATACAAGTTTTATGGAACTAGAGAAAAATCCATGAACTGGAGAAAAAAGCTAAAAAAAGTCCCCTATCATTTCTTAGGTCTTTAAACGTAATTCCATTACCTCTAAAAACAATTTTCATCAAGGTCCACAAGATGGTTTGAGTGTGATCAGCAAAATATTTAATAAATGTCTAATGTAAATGTTTCTTATGCCTTATATATACTGGTCAATAACTATATACTCTGAAATAAACAAGGTCCTTTATAGAAAGTACTCACTACTGCTATACAAGTTGAAGGTATAAAACCAGTAATATATATCTAATTGAGATACTCCATTTTATGGACTAAATGTATACCATGAAAAGTTTTATGTTGAAACCCTACCCATAGTGTGAGTATTAAGAGGCCAATGACTGGGATTAGATGAGATTGTGAGGGTAGAGATCCTTATGAATGGGACTAATGCTCTTATAAAAGAGACCCCACAAGCTCTCTAGTCCTTTCCACCATATGAAGACATGTAACATCATCCTATCTTACATGTCAGAATTATGAAAATACAAGTGAAACTATGTATTACTTCAGCGAGGAGATATATTATTTAAAATGTATTTTGGAGAGTTTTTTTGTAATGATGTTACTTGATTTTGTTAATCACTTCTAGAAATCACTTGAAATTTAATGCACAATATATTTTTCTACTATACACACTGTACTCTTTCTACAGTGATCTTTTACTATGAAGTTCCAGGCTACATTTTCAGCTGGCTATAATTCAGAGGCTTGAACTGAATTTAACAGGTTCTAAGACTAAGAAAAACCATTTCCTTTCAGTCACTGTTCAGTCCACTGCTCAAAAAAATTATAGTGACAAAATATCAGGGCACTGAAACATCTTTCACAGTGTTCTTTAGATTTTATTATCTGGCAAAAATGGCAAAGAAGAAAAAGAAATGCTTTCTGAACACCTATTATATATGCCAGGCGCTGAACCAGGTACCTTGTCCTAACAGCAGCTATTTTAACAAGTGAAAAGTGAATGTCATTTTAGGACATGAAAAATTTAAATTTTAATATGATTTAAAACTAATTTTACATGTCTTATGAAGACTTAGTAAAACCACTGTAACTTTACCCTGGCATTTAAGATTAACAGCCAAAATGAAATGTTTTTGGTTAAGCAGATTTTAGGAAAAAAAATCCTAAGTTTTTCTAGGTAAAAGTGCAAAAGTCACAGTACATGTACATAGTTACATAAAGATCTCTTCCAGTCAGTTTGGAAATCACTTACCCATTGCTTTTGTTTCTTCCCTTTTAGCATTCAGAAGGGAAAATTTGAATTTTGCTCGAACTTCACTTTTTGGACAGCTGACTAAAAGCAAATATAAGGACAAGTAGTCTTTACTTTCATCATCTAATCCCTTTGGATTTACTCTCAGGCACCTAAAATAAAACAACAGGCTCACATGGAGGAAGACAATAGCTTAAACATTCAGGAGAGATGCAATACTGAAATCACCTGTTAAATAATCTAAATAATGCAACAGATCTCCTGTCAATATTCTCACAGTTCTTTGCAATTCTCTATACTACTAGGAACTTATTATAAATCAAATATAAAATCTGACAAATATCCATTTAGAAACAGTAACAATGAAACTATAAAGTGCTAATGATTACATCAAAAACAAATATCCGAAAAAAAACAAAAATCTCACCATTTCATTTTGTCACTGGGGCTAGATGAGAATGTTGAACTTTTTAACACTTCACCCATTTCTTCTCGGCAAAAACTGAAGTTATTAATGGTCCACATGTAGGAAAACTTTACTACTTTAACCTAGAACATTCAGAAAGGACTTTTACAATGATGTTAACCTGTCATATGCTGAACACCCTACGACTCATCTCCTAACACTTCTAATAACAATGCTAAAGTGCTTCATAACAGTCTCAAAATAGTACACAATATCTAGCATAAAGTAAGGCATTTTTTAATAGCATGTACCTGTGTATAACACCAGCTTTCTGCTATAGGACCGATAGACATATCTCCAGAGAGAGGTGGGGTGGGTTCCCGAGACATTGTCACTTTATTGCAGTCTTCTAAGATGTATGCAATATCCCACACAGGTGAGTACTTTACTACAAAGAAAAGAAGCTTCATTTAGTAATCACTAAGCTTAACTGAATCAAGAGGGAAGCAGTATTTAAACAGTCATAAAACAATTACTTTCTCAAATTACATTATGAGGAAATGTGACTTCATTTAAATTAATGAAAAATAATTTTTTAAGAAATAAATCATAAGCCTTTATGCCATGTAATACCTGAATCTAAACAAAGCTAATATTTACAGAAGCTATTTTACAAAGGCATACTTAAATGATCACAAATCAAAAATATAATACTGTAATAGCAAGATCATAAACATAAAAATCACAAAATAACATGGAAACTTACTGACAGCAATGAATATCTGATTCACTTTCCTTCACCTTTCTATTGACATATATATGAAAATCAAAAGGGTTAGAAAGTTAGAACAGCCCTGGAAACTACAAATATCACTTACTCATCTGTCAGAGTCCAAAGCTTTGACCAACTATAAACAAAGAATGTGACCTAACAGGCAATGCTGAAGAATTGTATTTCACAGAAATTTATCTCTACCTCAGACACACAGGTTCTCTGATAAGACTTTGTCCATATCAGTGTTTCCCACCAGATAATATCTACTGTATCAAAATTTCTTCCCAATTAGCTGTTTTTGAACTATGTCCATTTAGACAGACAGTTAATCACCATAACCTGGCCTGGACGTTAGTAACTAGTTCATGCTTTCCAATTTGGAAGAGTCTATAAAAGAAAGAAGCAAAATCCAAAAGATACACCTAATTATTGTACTTTCAGGGGTATATATGGTTTCAAGATTACATTCTAGTACAAAGATTCAAGTCTGGAGAACTCTTTATCATTTGAGAATAATTATTGAGTGAAGAAAACCGTATGAGTCCTATAAGAAAAAACTACTAAAGGGAAAAAGGGAAGGATTTCATTCAAAATGCAGAAGAAAATATTTGCTCTTGAGTAAGTATCGTGTTTCATTAAAAGAATAAATCCATATAGAAAACAGAATTAATTATTACAGAGTTCTAAGGAGAAAGAGGCTGTAGCAGAAAGATTCTACACTATGTCAGGTTTTTATTCCTTTATGATTAAATTATGTATTTTCCCCTTTCAAAAATGACATCTATACTAATAAACTGACCCAAATGTTATTTATATAGGTTCCTCACATATGGAAGACTTCCTATTGTATCATGTACTTGCACAATGCAATAAACAAGGGAACCAGTAAAGTAGCCAGACAAAAAAGTCAGGATGATAACACTGGGAATGTTCTATGAGGAGCACTTGTAAGTCACAATGACCATTAAAGGAGAGGTGAAGAAGAGTGAAGATGAAGATGCTCCTTAATGAAGCAAGAAGAGAGGAGATAAATGGTTGGAGGTAGGAAGCGTGCCTCAAAGAAAAGTGAATACACTTGTACACTGTCACTTTAACAATTATTCACTTCTACATAAAAATTAGGTACTTCTCTTAAGTACCTCCAGTTGTAGTCTTCAATTACTTTTATAAACTACAATTGGTTATTTATGTTTGAAAACAGAACAGCAGACTGACAGTCACAACAGGGAGCTGAGATCACTAATAAGAGTACTGTTGTTTTAAAGATGTTGGTTTCCCTTCCACATTTAAATAGTTTTACTGTGGTATAACTTACATATCACAAAATTTACTCACTTTAAATGTACAGATCAATTTTTAGTGTCTGGTTACACAGCTATGCATTCATATAGTTTTAGAGTACTTCCAGTATCCCCAAAAGTCCTTCCCACCTCCAAATTTAGAGAACCACTAATGTGCTCCCCATAGTTACATGTTATCTAGACATTCCATGTACATAGAATTGTACAACATGTAGTTTTACGTCTGGCTTCTGCTTTTTTCCCTGAATATGTATCATGGTTTCCTATTTCTTTGCACATCTCATAATACTTGGCTGAAAGCTGGACTGCAGCAACTCTGCATTATGATTTATTTTTCTATGCATGGCTGTTTTCTTAGTAACTTGCTATGACGTCACTGCAGTATCTATCTCTACTATATTGTGTAATTGCTGCTGGTATCTGTTTGGCTGCTCATTTTTTTTTTTTTTGGCCTGGTTTGTAAAGCTGCAGGCTGTCCCCTTTCTTTCAAACCAAGTTTGCTACTTTTGGTTAACAAAGCCATGGTCCGCCCACCCCATCCTGGCCCTAGATCAAGTCCACCTCATCTGGCAGCAAAGCTCTGATTTTCCTGGCTAGCCCCATCCTAGTAAAACTACCACTGTGGTCTACTGGGCTGAAGGTAGAAACAGGAGCAGAAATATGAGCTGGATATTTCTAAGAAAACTCACAGTTAATAAATGTACCAAAAGGGCAATGATTATTGACTTACCCATGTGAAAAAAGCCCGATCCTAGTCAATACTTTTGCCAGTGATTCTGAAGGAAGCTAATAAGCCACCATGACCAATCTTGAAATCAACAAACCAAGAAAAGTATATGCAATGTCTAGAGCACACACAGGGGGTAACTTCCCTAATTAATGATTTCCTAAAAATTAGAGAGAAAAGTAAAGAATACAAATTAATTCACAGAAAAAGAACTTCACTAAATTAAGAAGCCATGTTTTAACCCAGCATTATCATAATCAAAAAAAAAAACTGCTAAGAGTTTAAGGATAGGCATTCTCTTACATTTCTTGTGGGAATATATGTAACATTTTAATAAACTCCCATCTCATTTTTTTATGGTAAAATTTCTGGCAAAAAGGAAAGGAAATGATGCTAATAATAAGCTACTAATTTTGAAAATATAAAAATGCCTATGTGTTATTTGATGTCCATGAGAACCAATTAGATGGTTGTCAACTAAGAATTTTTTCAAAAAAATTCAGGAAAAGATGAAGAAGCAATTTGCAGGAGAATAAAGGTGGGGGGAGAGTCAAATTTATAATTTGTAATTCATTTGTAATCAGTAAAGTATGAAAAAAAAAACCCATACCATTTTTCACTAAAGTATAGTCCAAGATTCTTTTAAACTATCAATTGGTATAGCCAGGAAAACTACAGGGAAGCATATAAACATTACTGGCAAATCTTTTCTAGGACAATTTTATAGCTAATATCAAGGGAAATTTTTTTTGGTCAGATTCATCCTAGAAATTTATCTTGGGACGAGTATTAACAACTATGGGAAAAGATAAGAATATGCCTTAAAGGACCTCACTTTAACTAGCATATATAGGCATACCTCAAGATATTAAGGATTCAGTTCCACACCATCACAATAAAGCACTTATCACAAAGCAAGTCACATGAAACTAGTCTCTTCTATAACTATGGAGACTAAATTGGCCACTATTAGAGAATAAAGTACTTTAGTTTATTTAGATTATTTTTAAAAACTCTCAAGAGAGTCACTTTAAACAACTGTGTAGTATTTCTAAGTATGTCAGCTATCAAGCTTCCAGACTAATGGAGTTAGTTTTTGAACTTGGAAGTACTACAAAGATGAATAACATGTAGCCCTTGTTTTGGAGAAGACTATAATACAGTAGGGGAGACAGGTACATGCACGATCACTTTCAACACGGTAATATGATAGAGGAAGGTACAGAGTAATAATGGAGCACCTTCAGGACAGGAGGATGTGGTCTCTGAGCTGGGTTCTAAAGGAAGCAAGCAAATTATAGAAGACCACAAACTATAGCAGAGATTTTAACAGCAAGAGTTCTATGCTAAGGCTGATGTGAATCATTGCTTTGTCATAAATTCTGTAATCTTACAGATATTGATTCTTTCTTTTACCTATTAAAAGATTATAGTACCTCATTTCCCAATGGTTGGTGAGTGGATAACATGAAATTTTATATATATATATATAAATATATAAAGTACTTACAGTTAACATAATGTGATTACTAGAACAGACACATAGCACAGAAAACTTCACAGGTGACAGCTGAAGATAATTTAGGCAGTGGTGGTCAAGACTAGTAATAATCAAGACAATCGATGTATACAAAAAGTAGTTAGAGGCTATCATGGGGTCTTCTACCTCTGAGTATAACGAAATAGCTGGCAAGAGAACTAACTTATGCTGGGTAGCAAAAAAACCTGGATAAAAATAAAGTAACTATCTATTTAGAGGTATTTAAGAGCTACTCAATCAGTACAGAGGGCCCCAAGATTCCAGAGAAGAGCGAACAATCTGAAGCCAAGCTGACAAGTCTACAGAGACTTTTTTCTAAGAATATTTGCTGAGTCTAGCCACAAGGTATAGTAAGAATTCAGGCTTTGCCTCAGATTCAGAACCACAGATATGGAGGAACTACATATCGAAAGCTGACTATAAAGCTACACGAGAATTTTCAACTGCTTAGGAGGTTGGTGCCCCTAATCTCCATTTTGTTCAAGAGTTAACTGTATTTGCTGTTTGGAGAAGACTTCAATATAGGTATCCTTCATAGATATTGATGGTTCTAGATTACAGCAATAAAGCGAATAACACAAGTGACTGACAGGAACTTTTTTCTTTCCCAGTATATCTAAGTTATGTTTATACTATACTGTAGCTTACTAAGTGCACAGTAGTATTCTGTTAAAAAAAAAATGTCCATACATTAAAGAATATTTTCTTGCTAAAAATGCTAACCGTCATCTGTCAAAACTGGGTTGCCATGAACCTTCAATTTGGAAAAACAACAACAACAACAAAAAAAACCAACCCCCACATTATCTGTGAAATAAAATAAAAGCTATGCCTATATAAGGGTATAAAAAGATCTAGGTTAAAAAGAATGAGAAAATATATAACTTACATTAGGTACAGCTATATTAGGATCAGATAAAAGAGATTTTAAAGCAAGAAGCATTAGGAGACATTAAAAAGGAAAATAAAATGTGAAAAAAGGTCAGTCATGAAAACAATTCTAAATTGTCTGCATGCAGTATGGTTGATTCAAAAATAATCACAGTGGGAGACTCACTTCTGAAAGAACAATCTTAATGACATATATACATATGTAAACATACATATATGAAGGGTAGAAGTGACAGAAAAAGGCAAGAGGCAAGGAGCAAGACATAACACCCAACAGCAAAAGAATGAAATTTACTTTCAATAGCATAGGAAACATTTACCAAAACTGACTATATTACTGCAGGATAAAGAAAGTCTTGCAAATACTGGTCACTGAAATCATTCAGAGTATAAACCTTAATTGCAGTGGGATTAAGTTAAAAATCAATAAGGCAAAGATAACTAGAAAATACCTATATCTCCAAAAATTAAAAAATTTATGGATGAAGAAAGAAATCACAATGAGAATTAAAAAACATTTTGAACTGAATATTAAAGATAAGAAATGTCCAAACTTTTTTTAAGATATGCTATAATACTCAGGAAATTTATACCTTTTGTGCACATATGAGAAAAGGAAGGCTGAAAATCAATGACCTAAGCCACTATCTAAAAAAGCTACAAAAAAAGTAAGCAAAAACCCAAAGAATGTAGAAGGAATAACAGAGATATGAACAGGAACCAGTGACTTGGAAAAAAATGTACAGGAGAAAAAAATACAAAGCCAAAAGCTGGCTCTTAGAAAAAAATAGTAACATTGACAGCTTTAGACTAACCAACATAAGAGACAGACCAAATTTACAATACTAAAAATAACGCTCTAAAAGATAATGAAGATATCATGAAAATTTTACACCAACTTAACTACCAATTGATAATTTAAATAAAATGAGAAAATCACCTAAGAACATCACTTTCTAAAACTGAAATACAATGTGAAAGAAAAAATCATAAACAGTCCTATTTTTACTTAGTGGCTATTTTGGGAAACTGCAATATCTATTAAAGCTAAATAACTAAATACCTTGAAACCCATCAATTCCCCTCCTAGGTACACAGCCAAAAGCATACACTCACATGTTCTTCAAAACATGTATACAAGACAGTTGATAGATTGGCCCTAGATATAAATACAAAGCAATAAAGCACTTGTGACTGCCAAAAGCTGAAAACTACCCAAATGTTCATAAGTAATAGAATGGATAAACTGTGGTACATTCTTATAGTGAAATATCATACAGCAATGAGAATGATCTATTACAACATGCAGCCTGAATGAATCTCATGAATCTCCTAGAGTGAAACAAAGTGAAGTCGCTCAGTCATGTCCGACTCTGCGATCCCATGGACTATAGCCTACCAGGCTCCTCTGTCCATGGGATTTTCCAGGCAAGAGTACTGGAGTGGGTTGCCGTTTCCTTCCTGTCTCCTCAAGTTAAGCCAAAAAAGTCAAACATGCTATATAAATCCATTCTAAGCTTTAAACAGGCAAAACTAACTTAAGATTTAAGAAGGCAGAAGAACAGAGGTATAAATGATAAGGTTTTGAGGAATTATGGATGATATCAAGGTTTGTAGTTTAGAAAAGAGACAAGTCAATGATAAAGGGGATTCATTTAAGTCACAATAAGAAGCTGGGTAGAGTTTGGGAGAGAGGAAGGAAGTGGAATTATCAACATAGTCAAGAAGAATATACATTTTTACTATAGCTTTACAGAAGTATACACACAGAAAAATGATACAATTAGTTGAGTGTTTAATTATTAGCTCCCTATGAGCCTAATCATGCAAAGATCCTACTACTATTCCAGTAGGTGCTTACTAAGAGGAAACAGCTCATAGATCAAGGACGTATTCTCTGCAAATGCACTTTCAGTATTATGATGAGAATCACTGTGAAAATTTATTTACTAATAATCCACTTCATAGCCAACTTTGTAGAAAGGGCTATATAAATGTGTAACTTTTTCCTGAATAGAAACAATCTAATAGTATCAAGAATAAATATTGTGTAAAAGCTTTCACTTGATATATACCAGGCTTAAGTATTTGTCTAATTTGACTCCCAAAATAACTCTATGAAGAGGGTAATCACTGCTTCTGCCATTGTTACGGGCAAGTAAAATAGAGTACAACACACAGACGCACACACACAAAACCAAAGAAATGAAAAGACAAAGCAAAGGTGATTCATACTCTCCTCCAAACTCATATGATAGATAAAGGGCCTTCTTATCAACTTTCTAATTTCTAGACACCTGGGTCACATACTACAGCCAAAACAGAACTCTGAAAACAGTGCGCAGTTCAAGGCAGTGAAATGAGCACTTACCTGTCTCTTATTTTCCAACATTCCAATGAGACGAAAACAAATTTTTACAAAACAATGAAGTCATAACAGGACTGGAAAATAAGGATGATATTGGCAGATCAGAAATTTTGAGAAGTTCAAGGTAGATAAACAGAAACAAATTAGCAGAAAAATCAATTAGATAGGAAAAGATTAGCAGAGAAACTAAAGGAGAAAAATCAGGACAGACATTTGGGAAATGGTCCAAAAATGTAAAACTAAACAAAATAACCATGGTAGAAATGGAGACAATTTAGGAAACAGAATGGTACACTTAAATAAAACAAGAATAAGTGTCTTTGAAAAATGGTCAGAAAACAATAATTCTTGTTAATTAAAAGTGTAAATGATAAAATAAATTCAATGGGCAAGTTAAACAGTAAAATGTTACAATTGACGGAAACTACTCTTGATAAAGACTACTCTTGAACAGACAAATTAAAAATGCAAAGAATATAGGAAATAAGAGAAGTTAGGAAGCTGGAGATCAGATAGGAGAGGTCCAATATTCCAACAGGTGCTCCTCAAGGGGATAAAAACAGAAATAGGGCTTCCCTGGTGGTCCAGTGGTTAAGAATCCATCTGTCAAAGCAGAGGAATTAGTTTGATCCTTGGTCTGAGAGAATTCCACATGATGCGTGGCAAAAGCCTGTGTGCCATAGCTGCTGAGCCTATGCTCTAGGGCCTGCAAACTACAACCACTGAGCCCATGTGCCTAGAGCCTCTGCTCTGGGACCAGAGAAGCCACTGCAATGAAGTGTAGCCCTCACTGGCAAGCTGAACAAAGCACATTTTCAGACAGCAAATACTTGAAGTTTGCCATTCTATTTTGAAAATTACTCACTGAACTCCAAACATTTTTGTATGACATGACTTGAGTAAAAAAAAAAAACCATATGCTCTCAGCACACATGTCTATTTATAAATTAACATATTATTATACTAACATTTATGTACAAAGCATATAGAATTAAAAACAATCAGATAAAATTGAATAATTTAATTATTAATATATTCTGACACCTCCCAAAATTATCTTGTGAAATCCGTTTGTGTGGATGCTTCTTTTGAAGACCACAGTGCTAACCAAATGAAAAAGGAATCTAAAGAAAAAAATCATGGGACTGAAAAGACAATAGAATTGAATAGGTCCTGAAAGAGAAAGAAATTGAAAAAAAAAAAAAACCCAACAAAACTAGAAGAATCCACTAGAATTTGATATTAAGAAAATTTCCATTGTACATAGGATTTCATTTCATTCTGTGAGGCCATTCAACTTTGTTCTATAGTTAATATTTATATTATCACATTATAAACATTTGGGTTTAAAATTTTTAGAACTGGCCTGTAAGTAAAGTAAGAGAAATAACAGTTATAGAAAAAAAATGCAAACACATTGATGATGTAAAATCAACAATGAATAATAATTGAGAAACTGGAAAGAGGGAGGTAGGCAACACTGCCTAGACTAAAAAGTGGGCACAATTATAGTGGGAAGTGGAACTGGGAGTAGGAAGGTAGCTTCCTATATTTTTTACTCTTAATGTAAAATGAAACTCAATATAATCATGACATTTACTTTTAACAAGTATTATAAGCTGGGGTGGGAGGAGCAGTATTTAACATGATATACCCATTTAGAAAACTGAAGTTGGTTTGCCATTGTCAGTTCAGTTCAGTCACGCAGTCATGTACTACTCTTTGTGACCCCATGAACTGCAGCACGCTAGGCCTACCTATCTATCACCAACTCCCAGAGTTTACTCAAACTCATGTCCATTGAGTAGGTGATGCCATCAGCCATCTCAGCCTCTGTCACTCCTTCTCCACCTGCCTTCAATCTTTCCCAGCATCAGGGTCTTTTCAAATGAGTCAGCTCTTCACATCAGATGGCCAAAATATTGGAGTTTTGGCTTCAATATCAGTCCTTTCAATGAATATTTAGGACGGATTTCCTTTAGGATAGACGAGCTGGATCTCCCTGCAGTCCAAGGGACTCTCAAGAGTTCTCCACCACCACAGTTCAAAAGCACTGATTCTTAAGCGCTCAGCTTTCTTTATAGTCCAGCTCTCACAACCATACATGACCACTGGAAAAACCATAGCCTTGACTAGATGGACCTTTGCTGACAAAGAAATGTTTCTGCTTTTTAATATGCTGTCTAGGTCAGTCATAACTTTTCTTCCAAGAAGGAAGCGTCTTTTAATTTCATGACTGCAATCACCATCTGCAGTGATTTTGAGCCCCCCCAGAATAAGTCTGCCACTGTTTCCCTATCTATTTGCCATGAAGTGCTGGGACTGGATTTCATGATCTTAATTTTCCAAATGTTGAGCTTTAAGCCAATTTTTTCACTCTCTTCTTTCACTTTCATCAAGAGGCTCTTTGGCTCTTCTTTACTTTCTGCCATAAGAGTGGTGTCACCTGCATTTCTGAGGTTATTACTATTTCTCCCGGCAATCTTGATTCCAGCTTAGTTTCATCCAGCCTGGCATTTCACATGATGTACTCTGCATATAAGTTGAATAAGCAGGGTGACAATATACAGCCTTGATGTACTCCTTTCCCGATTTGGAACCAGTCAGTTGTTCCATGTCCAGTTCTAACTGTTGCTTCTTGACCTGAATACAGATTTCTCAGGAGGCAGGTCAGGTGGTCTGGTATTCCTATCTCCTAGAGAATTTTCCACAGTTTGTGGTGACCCACATAGTCAAAGGCTTTGGCATAGTCAATAAAGCAGAAATAGATGTTTTTCTGGAACTCTTGTCCTTTTTCAATGATCCAACAGATGTTGGCAATTTGATCTCTGGTTCCTCTGCCTTTTCTAAAATCAGGTTGAACATCTGGATGTTCACAGTTCATGCATTGCTGAAGCCTAGCTTGAAGAATTTTGAGCATTATTTTATTAGCATGTGAGATGAGTGCAATTGTGTGGTAGTTTGAGCATTCTTTGGAATTGTCTTTGGGAGTGTAATGAAAACTGACCTTTTCTAATCCTGTAGACACTGCTGAGTTTTCCAAATCTGCTGGCATATTAAGTGCAACAATTCACAGCATCATCTTTTAGGATTTGAAATAGCTCAGCTGTACTTCCAAACTGTCCTTGATTCATGAACCTCATCACCTCCACTAGCTTTGTTTGTAGTGATGCTTCCTAAAGCCCACTTGACTTCACATTCCAGGATGTCTGGCTCTTGGTGAGTGATCACACCATCATGATTATCTGGGTCGTGAAAATCTTTTTTGTACAAGTCTTCTGTGTATTCTTGCCACCTCTTCTTAATATCTTCTGCTTCTGTTAGGTCCATACCACTTCTGTCCTTTTTTGAGCCCATCTTTGCACGAAATGTTCCCTTGGTAGCTCTAATTTTCTTGAGGAGATCTCTATTTTCCATTCTATTGTTTTCCTCTATTTCTTTGCACTCATCACTGAGGAAGGCTTTATCTCTCCTTGCTAGTCTTTGGAACTCTGCATTCAAATAGGTATATCTTTCCTTTTCTCCTATGCTTCTGGCTTCTCTTCTTTTCACAGCTATTGTAAGGCCTCCTCAGCCAGCCATTTTGCTTTTTTGCATTTGTTTTTCTTAGGTGACGGCCTTGATCACTGTTTCCTGTACAATGTCATGAACCTCCGTCCATAGTTCATCAGGCACTCTGTCTATCAGATCTAGTCCCTTAAATCTATTTCTCACTTCCACTGTATAATCATAAGGGATTTGATTTAGGTCATACCTGAATGGTCTAGTGGTTTTCCCTCCTTTCCTTAATTTACGTCTGAATTTGGCAATAAGGAGTTCAAGATCTGAGCCACAGTTAGCTTCTGGTCTTGTTTTTGCTGAGTGTATAGAGCTTCTCCATCTTTGTCTGCAAATAATATAATTCATCTGATTTCAGTGTTGACTATCTGGTGATATCCATTTGTAGAGACTTCTCTTCTGTTGTTGGGAGAGAGTGTTTGCTATGGCCAGTGCATTCTCTTGGCAAAATTTTATTAGCCTTTGCCCTGCTTCATTCTGTACTACAAGGCCAAATTTGCCTGGTACTCCAAGTGTTTCTTGATTTCCTACTTTTGGATTCCAGTCCCCTATAATGAAAAGGACATCTTTTTTGGGTGTTAGTCCTAAAAGGTCTTGTAGGTCTTCACAGAACCATTCAACTTCAGCTTCTTCAGCATTACTGGTCGGGGTATAGACTTGGATTACTGTGATACTGAATGGTTTGCCTTGAAAATGAACAGAAATCATTCTGTCATTTTTGAGACTGCATCCAAGTACTGTATTTCAGACCCTTCTGTTGACTATGATGGCTACTCCATTTCTTCTAAGGGATTCCTGCCCACAGTAGTAGATATAATGGTTATGTGAGTTAAATTCACCCATTCCAGTCCATTTTGGTCCCTTGATTCCTACAGTGTCGATGTTCACTCTTGCCATCTTCTGTTTAACTACTTCCAAACTGTCCTTGATTCATGAACCTCACATTCCAGGTTCCTATGCCATACTGCTCTTTACAGCATCAGACCTTGCTTCCATTACTAGTCATATTCACAACTGGGTGTTGTTTTTGCTTTGGTTCCATCTCTTCATTCTTTTTGGAGTTATTTCTCCATTGATCTCCAGTAGCATACTGGGCACCTACCGACCTGGGGAGTTCATCTTTCTTTTTTTTTTTTAAATTTTATTTATTGTTATTATTTTTTACATTATCGTGTTGATTTTGCCATACATTGACATGAATCTGCCATGGGTATACATGTATTCCCCTTCCAGAACCCCCTTCCCACCTCCCTCCGGATTCCATCTTTCTGGGTCATCCTGGTGCACCAGCCCTAAGCACCCTGTATCAAGCACCAAACCTGGGCTGGCAATTGATTTCACATATGATAATTAACATGTTTCAATGCCGTTCTCCCATATCATCCCACCCTTGCCCTCTCCCATAGAGTCCAAAAGACTGTTCTATACATCTGCGTCTCTTTTGCTGTCTTGCATACAGGGTTATTGTTACCATCTTTCTAAATTCCATATATATGCATTAGTATACTGTATTGGTGTTTTTCCTTCTGGGGGAGTTCATCTTTCAATGTCTCATCTTTTTGTGTTTTCATACTGTTCATGGTGTTCTCAAGCAAAGAATGCTGAAGTGGTTTGCCATTCCCTTCTACAGTGGACCACATCGTGTCATAGTCAGCTATCATTAAACATACCTAACACCTCCATTATGCACCCCCCTTCATTTATTGTCTTTTATGACTGAGTTTTATGTGCCTAGTTTTGTTTTTACCTAAACTATGAGCTCCATGAAGGTTTTTCTCTTCATTTCTGCAGTGCAAGGCCTAGAGTTTATTTTTTAAAAAGAAGGAAGGGACTAATTAAATGGTCTGAGGAATTAATGGAATAGCTAATTCAAACCTTGATACAAAAAGAAAGTAGCCATATTTTAGCTCCAATTACTTAAACTAGTTTATTTCAAGTTTACTAAAGTTCACTAATGTGTATATAATACAGAGAGAAAGGTTTCTCTTTGAAACAGAAACAGCTGTGACTCTCAGGAGAGTGATTAGACTCAGCAGCATCATATCTAGACACAGGTACTGGTAAAAGTCTTTGGGGAACAGGAACAGGAGGTGATGAAGGATACAGCAATGCAAATATCCTGAACCCTCAAGAGAAAAAAAAAAAAAAGGCTGGCTAAGGATGGAAAAACTATTCTCTCCTCCTGACTATATATACTTGTATATAAAAGGAAAGAGCTGGGGAGAGCGGGAGGAGGGTATTGGCATCCAAGAGTTACAGCTAATGATGATGAAATTACACATGGCCTTACTCCCTGCCTTCCCCCACCACAGGGGTTGAGGAAATACTTCCTTTTAGTTTATAGTCTACTTTGCTGTTGTTGTGTTAGTTGCTCAGTCATGTCTGATTCTTTGTGACCCCATGGACTGTAGCCTGCCATGCTCTGTCTATGGAGTTTGCCAGGCAAGAACACTGGAGTGGGCAGCCATTTCCTTCTCCAGGGGATCTTCTCGACCCAAGGATCAAACCCCAGGTCTCCTGCATTGCAGGCAGATTCTTTACCATCTGAACTGCCAGGAAAGCCCCATAGTCTACTTTACCTGGGCTTTTAACTTTTTCCTATTTTGGCTACTAATAGAGACCTAAGTAAAGTAGTTGTTTACAATCTGAATTCTCTGCCCAAAATAAAAGGTGACATTTCTTTAAAATTTGGTAATTTGAAGTTTCTATAAATCCAAAGCAGACTATCCATAACTTGATACGGTCCAAATAAGTAGTTCCAGACTCTTACATGATTACAAATGGTAGACTCTATTTTCTATTTCTCTAGGGCAGTGATTCTCAAATTTAATTGTGCATGAGAACCACCTGGAAGGCTTCTTAAAGCAGAATACTGAGCCGCAAACCCAGGGTTAATGATTTAGTGGGTCTGGGTCAGGCCCCAGAATTTACGTTTCTAACAAGTCTCAGGTGGTGCTGATACTGCTGATCTAGGAATTTCACACTGAGGACCACATTTCTAGTGTGAGGATTAGACCAGAAAGCTATTAATACCAATAATACATTCATCTCATCATCATTGCTGCATCTATCCATTTGTCCTCCATTTATGACTCAGTCTTCACAGACTTCATGTTTACAAACAGACTCAATATTCTACCTAGGTATTATCTTGAGAGAGTAGGCTAGTTTTCGACTTCTGTGCCAGTGTAATGGCACCTCTTTTGAAATCTATAACATCCTCTAACACCAATAGTAAGGAAAAAATTTTAATTATATATATATATGGAAACTTAATTAGAACAGACAAAATAGACATTTTAAGACTAACTCTTTCTCTATTTGATAAATCCTAAAAGTCATTAGTACTTGCTGGGGAAGGTTTGTACACAAGCAGAGATTTAAAACCTCTGCTTACTGTTGCCTTATGATTCTACACCAAGGTTTTCCTTAAAAAAGAAAAAAGAAAAAAAAAACCAAAAAACGAAACAGAGAGGAACCCCACTGTAATCCAAAAAAAATACTCCATTTCTGTTGATTTAACGCATTTTTTTTAAAAAAGGATTAAAAGTAAAAATCATTTAACATTTCTCAACATAGACACACTATAGCTTATCTTAATTAAGGTAAAAATGGAAAAAAGCCCTGGAGTCTGTGTTAAGAGATCTGGATTCTACCCCTAGCCCCTTTTGGCTTCAGATCACACACGCTCTTGCACAGCACTGAGCTTTCGGCTAAACAAAGCATTCAGGGCAAGAATCACTAAATCTGATCCAGTTCTACCATAAGCTTATACAGGAAGACTCTTACACTGTAGACTAAGAGGTACTCAGTATCACTACATGATCTCCTCAATGATCTTCTTGGGGAAAAAACAAACAACCAGGCACTTCAAAACCGGACTGCTTTTCCTGTAGCATTACATATTAAGGACACTCTCAATCTTTGGCAACCATTTAAAAAAATCATCATTTAAAAACTAGATTTGTATGTCATGCTAGTTGCTACAAGCTCATTTGTTTTCTTATTACTTATGTAAATAACTTATATACAAGGCACAATAAGAAAACTATAAGCCTAGATAGATCTGTATTAACGGCCATATTCCCTTAAAAGTATATGAAGCACATAATTTCACTTTTTAAAGGAGGCTATTTCCAGAAATCTTAAAGGCAGTATTAGGATTTTAAAAAATCAGCCTTATTTAAATGCTTAGCATGGCACTTTATAACTATGTTCATTAAACTTCATGAAGCAAGATTTTAAATTATAGTGATATATAAACTACGGTGAACCAAAAAAGGGCAAAACTAGCAGTCAGGAGACGACTCAGTATGGCAAGCTGCAAGACTGCCACCCTATTATTTTTTTTGTTTTTACTCATTCATTTGTTCCTTTATAGTCTATTTCTCTCAGCCTCTCCCCAATCACTGACTTGTGCTCTATCCTGAGCTAAGGTCTGTGGAAACAAGGAAGGAAGACATAATATGAACTAGATCTCACAAGTCCCTTCAGGTAAAACCTTTATCAGGGCTCTAATTTATAAATTATAACAACATTTTTTCCCTCAAACTCAAGAGGAGCTATCTTAATGAACAAACAATAGATAAGTTAACCATATCTCTTTTTTAAGCACCAACAGTATTTTAATCTGTCCACCTTAATTGCTACTTCTATAAAACATTTACTAGCCAAACACTTAAGTTTACTCCCATACCATTTTCTTCAGCAAAATGAATAATTCCTTAGCTACTACCCAAGCACTTTTATAACCAATGCCTCGCATATACAGAATTAATCAAATGTAGTTGCATTGGTGTAGTAATCAATAAGATTTTACTTCATAGTTTAGAATTTTACACATATTATCTCATTTGGTCCTTTAAACAACTAAATGAAGTAGCTACTTCTGTTCTACAGAGAAACTGAAAAACAGAAGTAATATGACCTAAGGTCACAGAGTTAAAAAAAACAAAAAGAAACCCTAAAAGACAAAAAGTAACTCAGAAATTAAATCCAGGATTCTTAATTGGAAATACTATGGTTTTTCAATTCATCAAACACACAGAACTTCTTGAGATGATTCTATTTTCAACTTTATATAACTACTGCCTATTGTATAAGATGGTATATTCTAAGCAAAGACATACTGACTAGATTTGAAGTCAATTACTGGACAAGTATTACCTATTTACTAGACAGCACATAATTTGTTGCCTCCTGAAAATCAAAGTACCAGGTAGGATTTAGTATTATAGAATGATCCATAGAACACATTAGTGTTAATAATTTGGTTTCTGATTTTAGACTTGGGTACAAACCTGCAGCTGTGTAAGTTCTCTGGATCTCAATTTTCTTGTTTATAAATTGGGAATAATAAATGGTAATATCTCAAATGACTGCTATATTGAATGGGACTGTATAGACAACACCTAATAAGTGCCTGGTACACAGGAAGCACTAAATATATTGATTCAATGTGTATGAGTACAAATATAAAATTCAAAAACAGAACTAGTTACAAAACAGTAATTATCTCATGAACTATGAAGAACAGTTGAATTTGCCTGAACATGTTTTTGAGGTTCTGTTTTTGCTTTTTTAACCTTTATCATTTGGCTCTTCATCAGCTATTACACGAGCTGTGAATGCTGCTGCTCTCACACTGCTTATCTTTAACAGCTTCCTTCCCCCTCCCTTTTAACGCAAGTAACATGGAGGTGTAGCTGTACAGACAGACTGATGCCCAGTGTCTCTTAGAAACTGCATAATCTTCAGGAGAACTTTCTGGAGTAATGGAAATGATCCTATATCTTGATTGGGCTGTTGTTACCCAGGTGAATATACCTCTTGAAACTCATCAAAATGGACACGTAGGAAAAGATCTGTACATAAAATAATGCAAATTTAAAAAAAAAAAACTTTTTTAGGTTTTATAACTCGTGAACAAGTTACTTTCTCATTCTGGCCCTTAACTTTCTCATCCTCAGAAAGGGAATAATTTCTCACTCAGGATATAATGAGTGTTAAGAGATACAGTCCCTAAAATACTTACAGCAGTTTTTGAACAGTTAGTTGCCAATTCTGGCTCCACTTCCATTTACCCTAGGCATTATTCAGATTTATCTGAGTCCTAAAACATTCATCCATAATAAAAGCTATATTTCCTCCCTTTCCTCTCCCCTTTCCCACTATTCCCCTCATCTCTTTTATTTTAGAAAAATATGAGTAAACATTTGATTAAAGCTTTAGCCTCCACAGGGTATTAATTTATTTTTTTAAAATCACTAGTCATTTTTCTTCAAAGTTCTCCTTCTTCTCATTTAATTACAGTAAAAAACATGGCAATTGCCTGGTGAACCAGTGGTTAAGACTCTTGTGTTTTCACTGCTGACGGCCAGGGTTCAGTTCCTAGTGGGGGAAGTAAAATTTTGTAAACCAAGTGGCATGGCCAAAAACAAAACAGAGTAACAGTTCCTTTTCCTAGTTTTCAAGTCACTTTTTAAAAAGTGTCTAAGCAATGTTCTTTGTTCTAGAACTCCAGGACATTGGAACAATTTCATGTTCATCTAGCATTTACTGAGCAAACATTCATTAAGAACCTAAATCAGCCAGGCACTGAAGAAACATAGATAAGGTCAAAGAGGCAAATACCTAGCTAAAGCAGATCAAGTAGAATCGCTAATAAAAGTCTTACCAAATGACAAAATATTGCAAAATAAAAGTCTTACCAAATAACCAAATATTTAAACTAGAAATTCATCTCCTCAGTTGTACTAGACTGATTTTCAGTGCTCAATAGACGCAAGTGACCAAAGACTACCAGTAAGGGAAAGTGGGGATCATAGAATCCTTCCACCACCACACAAAGCTCTACTAAAAAATCCTGCTTACCCATTCTATTCCAGGATGGCTCAATCAGGATTTCAGCTTATACAACGTACAATTTTCACTGATGGCATTTGCTGCCATCATTCTGATTTCATGAACCTTGCAAGCTGCATGGACATGGAACAACAGGCTGGTACCCAAAGGGATAAGGCAGAGGTATCACATCTCTTACGATGTGACCAAGAGGAGTTAGCTGCTCCACATCACTAATGTCCCAGCCCACTTCTAATCATGCAGAGCCCCACCCTGATACTGTCACTGGTCATAATGCACCTGAGGTGGGTTCGGGAAAGGGACAAGTACTTAAAATTTTACCACCTGTTAAGGCAGACCTCACTACACACATGCCTCTTACCTATCACTAGACCACACCACGGCAGCAGCTAGAAATTAAAATTCTACCAAACTACTAAGGCTTATTTTAAAACAGTTGTTAACAACATTTCATTAAAAATCAGACATTACAAATGTTAAGTCTGACAAGATGCTGGGACAGAAGACATAAACTAGTACTAACCTAGACAAAATTAGGAAAAACCATCATCCTTGAGAAAGATATGAGGAACTACAACTTTTGGGAACTCTTAAATTATCAAATCTAGGGGAAAGAAACTGTCTATATCTTTATACCCTGGATGTCTATAACCATTTAAATGGCTTAATCCTCCTTATAGGAAAACATTTCATATAGCTGCTTAGTTTACAGAGGGAAAAAAAGATGGAAAAAAAAAGGGGGGGTGGGGACGGACAAAGAGAAAGAAGTTGAAAGAGAAAGAAATGAAGCTGATCCATGAAGAACAATGTGTTAAGAGACCCTGGGTTTTAATTCAGTCTTTTTGAAATGATGTAACACATGGTCAACCTAGACTAAATAAAAGGAGGCTATTGCCATCTACCTACCAACCCTGACCTCTCAAGGAAATGCTTTGCAAAATAGATGTTCTTATACCTCAAGAGAAATACTTTAACTACATGAATGCCATCTCAGCTCTGACAATGAGCTAATAATTTCAAGATTCTGATGACTAGCAAATCAGTAGCTACTTAAGAATATGTAGAGCACCAGTATTAACCAAAGAGCTGCACTACCAGGAACAGTGCTTTGTAGCAGTTAAGAAATAAGGTCAGGCATTAAAATACTAGCTCTACAAATGCACAAGACAATATTAAAAAGGGAAAACTATGAGTTCATCTGCAGTTATGAGTCTCTATGAGTGTTTTAACAGAAGAAATCAACAACTAACTATGATTTCCAAAAGGTACAGGAATGGTGCTTCCCTGCATATGATTCTAACATGATATATATTCACTGGGGAATGAGAAGAGACTTACGACACCCTAAGCCTGAAAAAGATACACAGGTAAAAATATTTGTCACATCCTTGGTATTTGCTATACAACCTGATAATTAAAAAAAATACTAGTAGCAATACGGTCTTCTGTGACACAAGAAAAACTTCACATATAACAGAAAATTAAGTCTAAAACAACACAGCAAGCTGTCGGCATTTGGTAAAATTTGCTCAACTTTCAAGTTCTGAAAATTGAGTAAGCTTGGCTGTGTAGACAGCACTTCCTTTGTTTAAGGGGCAGCAAAACCTCACAAAATAATGAACACAACCTACAATCTGGGTAGACAGTCAAAAGCAAGTGCATTCCAGCATTGCATAATTAGAGCTTTGGGGCAATGCTACAGACTAACTCAATAAAAGGGCCTACAGAACTTTTTGCCAGCTTGCAAAATCTTAAAACCTTTCCCATGTTTAGCAACACTAGGCAGAAATGCACCATTTATTAGAAAGTCAGTAAACTATATAGTGAAACTGTAATTTTCATAACAGCATTATTCTCCTTAAATTATACTTACATTTGTTTTACATTCTGCATCTTACCAACTGACAAGGCAACCAGAATCATTTGATGAGTTTTATGAAAACATACAAGCCTCTATTTTCCTTTGGTGTGCACACGGGAGGGGTATGTGAGTATGTCTGAAGAAAGGAATCATGTATATTTTGAAAAACTAGCCATACCACTTTACACCCACCAGAAAAGCTAAATAAGTCAAACAATATCAAGCAAATGTTGCAGAGTATGTGGGACAAATAGAACCCTCATTCACTATTGAAAAGACACTTTGGAAACACTGGGTAATATAAACCGAAATGGAACAAAAGCACATATGGTCCAAAAATTCTACTATAGCAATTATGTGCACATGTGCAGCAAAAGATATGTACAAGAATATTCTATAGGGGCATTAGGCATTGTGACTCAAAACTGGAAACCACTGCGATGTTCATTAACAGTAGAAGGGATAAACTACAGTACTTATACATACATAGTCATACAACGGGATGGAATATAATAGAATGAGAATGAAGAAGTTACCACACTATACACTATACCAACAGATCACATAAAAACTGATTTAAGAAGCCATACACAAGGGTATTGTTGCTATACGATGTTACGTACATGTCCATGAATGTATGTTACATTTCAGTAAAAGTCCTCCTAAAATTGGAAAAGCAAATCAATATATAATAAATAAGCAACTTTGATGCCTAAACATTTATAACACAATCTGATTCCCAGTGCCACGTCTCCTCCATGCCAAAACTGGGATAGAACACTTAAAAAAAAAAAAATTCTCCTTCTGCTAATCTAAACCATTTTTACATTAAAACAAAGAAGGCTATATTTGGGTAATAGAATGCAAGAGTCAAATCCTTTTTAGGAGAGAAGACACTAATCTGAAAAGCATTTTCACACCAAAGTTCTCCCTCTCCACATTACCTTGACCACACTCAGATCTTCACCACCTAAAAGGGCACTCTTCTCTGACATTTATTTAATGGAAACATTTAAAAAGTAATGACCTATTCTAGCAGGGTAGTTATGAGGATTGAAACAAAAAGAACAGGTATATCAAGTCTTCAGCATTGTGCCTATATACTCAATAACTAAACAGTATTAATAAATCCCAAATAGTGAGTCTTCCAGGTCAAGGGCTATTTCCAATTTATTACTGAAATTCAGAACCCAGCTTTTAACAGTTGGTCAATTTATGGAATAAATGAATGATGTGAGTGTAAAACAAAAAGAAATAAAAAGAAGGCAAAAGGGGGAAAAGGGGAAATACCAAGAAGCTCAAAGGAGGGCTTCTTTTTATATCAGGGTAAATGACAAGATTTTAAATCTCAAATGAAGCAACAAGGAACTTCCCCTGTGGTCCAGTGGCTGACAGCCCACCTGCCAATGCACAGGACCCGAATTTGATCCCTGGTCCAGGAAGATCCCACATGCCACGGAGCAACTAAGCCCATGTGCTGCAGCCACTGAATCCCGTGCACCTAGAGCCTGCACTCCAACAAGAAAAGCCACTGCAGTGAGAAGCCAGTACACTGCAAACAGAGTGCAGCACGCTCAACTAGAAAAAGCCTTGGCTCAAGAAGGAAGACCCAAAAAAAAAAAAAAAAAAAAAAGAAGGAAGACAAGGTGAAGATGGCATATAGCGCCAACAGGAACTGCTCTGGCAATGCAGAGGTTACGACTGTGCTTCCAATGCTGGCGGTGTAGGGACATGGGTTTGATCCCTGGTTGGGGAACTAGGATCCCATATGCCACCGGCATAGCCAAATAAAAAAAAAGTGAAGCAACAAAATCACGCACATATTAAAACTTTTAAAATAAATAAAAACTGACTCATATATAAAAATAAAAACTTTTCCTCCATATATTTCACAGTGCAGAAGCCAGATGTCTTAAATACAGTTTTTTAATACTGAAACTCTTAAAAATATTTCTGAATGAATCCCTTATGAGGTTGACAGGAATTATAAGTATATAACAGGTTATTTTTAAGACATCCGTCACAGCACATCAATATTCTGATTAAATATGTCATAACAGAAAGGAAAGCGGATTTCACTGAACCCTTATACAGTGGTATCATTTTTATGAATTTAGGTATCAAAATCATCAAAACTGCAATCTTACAAATGCATTAGACTTTCAAAGACAAATTAACAAAATACTTTTAATCTCTATTTCATGCACAAAAAACAATGAACTATTAGATCCTTTTCTCCTTCCTTTTAAGCATCTCCTTATTCTTAGACTAAGAATAAGAATCTTAATTTACTGTTTTTAATTAACCAATATTTACACAAAGCAATTTATGTGGAAAGCATTACTCTAAATGTAAATAAAACTCATTTGGTTCTTATAACAACTCTTACAAGGTAGGTATGGTTATCCTTTCTATTTTACAGGTAAGAACACTGAGGCAGAGATGCTAAGTAACCTACCTAAAGTCAGAAAGCTATTAAAAAGCAGATTGGACGCCAGCCCAGGATTGATGCTCGGGACTGGTGCAGCGAGATTTCCCGGGGGGGAGGGAGGAGGGAGGGGGGACCCGGAGGGGAAGCATATGTAAACCCATGGTGATATCATGACAATGTATGGAAAAAACAATAATAAAAAAAAAAAAAGATTCATCCATACTGTAAAAAAAAAAAAAAAAGCAGATTGGATGCACTCTTAACCTCTATGGTATATTGCCTAGAGATCTCTGAGATAAAGTAAAACTCAATTTTCAATAACCTCAGATATGCAGATGACACCACCTTTATGGCAGAAAGTGAAGAGGAACTAAAAAGCCTCTTGATGAAAGTGAAAGAGGAGAGTGAAAAAGTTGGCTTAAAGCTCAACACTCAGAAAACTAAGATTATGGCATCTGGTCCCATCACTTCATGGCAAATAGATGGGGAAACAGTGGAAAGTGTCAAACTTTATTTTTTTGGGCTCCAAAATCACTGCAAATGGTGATTGCAGCCATGAAATTAAAAGACGCTTACTCCTTGGAAGTTATGACCAACCTGGACAGAATATTGAAAAGCAGAGACATTACTTTGTCAACAAAGGTCCGTCTAGTCAAGGCTATGGTTTTTCCAGTAGTCATGTATGGATGTGAGAGTTGGATGGTGAAGAAAGCTGAATGCCAAAGAATTGATGCTTTTGAACTGTGGTGTTGGGGAAGACTCTTGAGCGTCCCTTGGACTGCAAGGAGATGCAACCAGTTCATCCTAAAGGAGATCAGTCCTGGGTGTTCATTGGAGGGACTGATGTTGAAGCTGAAACTCTAATACTTTGGCCACCTGAAGAGTTGACTCTTTTGAAAAGACTCTGATGCTGGGAAGGATTGGGGGCAGGAGGAGAAGGGGACGAAAGAGCATGAGATGGCTGGATGGCATCACTGACTTGATGAACATGGGTTTGGGTGGACTCCGGGGGTTGGTGATGGACAGGGTGGCCTGGCGTGCTGTGATTCATGGGGTTGCAAAGAGTTGGACACGACTGAGCGACTGAACTGAAAACTAAATTTATCCTGACTTCACTTGATGCAGGGAGGTTAGTTATGTTGATGATCTTGGGTGATAACCATAAAATGAAACAGTGCTAATGGCACATTTCATTTTACAACTACAACTGACAGTGCTCTCTCTCTCTGGCGTACATAAATAGTACATCTGGTAATTGCTGGCAAGTATGCTTCAAAAATTCAAGGTATGAGTTAGTGCTAAGTAAATAAGATAAAATATCTAAATTACTTCACAGGTCTGGTACAAGGGCTTTAAAAAGGGTATTTCTTCCTCAAAATGATCTATGACGAAATTCCAGGTAAAGGTATCTTTAAACTGCAGTAAGTTGTCACTTTCTCAGGCCCACATTGAACTAAACTTGGTTATATACTGCTAGGGAAAAATAACCAGTTTCACTATACAATTTGATGAAGAAATAAAGAATTTGGGCTGGGAAAAAGGCTGGCAGACAAAATAACAGCGAAAATGAGATACCTGAGAAGATAAAATCAACAGGAAAGCATAAATCAAGATACACTGCCAGTACCACTTGATTCAAGCCAGTTCTCAAATGCCACTGCTAAAATGCTCACTTAAGCATCTTCAATTTTTTAAAAAATATACTTTGAATGTAACCAGAATTGACCAAATACACTTGGTGTGTGCCCATGCCCTATTTGAACTACTCTAACAAAATTGGACATGTTAAACTTAATGGCCATATTGCATAGCTAACTGGTTAACAAAGGTTTAAACTGATCCTAAGAGTGGCCACCAAAAAAATTTAAATAAAATTCAATTTATTCAGGACTTCCCTGGTGGTACAGTGCATAGGAATCTGCCTGCCAATGCAAGGGACATGGGTTTGATCCCTGATCTGGGAGGATTCTGCAAGCTGCGGAGCAACTAAGCCCCTGCACCAGAACTACTGAGCCCCTGAAACTATTGAGTCCATATGCTGCAACTACTGAAGCCTGTGTGCCTAGGGCCTGTGCTCCACAACAAGAAAAGCCACTACAAAGAGAAGCCCATACACTCCAGTGAAGAGTAGCTCCACTTGCTTTAACTAGAGAAAGCCCACACACAGCAAAAAAGAACTAGTGCGGGTAACAAATAAATGTTTTTTAAAAATTCAATTTATTTAAATATTCCTGTGTCAATACTTGCCTTGATAATTTCAGGATGAATAAATAATGTTCAATTTCTTCTTTGTCTACTTTTGTCTTAGTGGTTAAAGCTACCTTTCAGAGTAATTTCCCACTAAAACACCAAAATTGCATCCAGATTACAACTAAAAACAAAAACCCCACCTTGCACTTTAAAAAAACCCAACTGCACATTTTACCTTAAAAATTACTTAATTTTGATGGGGTGGGAGGGAGGATACTAAAATGCACTTTCACAAAACTGAAAATTTGTTCTGTAAATATACCCCGACAGGAAACCATGCTATTTTCTTTAATGGTGTATTAAATCTTAAATAATATTTTAAAAGCATCATATTACTTTTGAGTTACATTACAACCTTTAAGATACTGCATCACCTAACAGCAGAGTGAAATCTCTCTTCTTTTGAATTCATTATTAATTATTTTTATTCCTATATTACTTACGCATTGTGTATAAACAATCTGTCCCAGCCATAATTTGAAGCAAAGCTATTTTATATCTGTAGATCAAATTTTTAAAAAACTATTTTTTTATGTATGTAAAGTTCTATTTCACACAGTTATATAATTCAGAATTTAATGCTAATAATTATCTTGTCCAAGAGTTCTGTATATGTATATATAAATAAAAGGCTTGGGAAAGTGTACCTGTAAGAACCATAATACACAAAAAACATAGTTGTCATACAAGAATTTATTAAGATTTAAAAAAACGAAAAAACAGGGAGAAGATGAGCAAAAGACAGGAGGAACTAATAAAAGGATTTTTAAGTTATAATTTTCTTAATATAGAATGGAAGGAAGACTGTCTTGCTGCTGCTGCTGCTAAGGCGATTCAGTCCTGTCTGACTGTGTGTGACCCCACAGTCAGCAGCCCACCAGGCTCCGCCGTCCCTGGGGTTCCCCAGGCAAGAAAACTGGAGTGGGTTGCCATTTCCTTCTCCCATGCATTAAAGTGAAAAGTGAAAGTGAAGTCGCTCAGTCATGTCGGACCCCATGTACTGCAGCCTACCAGGCTCCTCCATCAATGGGATTTTCCAGGCAAGAGTACTGGAGTGGGTTGCCACTGCCTTTTCCGGAAGACTGCCTTAGCAGATCAGAATTCCAGAAAAACATTTATTTCTGCTTTATTGACTATGCCAAAGCCTTTGACTGTGTGGATCACAATAAACTGTGGAAAATTCTGAGTGATGGGAATACCAGACCACCTGACCTGCCTCTTGAGAAACCTGTATGCAGGTCAGGAAGCAACAATTAGAACTAAACATGGAACAACAGTCTGGTTCCATAAGGAAAAGGAATACGTCAAGGCTGTATATTGTCATCCTGCTTATTTAACTTCTATGCAGAGTACATCATGAAAAATGCTGGGGTGGAGGAAGCACAAGCTGGAACCAAGACTGCCAGGAGAAATATCAATAACCTCAGATATGCTGATGATACCACCCTTATGGCAGAAAAGTGAAGAAGAAATAAAGGGCCTCTTGATGAAAGTCAAAGAGGAGAGTGAAAAAGTTGGCTTAAAGCTCAGCATTCAGAAAACTAAGATCATGGCATCCGGTCCCATCACTTCATGGCAAATAGATGGAGAAACAGTGGAAACAGTGACAGACTTTATTTTGGAGGGGCTCCTAAATCACTGCATATGGTGACTGCAGCCATGAAGTTAAAAGACGTTTACTCCTTGGAAGGAAAGTTATGACCAACCTAGACAGCATATTGAAAAGCAGAGACATTACTTTGTCAACAAAGGTCCGTCTAGTCAAGGCTATGGTTTTTCCAGTAGTCATGTATGGATGTGAGAGTTGGATGATGAAGAAAGCTGGGCATTGAAGAATTGATGCTTTTGAACTGTGGTGTTGGAGAAGACTCTTGAGAGTCCCTTGGACTGCAAGGGTATCCAACCAGTCCATCCTAAAAGAGATTAGTCCTGGGTGTTCACTGGTAGGACTGATGTTGAAGTTCAAACTCCAATACTTTGGCCACCTGCTACGAAGAGCTGACTCATTTGAAAAAACCCTGATGCTGGGAAAAATTGAGGTCAGGAGGAGACGGGGCTGACAGAGGATGAGATGGTTGGATGGCATCACTGACTCAATGGACATGGGTTTGGGTAGACTCTGGAAGTTGGGGATGGACTCAGAGGCCTGGCATGCTGTGGTTCATGGGGTCGCAGAGTCGGAGACGACTGAGCAACTGAACTGAAACTGAATGATGTTTCTACAAAAACTTAAGAAAGGATTTCAGAAGCAAAAATTTTGATAAAGTCTATCCTGTTTTTTAAAAACAGATGTCTTCTAGAACCTTTATATACTGTGTTGGTAAACCATAAAGAAGGCTGAGTGTCAAAAAATTGATGTTTTTGAACTGTGTTGCTGGAGTAGACTCCTGCAAGTCCCTTGGACTGCAAGGAGATCAAACCAGTCAATCCTAAAGGAAACCAACCCTGAATATTCACTGGAAAAGAGCTCCCTGATGCTGGCAAAAGGAGAAGAGGGAGGCAGAGAATGAGATGGTTGATGCAATGGGCATAAGTTTGAGCAAACTCTGGAAGATAGTGGAGGACAGAGGAGGAGCCTTGTGTGCTACAGTTTATGGGATTGCAAAGACTCAGAACTCCAATACTTTGGCCACCTGATGTGAAGAACTGACACATTTGAAAAGACCCCGATGATGGGGAATATGGAAGGCAGGAGGAGAAGGGGACGACAGAGGATGAGATGGTTGGATGGCATCACTGACTCAATGGACATGAGTTTGAGTAAACTCTGGGAGTTGGTGAGGGACAGGGAGGCCTGCTATACTGTAGTCCATGGGGTCAAAAAGAGTCAGACATGACTGAGTGAGTGAACTGAACTGAAAAAGTTGGACTCAACTTAGTGACTAAACAACAACAAAGCCCATTTTAACATAATTTCTCTTTCTAGTACACTTTTTTCTTGTCAACTAAGGTTTTGCCAATTACATACAGCATTCTTCGTGAAGGAATCCCTGAAAATAAACTGTGTTCTACTATGATGTAAAACTTTAAGTCTCAGACCATTTAGACTATCTAAAATAGCATTTATGGTATCAGAGGACTGCTATTATTCCACTGAGACCCAAAGTACGATCACTGACCATATACCTGATGTATAGGAGTAAACTCCTAGCAATCCTTACCAAGGCCTTCATTTTAATTCTCTAAATTTGAAAAAAAAGTTGTATGTATAAAATGTCTCCCATCCAAAAAAAAAAAATCATTAAAATATAACCAAAATATTCACGTTATACTATCAGTTACTTAATGATTCTATAAATATAAAATATAAAGCTAACCAGCAAAAACAAAACACCACCTAGGACAATAACAAAGAAAATCTTTAAATTTTGAAGGTATTCAGAAGCTATCTCCATGTTTGGTGGCTAAATGGGTAGTGATGATATTAATCAAAACAGCAAACAGAAAGAGACAAACTTCTGAATCGTATGGCCAAACTCTAATCTACCACCCATACGGGACAACCACAATCCCTTGCCTTTGCAGGCTTTTAAAATAAACTTCTCTACCTCTGCACTGCCCTTTCCATCTCTCCTTCCGAACTGTTCTGCCCAATGGTCTACTTTCTTTTGAAAGCTTTCCCTAAGGCCCCTTCTCTCTGCTTACAAGGCAACCTGAATAAACTGCTATGATAGCACTAACCACACTACACAACATTTAACCGTCCATTTCCCCTAGAGTCTGAGGCCTAAGCGAACTCTGAAAAGTCTAATAATAGTTAATGCTTGATAAATAGTACTTAAAAAATATTTTCTATTTGAATATATTCTAAATGAATGAATGAATGAGTTTGAGATGCTCCTAGAACACCCCGATGAGATAAAAAGAAACATAGCTCTGACTTCAGGAAGGAAGACATAGTTCATGTCATAGATGACATTTTACCCTAAATCTATAATTGCTGCTTTGGCAGATTAAAACAAAATTCATAATCAAAAAGTTTATGGATGGACAGACAACTGAGACATAAAATTTTTTCCCCATAAAATACAATGTGTACTCTTTGTTGTTGTTTAAGTCATTAGGTCATGTCTGACTCTTTTGTGACCCCATGAACTGTAGCCTGCCAGGCTCCTGTCCATAGGATTTTCCAAGCAAGCATACTGTAGTGGGTTACCATTTCCTTCTCCAGGGGATCTTCCTGACTCACGGATCAAATGTGCATCTCCTGTATTGGTAGCCACCAATCAGAATCAGTGGATTCTCTACCACTGAGCCACCAGGAAAGCCCTGTGTTCTAATTTCCAACTTAACTGATTCCTCAGTTTCAATCAACATAGATTAGCCACACCCTCCTTTTTTAGTCTATTGCCTTGGCTTCAGTGATGCTAAGGAAAATCTCCTTCAACCTCTGGCTATATCTTCTCTGTCCCCTTTACTCCGTTGCTTTTTCTCAATGTTAAATACTGAAGAGTCCTAGGGAACCACATCCCTTTATCTTCTCTATGTACTTTCCGCTTAGGCAATCTCATCTCCCTCTTTCCACATTAAGACATCTATTAACAGCTATATACTGATTATTCCCCACTGAATTATGATCAATAATATGCCCCCTATTACCAGAAACTAACACAAAACTGCTCTCCCCTCCCCCAGTATTCCCCTATATTAGGCACAAGAACCACTAACCCTGGAAATCAGCCTTCTCCTCTCCTTAGACTTCCAAATCGAATCCATCACCAAATCCTAATAACTTTACTTCTCAAATATTTGTCAAATTCAGCTACTTCATCACTGCCAAGTCTGGACCAACATTTCATTATCTCTTGCCTAAATTACAAAAATAGCTGAATTCAACTCTGCTCAAAGTGTGATATGTGGACCCATACTGATCCACAAACTCTTGTTATTGACTGGTGTGAGACAAGGTAAATACAGCAACAGAGAGCACTCAGAAATTTTTAGAGCAATTTGATAGACACTGCCACAACATCCATTTTACTGTGTATTACCAAAGTACCACACAAACTATAAAGTAAAACAAAACAAAACAGATCCTTCACCACAGGTAAGTTTGAGAAGCACTGGCCTCACTGGTCTCCTTGCTTTTACTCTTGTCTCCAACCTGTCCTCAACAGAGCGGCCATGTGATGGCTCTAAAGCAAAAATTTAAGTAATTTATTTAGCTGTTTGACATTCTCCAGTAGCTTCCCACTAACCCTAGGATTAATCACAGAAGACAGGTAAATCCTACTGTTGAGATTTTTACAAAAAAATTTTTTTTTCAGAAAGGTGAAGAATCTTGTTTAAAGTAACCAACAAAGAATTGGAAGATTGGAAGGTCTGAGGGGCAACAAAGGATAATAGACTCTACAATCATATGACCTGGCTCCACTGCTTACTTAGCTGTGTGATTTTGTGGAAGTAATCTGATTCTCAGGCTCCTTATTTGTGAAATGGAAGTATAATAAAGGCTCTTCAAAGGGGGATTGTTAAGAGGTTTAAACAAATTAATATATATAAATCATTTGAAAGAATGCCTGGCCCATTGCTTTACAAGTATTAGTGATTATTATTATCTTTAACATTTTACTAGTGCTTTTATAAGATAATTTTATCTTATTTGCTTATTGTCTGTCAGTGCCACATCAAGATATAAATTACAAAAAAAAAAAGTCTGTATTATTATTCTCTGATGGAACTTTTCTCAGAAGACTTAAACCCTACAGAAACTGAGTTACGTGACTATTTCCTCAGTTCTCTTTCTCAAGCATAGGGCAGAGCTAGCACCAATCTAGGTGCACAGAAGAGCAGTTAATTCAGTACATACTTTGGATGCTTTAGAACAATAGGAACTGGTATTTACTGGAACCCCTGCTGAAAAGGGCTGCTCTTGTGTATTCCCCAAAGTCAGGCATGATGTAGGTGCTCATTAAATATTTTTGGAAAGAATGGTTCTTTTCAAAACCAAAGGAATAGTGCTTAGCACAAAGTAGCTGCTGCTGCTGCTAAGTCGCTTCAGTCATACCCGACTCTGTGCGACCCCACAGACAGTAGCCCACCGGGCTCCCCCGTCCCTGGAATTCTCCAGGCAAGAATACTGGAGTGGGTTGCCATTTCCTTCTCCGACAAAGTAGCTACTAATTGTCAATTTCATTCTACCCCCCCTTCAAGGTTTCCACAAACTTTAAAAGTATGATTCTATGGGATTCATTTTTCTTGAACTGGGGGAGTCTATATTATTTAAAGCCAAAAATGCAGACTACAGACAGTAGGAAAGCCAAGAAATAGAAACCAATGTTGGCAAGAACTATGTGGAAACAGTAAGAGGTGGAAGATAGGTAGAATTTGGATATGCAGGGGAAAGAGCAAAGGTTATTCTAGGTCAGGGAATAGCATAAGCAGCAGAGGCAGTGTCACCCAAAGTTTAAAGAACATTCTGTTGATGATACCAAAAAAAAAAGATTTTAAGCTATACACAGGCAAAATAATTGGGAAGTTCCATATGCATGTTTTTATGTGTAATTAGAACAGCAAATTGTGATTCCAAACTTTTACTACTTATAATATCAAGTTAACAGAACTTATTTGGACTTTTTAAAAAAGTGAGTTGCTTCAAAAAAAAAGTATCAAGAAAACAATGCACAGGAAGCGAGTAAATAAGACAAAATCAGTCAGGATTTTAAACAGTAAAATTTGGGGAACATTAAGACACACTCATGTGAATAAAACCAGTCAACAAGAGAAAAGCAATGAGTCTTCTCAATGAAACCAAAGCTCTATCCTTAGTAGCAATGCCACATAAGGACAAGCAGGTATGAAGTATCTTAACAGTTTTGGGTATTTAATTGTAGTAATACAATTTTCCTCAGTAAAATCTTCATTTTCTCTATGATAAATATGCTACACAATTCAATTTCAGTTACTCCCAAAACAAAGATAATTTTAAATTTCCAAGTAGATACCTGAAAATGATACTACAGATAGCCTGGTAACTTACCTGAAAATAAGGAGCTAAAATTCCTAAAGAAGGAACTACTTTATACAGTAACAAATTATGAATCATAACTACATCAAAAAAGCTGTTAAATTAAAAAAAGCAAAAGACAGCTTTCCTTCCCCCCACTTCCTCTCTCAAAATTAACCTATCAATAGCCAAATCAAGTTAAGAGATGATGATAAAGAACACTTATTGAACTCTTATCAGGCACTGCTGTATCCTACCTGAATTAAGTTATGCAATTATCAACACCATTTTATGAAGTACACTCCTATCCACATTCTACAGCTGTAAGAATATTGAGGCACAGAGAGATTAAATAACTTGCTCAAGGCCAGATGTGGTAGATGGAAAGGCAGGGATTTAGATCCTGACAGTTCAGTTAAGAGTCTGAGCTCTTAACCACTGGGCATCATTTATCTCAAGAATAGCAGGATGATAATTTGAAATATTCCACCTTCCTCATTATGACAGGAGAGATGTAATGTTTCAAAGTATGAACTTTTTTATTAGCTAAATTTCCAGTCTAAGAAACAGGAGGTTCATCAGCTTTATGGAAAAACTAGGAAGATGAGTATTATAATGAAACAATATAGGCCCAGGAGTCTTTCAAATACAGACAAGGCACCAGAAGCTTCAGAAGTCTGGCTGTGAATGACACTATTCACAGAGAAAGATGCCAAAAGTTGGGATAAGCAGAAGGTGAATCCTATTTCTACGCGATCTACTGCTTAGGAGAAAATCCTGCCCATCCCCTTGCCTTTCTGTAATTCAGTTACACAAACGCATAGATTCAAGAGGAGTGAGGGGAAAAGGATGACAGAGGGAGCAAAAAGATGATAGGTCAGGACGTCGTGGACCCTGAACCTCAGAGTCCGTTTGATGTACCTGGTGAGGGAGAGTTATGAGAGGGCAATGTGTACCTGGGGGTAGGGAGGTTGAAGGCAGGGCCACCAGGGTGGAGGCACTGAGTGGTCCGGCTGGAGAACTGAGAATTCATCGTGAAATGGGCTAACGGAGATACTTTCGAGTATATACTTTTGGGATAAGGAGGTATGGACGTGAACGTGAGAGTGGGGGGGGCAGTTTCTCGCTCTGAGCAGGACTCAGGGTGAGAAAACAGACAAGGAATTTAACGGCGGGCGCGGAGGTCTACAGTTTATGAAGGGGGAGACTGGGCAAGGCAAAGGGGCAAGGCTTGCGGAGGAAGGTCGGGGGGATCCCGTTCGGAGGAAGCAGGGAGTCAATGGCGGAGGGGATGATTCCCAGGGGAAGCAGAGACTCGCGAGGTTACGGAGGGCCGGGGGGCGGGGGGCGCACCTCGGGAGCGGGGGTCCTGGGCCGAGGAGGAGCAGGGTGCCGAGAGGCGAGAGGAGGCCGCTGGGTTCCAGCGCAGGTGAGTCCCCGGGAAGCGGCGGGCGCGGCCGGGGCGCGGCGGGGGAGGGGCACCTACCCGGACGTGAGGGGCAGCGGCGGGCAGTCCCGGCGGCGGCTCCTCTCCGGCTGAGGTGATGGCGGCGAGTCCCTGCGGCGGCCGCCTCCGCCGAGCCGCATCCCTCCTCCCCAGCCCGCCCTCGTCCCCGGTCTCCCGCTCCTGAACTTCTTCCCCGGGATAAACAAACCCGCCGCCAGGGGCGGCCGCCTCCGCCGCTCCCGCCCCCACGCAGCCCCCCCGCTCCGGGCCGGTCCGGGCCCCGGCTTCCGAGTGGCGACTCCGGCCCCGGCCCCAGCCCGCGAGGGCGCGTGCGCGCGGCGCCGGCGGCGGCGGCGGCGGCGGCGGCCCGCGAGGCCGTCCCTCCCTCCTGCGCCGGGCACTTCCGGCCCGGGCCGGATCCGCTGCCGGGGTTTGAATGTAGCCGGCGCCGTTTGCGCCGGGCGCTGGCTCCCAGCCTGGCGGGCTCCGCATCCCCGGCCGAGCCTCGCCTGGCAGGGACCCCCCCACCCCGCCCCCGGCTTCAGTGCATTATTTAAATAAAAAACTCACTGATCCCCCCTGACGGCTTATCTAATTGACCTAGGGTCAGTGTGAGAGGCGGCTGCTGTTTTCTGCGCTCGATTTCCTTAGGGCTGTACCAGGCTGGAAAGCCAAGATACAATTTGTACTGATCGCTTCCTGTGAGCTCGGAACTATATGACTTCCTAAGGCAAAAACAGCAGTACAGAGACTTCCCTGGCGGTCCAGTAGTTAAGACTCTGCGCTTCCAGTACAGGGGGCGCAGGTTCCATCCCTGGTGGAGAACTAAGTTCCCGCAAGCCACTCAGCGCGGCCAAAAGGGAACAACAGCAACAAAAAAGCAGAGGTATACAGTCTAAGGATAAAGACAACACAGACTGGTAGGCAAATGAAGTGCCACGGTGGAAGCGTTTTCCGTTGGAGGAGATGAACCGGAACTATCAGGCTTAGGAAGGGAAGGGTCCGCCCAGGGGCGGCTGAAGGATGTTTGAGAAGCATAGCAGAGCAGGACGTTGGTAAACAGAGCTATAGCTAAGCAAATGTCTTGAGATGAAGTGACTGCCTCTTGGAGTTCAGAGAATGTAACCTTATTCATGTATTTAACACAAAAAAACGTGCGTGGAATACAAACAACTCCAGCCAGATTTTCAGAAAGGAGATAAGATCAGCATAATCAGGTCTCAAAAGTTGCCTTAGGCAAAGAGTTAAAAAACAGAAGTGAAAATGAGCATTGATATATTGGGGACTGTAGGGAGAGGAAATATTAGGGCAGAATTTCATGTTCTCCAAACATGAACAAAACCAGATACTATTATTTGCTGTACATGTTGTGAGTGTGTGTTAACTTTATGATATGTGACAGAGACAGTACGAATTACATGTAATTTTTGCCCAGGCCTTTTAGCTGTCTCAACCTCTTATCACTCATACGCTTTCTTTAATCGACCATTATTATGCACGAATAAATGTAATATGTTCAAGGAATTGAACTGCAATAAATCCTTCAGTAGATTTCCAATTGTGAGTTAAGAAATGAGTGGTACTTGGTGGCTCTCCATACTTGACTGAATTCTAGTCGGGGAGTGAGTGGTTCAATATACTCCCCCCCACAGGATGTCAAATTGCTCTTCAAGGTATTATTATAGTTTTTCCCCTAGGCTTGCTCACTTTGCAGTATTAGGATATATCATTGTTTTTCTGGCAGTATTTGGTGAATTTATCCACTGATAAAATAACAGTAAATAGTAAGAGATGACACCACCCTTATGGCGAAAAGTGAAGAAGAACTAAAGAGCCTTTTGATGAAAGTGAAGGAGGAGAGTGAAAAAGTTGGCTTAAAGCTCAACATTCAGAAAACTAAGATCATGGCATCCGGTCCCATCACTTCATGGCAAATAGATGGGGAAACAGTGGAAATAGTAACAGACTTTATTTTGGGGGGCTCAAAAATCACTGCAGATGGTGACTGCAGCCATGAAATTAAAAGACACTTACTCCTTGGAAGGAAAGTTATGGCCAACCTAGACAGCATATTAAAAAGCAGAGACATTACTTTGTCAACAAAGGTCCATCTAGTCAAGGCTGTGGTTTTTCCAGTAGTCATGTATGGATGTGAGAGTTGGACCATAAAGAAAGCCAAGTGACGAAGAATTGATGCTTTTGAACTGCAGTGTTGGAGAAGACTTTTGAGAAGTCCCTTGGACCTGAAGGAGATCCAACCAGTCCATCCTAAAGGAGATTAGTCCTGGGTGTTCATTGGAAGGACTGGCGTTGAAGCTGAAACTCCAGTACTTTGGCCACCTGATGCGAAGAACTGACTCATTTGAAAAGATCCTGACGTTGGGAAATATTAAAGGCAGGAGAAGGGGACGACAGAGGAGGAGATGGTTGGATGGCATCACTGACTCAATGGACATGAGTTTGAGTAAACTCTGGGAGTTGGTGATGGACAGGGAGGCCTGGCGTGTTGCAGTCCATGGGGTCACAAAGAGTCGGACATGACTGAGCGACTGAACTGAACTGAAGTGAACTGAATATGGCTTGTAACTAACACTAATAAAAATGTGATTGGGAATTCCCTGATAATCCAGGGGTAGGACACCTTGCTCTCACTGTGGAGGGTCCAGGTTCCATCCTTGAGGGAGGGAACTATGATCCCACAAGTCTCGGGGCATGCCCATCCCGCCAAACAGAAAAGTTGACAGAGTTAAAGATGACTCTATGATCAATAAACTTGAATTAAAGATTTATTACCAGTCCCCTAAAGAACTTCCTTTCTTGCTTTGATTCCCTATTTGTTGGATACCTGTTGGAAAACTAGATTATTAGAAGAGATTTTAGTTTAGTGCTGCCATAAGTGACTTTTAAAAATAGGGAAATAAGTAACAGCTTTATCACTGGTATAATAGTGAGCTTCCAGTCATGTATCAGGTTTGCATTGCTTAAGGCGTTAGCCGTCATGACCATCCAACTCCTTAGATGCCAAGAAAGTTTATGATAACTGATTTTGCTGCTCATTGTCAGTTTTCTATAGGAAAGCAGTCAGATTCTCAGTGGATGTGGCTGATTCGGAAACTCTTATTGCAGATAATAGGTTGGCAGTTAGCACAGATCAGAAGAGCCATTCATTCTCTGAGCTTAATGTACACAGAGGAGGACCAGATTTTGAATCTTCTTGACTCAGCCCTATGAGACTGTCTGAAAAGCTATCCATGCACTCCATTTTGATGTTTTAGTGACAGCAGCATCTTATACCTCTTTTCTAAATTAAACATCACAGTTCTTTCCATTTCATGGCATAACCGACTTACCAGTGTCTTCCATACTACTACCCTGTTTTGTACTATCGTTTCCAACTCTAACTGTCAAAACCTATAGAAGCCATAAATCCGGTATTATCTTCCATTTAGAGATGATACAGAAGTAGCAATGTGCTTATTAAGAAACAGTATCCTTCATGAATCCTAAGTGACATGCTCTCTGAGCTCCCCTGGACATTTTGCTCATACCCTTACCCTACTAATGTGGTTCACCAAATGCTTCTCTTCTAGTGAGCTGGCTTCTGCTAACCATATCCCCTCCTATCTTACATTTTTTTCAAGGGAATCCCTCTGGTCTTACTTTTCACAAGCTAATACTTGTGATCAGACACTTAACATTTAGTTTTTGGAATTTAGGTGGAAAGGAAAAAAAACTCTTGGTAATTATCTTTCATATCTTTCTTTGATATTAGGCCTTTTATCTGGAGGAAAATACTAAAACCTTTGTTGAATAGCCTGTCAATTACATGTAATCTGATATTTTTCTTCCTTTGTCTCAATTTCTTATCTCTGGCTTTTCATCTTGCATATAAACTCCTAGTTTTGTAGTACTTTTACATTATATAATATTTACTTTTTAAGGATCTAAAAACTTAAGAACTCTAGCATTATACCTAGAACTCTTGTGTAGTGATGCCCCCCCAAAAGGGCAAGTTTGATGTACTTATCACTTAAAAATCACTCCAAGAAAACTGAGAACAGGGCCCAGAACTCTGAAAACAGCATCTTTTATGTCTTTTAAGTCCTTCCTTGACATTCTTTATTTTCATGTTCTCAGCTGTGATATGTCAAATATTTTGAGATGTTCCCTTGTTTCAGACACATTCGTGTATTTAATGCTTTGGTTCTTTGCATACTCTGTCTACTGTAGGAGAAAGGGTTTTTGTTGTTTTATCACCACGTGGAGAGTAAGAGTTGAGTTGCAGCAGTACTAGTTGGCATATTGTTACATTTTCTAGAAATTTAACTGAATATTAAATTTAACCAAGTTTGAAACATTTCAAGGCTCTTAAACCACCAATAATCCCTAGATTCTGGATCCATAATGCTCAATGAGTGAGACAGCAATACCTCTACCTACACAATACATTGTCTTGGAAAAATCTTGGTTACCCTACTTGGAAGTCCTCTATTCACAATGTAATGAGAAGAAACAACAAAAAATGATCTCTTCTACAAGATTATCCAAAGCTCCTAGAGCATCACTCTAGGCGCACCCTGAGAACTCTCATCCAAGTTCACTTACGGTTGCTGGAAATATTTTTACTGTGCCAGGATCCAGGCGGTCGCTGCTGCCATGATCTAGTAGTCCGTGATGATCTCTCCCTTCTTCAGCATGGCCAGCTAAACTCTCTCTCCTCTGCTGGTGCCCTGACCTTGCCCCTTCTCAGCTTCCCAGGTAACCTGAGAAGTTGCGGTTGATTCTGGTCCCTGGAGATAGTCCCAGGGGAAGCCTGGAATGCTCCACTGTGCTCTCCAACAAGGGTCACCAGCCTCTGCAGCAGCCCCCAATGGCTCTAGAGGTGCAGCCACTGTCTCCTCCTGTTTTATCTCTGCTCAGTCATCACAACGTCTCCAGGTCAGGGTCTTTGGTTCCCTCCCAGAGAGACACACCCTAATGCCTATCGGGGCAAGTTCTGATTAGAGGAGTTTATTCAGACATCTGCCTCTGCCACACCCACTGGGTGGGTCTCAGACTCTAACCTTCTCCCTCAAAATTGGGGCATATCACTCCACTTTCTTCTGACCCTGACTCAAGAAATGGCAGCCCCACGCCTGTTTTCACTGGACACATTAAGGGGCCCTGCCTCCAGCGATCTCAGATGGGCTTCTGTTTCATTCAGACTAAGCACTCCTACAAGGGGATGCATGTAGAACTGGGCCCTGCTCCAAGACCAGCAATCTAGAAGTCCCACAGGGCCCATTGGGTGAGCTGCAGCGGTGTTCCTGGGGCTGCCCAGCGGCCAATCAGATGCTAGTGAACCCAGGAACCTTGGAATCTCCAGGCTTCAGTGTTCCTTGACTTGCTGTTTCCTCCTGCCCTACAGCCTCAGACGGATTGAGTTCTCCCGCTCTGTCTTACCTTCTGCTGCCTCCCTGCTTTGGAAACTATGCCCTGCTGTCTAGCTGTTGCCAAATCTGCATTCATACCCCTACACCACACTGAGTGGCCGCCTGCCTCCAGATGGTTCTCTCTGCTATTCAGAGCCCTTCGCCGCCAGCGTGCTTGCCAGATTGGAAATCCTGGTATGGCCATTTCCAAAATTAGAAACCAAACAGTGCCATCCATATCTGGGGACACTGCGCCTGCACATCTCAGCACCCAGTCAAGCCCAGCCTCTGTGAAGGTACCTGCCAGACACCCTCTGTACAAGCCTCCCTCCCCTTCCCTGCATTTCTAGCCTAGGTGATTTGTTTTTTTTTGCCTTCCCTTCCATGCCTGTCCATCCCTGCTGAAGTTTTAGCACACTTGACCTTCTCTGTCTGAACTATGCCAGGCTGGAGATGGGCCAACTTTAGGGCTACATGAATCCTGGATATAGAGGCCTCTTCCCAAACGTGAAAAGATGTAGCCACATCTTACATGAAAAATACAATGTTTTGTTATGCAAAATGAAAAAGATTCATCTAATTTTCCTTTTGAAATATTTAATAATTTCATTTTGCAATTCTCTATGTATTTTAGAGCCAAGACATTTTCTTTTCCAGTTCTCAAAACAATTTGATAAAACCTGGAAAAACTTACGGGTCCTGGGCACTGTGCCTGTAGTGAGAACCTGAACCCTTAAAAGGATTAAAAAATGGCACTGGGAGTGGGGAGAGAAGCCCTTCCAAACTTTACTCCATCTCAGGGCTTCTTCCCCCAATCTCATCATCACTGAAAGCTTTCTCTTTCCCAGTTTTTTATTAACTGGTTTTCTGTTTGATCCCTGCCTTGGTCACTCACTTTTTACACATGCTGCTCACATGTGATGTTGTTGTTTAGTCATGTCTGACTCTTTGTGACCCTATGGACTATAGCCCACCAGGCTCCTCTGTCCAAGCGATTTCCCAGCAAGAATACTGGAGTGGGTTGCCGTTTCCTTCTCCAGGGCATCTTCCTGACCCAGGGACTCAACCTGCCTCTCCTGCGTTGGCAGGCGGATTCTTTACTGCTGAGTCACCAGGGAAAGCCCTGTTCCCAGTGTTAGCTGGCTGACCTGGATTGCATAGCATCACCATCCTGTAGATTCCCTTTCACAGCACTCCTTCCACCACTGAGGGCCTTGGGGTATTGTCTTGAAGCCCCCTCACCCCCTGAGACTGCAGCTTTCAACTATGGCATATGTTTGCTTGACCCTTTATGGGGGTCAAGTCATGGTATTTTTGGACTGGACTTTTGTAAGTCTGCAGCTCCGTCCAGCTCTCTGCCTCCCTCCCCGCCTCCCGCCGGCATACTGCAGTTTGAATGCTTCAGTCTTACCCTGTTTGCTAGGACTGACCAGCAAAGCCTACTTGTGTCCAAAGCAGAATAACTACCAGAAATCACACTTGTGTGAGTACCTGCTCACATTTCTTGGTGTTGTGTTTTGAGCTTCTTCTTTCCTGAAGGAGGCGCTATTTATGCCTCTGTGACCCATGGCCTTACTGCTACACTTCTCTGCAGGTTTTCCTGATTATTCATTATTGCAGATTGAGCTTATATACAAGAAACCAAAATGTCTCCAGCAATTAGAAGAGATTATGTCTCTTCTAAGTATTGATTGTTGCTTAGCTGAAATAGCCATTAGAAATTTGGCTTTTACTTTCCAGGATTTTTGGATTTTGTTCTAGTGACTATCATTTCAATATATTTATTAAAATTGAATTATGAATATTCTATGCATAGAGTGAACCAGTCAGTATTGCTTCTTCAGTTTCCTTTTCTTAATATTTTTTCCCCAGAAAGAAAATTAGGCTAGCCGTTTAAAAATCGTGTTCTGCTGCAGTCTACAATTTTGAGAGGAGAGGTGATGCATGTTTTATTTTCATGTTGTCAAGAGCGCAGCAAGAAATTGCTTCTATTTTGAATGTGAAGCCTACTGTGTGCAAAACAGGTGTGAAAAAGCCCAGCCTCCTTTCTGAACACCTATTAAAGCTGTTTTCTTTCTTTTCTTTTTTATTTTTCTCAGTTGTAATCACTTAACCATAAAAAGTCAGGATATTTATACAAAATGTTATTGCTCTTCATTTGTCAAGTTGACTTTCTGAGTTTGATTTTTATTTTACTGATTTATTTGTTTTATCCAGGATAGGCTTAAGATATATTTTCCTTGACTTGAAAGAAAAGATGATTTAGGTCCTAGAATATTCACTTGATGTGGTGCACTAATTCGTGGTGTCCCTCTTTTGGTATATGCTATGATTCTGAACCTGTTTGCCTTCCCATCCACCCAGTGCCCTTTCCCCTCTCTGTTCCACATCTTAGACAGCTCTTGCAGACTATTTCCCAGGCTCCTGTGTCAACTGGCTTCCTGCTAGAAATTCAGTAGGAGACATTGTCAGGATCTTGGAAGGAAGGAGGAGTAGAGAAGCTGGTGTGTTATTCCCCCTCTTTTTCTGCCTTAGGCACCATCCCCTGCAGCAACTGTGATATCACCCAGGCTCCAACTCTGCTGGACAAGCCTACCACTGAATCAGCCCTGGCAATACTGTCTCCTCCCTCTGGCCTGTTTAAAAGTGTAATGGTTTCTTGTGGTTGCTAATCCCTGAATTCTTCTCAGTTTTTCCATCATTTGTGCAATGGATATACTAAATCCTCTGTTGAAAGTAATGAGTGTGGTTTCTTTTTTTCTGGTTAGACTCGGCACATTTGTCCATTTTGTCCATTTATGTTTTTGTAAGGGTCTTATCCTGTTTACAGGGGAAGGAATGATGTTCACAGAGAAGTAGTCATTTTATTTTACCTTATTTTTTGCTGTACCTTGCGCCTTTCAGGATTTCTGTTCTCCCACCAGAGATTGAACCCGTGTCCCCTGCAGTGGAAGTGTGCAGTCTTAACCACTCTAGACCACCAGGGAAGACTTGAAAGGTTGTTGTTGAGTGGCCAAGTCATGTCCTACTCTTTGCAACCCCATGAGTTGCAGCACACCAGGCTTCCTTGTCCCTCACCCTCTCTTGGAACTGGCCCGAGTTCATGTCCATTGAATTTGGTTGGTGATGCCATCCAACCATCTCATCCTCTGTCGCCTCATCTCCTTCTGCCTTCACTCTTTCCCAGCGTCAGGGTCTAACTTAGGGATCTGTTTGTGTTCCTCCACTTGGCTTGGCTAATGTCATTGTTCTTTTAGCTCCTTACCTCCCATGCTTTCCAGTATGTATGGCATTAGGCTGGTAATACCCAGCCCAAGCCCATCCTTCTCCCATTCTCCATCCTTAAAGCACATGACATCTGTCTTTTGGAGTCATATCCATATAGATGCACAACAGCCTGCTTTAAAATATTTTAAATCTCTTTGTGATCTGAACAAGAGTGTGAAAGCTGTAGGATAGCAGAAAGGGCACTAGATTATCCACCCAGAAGCTGAACTTGTGTGACCTCACTCCAGTACCTTAGCCTCTTTCTGCACAACAGCATTCTGGGTAGTAAAACAGTGAAAAAAGATGACTTCTTCATCAGAGCTGTGAAGAGCAAATGAGATTAATGAAAGGATTTTATGAATGATAAAATGTAAGAAGTTATTACTTAAAGGTGGTGAATAAGACTTTTTTTCCCTCAAAACAAATGTAATTTTGAAAGTTAGCACAAAGGTATTTCTCAGTTGGAATTTATACTGAAGTTTAGTAGCATCACACGGTCTTCTTGTAACACTGGATTTCTCAATCTTGGTTCTATTGACCTTTGGGACTGGATAATTCTTTGTTGTAGGAGGTGGCTCTGTACATTGTAAAGCATTTGGTGAAATTCCTGCCTCTAGCTGCTAGATGCCAGTAACACCTTCCTCCTCAGTTTTGCCAACCATAACATTTTTAAACATTGCCAAACTGCACTGGGAGAAAAGGTGGAGCAAAAAGCATAAAATTTTAGGTTGAGAACCACTGATCTAACCCAATCTACTTAGAAAAGTAGGTTTTACCCAATTAAAAAGTGGGCCAAAGAACTTAACAGACATTTCTCCAAA